>JAJHZJ010000090.1:9568868-10038868 GCA_023548195.1 Bettongia penicillata ogilbyi
TCTTGATTTATTGGTATGCAACATGAAACAAAATCTCCTGACTACTATCCAGTGAGAACTTGAAAGTCATTCTTTCATTAAACTTCTACTTCCTTCTGTTTTCTGTTTTCATTTATAGTGCAAAAGTCAAAATCAGTATGGTCTAGTTCCTCTAGATGTGGGTCAAATCGGTCATTGGATGAGGCTTTCACATTTAGAGCACCAGAAGGAAATAACTGTTGGCAGTCTACAAACTAATCTTTATAGCCCTCTACCCCTTTGCCTACTACTCTACCACCATCACTGCAGAAATAGGAGGGATTTTCATAGAATTGGCAGGCATTTAAAATTTTTGTTTTGGGATAGGTGAGTGCTATGGCCAAGGAATTCAGCAACTAGTGGCACTAACATGTTGTTGCCATGCTTCTCCTGTTTGAGACTCAGACAACTGACAAAGTCTGCCTTTGGAGTCACATTGAAGCCTTTGCAGCTTATTAGAGCCTGCTAGAACTTGCCCTCTCCAGAACCCCCATTGTAACCTCTATGACATCGTGAGTATTCAGAGGACCTGATCTGGTATTCTGGCCGAGAGTTTGACCATGAATTACTATGTGGCCTTGGGGAAGTCACTTTTTTCTTTTGGGACTCAGTTTCCTCTGCTATAGAATCTAAATGTTGGGCTAGATGTCCCTTCTAACTCTGACATTTGAAGCTCTAAGTCTAGGATTTGTGATTCTGCTGTATCTCCATAGTAGAATGGCTCTTTTTGAACATGTTCAAAACCAACCTCATTATCTTTCCCCCACATATGTTCTTCTTTTAAATTAACAGGTTTTGTCTATGGAAAATAGAGTTTCTTCTGTTGGGTGTAAGGTACTGTTCTAGGGATAAAAAATAAAAAGAAGTTTCTGCCCTCAAGGACCTTGCAGATTTCCAAGGGTGGGAAAAGAGGAGGAAGTGGAGGCTAAGATACAATATGTATGCTGATCTCTCTCTCTCTCTCTCTCTCTCTCTCTTGCTCACTTTCTCTCTCCATCCAGAGCAGCTAGGTGGAAGAGTCAGGAAGATGTGAGTTCAAATCTGGCCTCAGATACTTACTAGTTGTCACTTAACAAGTGACTTAACTTCCAAGTCACTTAACTTGCCTCAATTTCCTCATTTGTAAAATGATCTGGAGGATGAAATGGCAAGCCACTCTAATATTATTGCCAGGAAAATTCCAAATTGGGTTCCAAAGAGGTGAACATAACTGAAAAACAAATATCTATATCCTTATTTCTACCCATAATATGGTTATTCACTTCCATCATGTTTCCCTAAACAGAATGCAAGCTCCTTGAGACCAGGAACTATTCACTTTTGTCCTTGTTTCCTCTGTGCCTAACATAGTACCTGGCACACAGAAGGTGCTTAGTAAATTCTTCTTTATTGGTTGATTGGAATGAGGTCAGCTCCTTAGAGGTAGAATAACTCATAGTGCTGTGTTATTCTCCTTGTTTATTGTGAAGTATAGAAACAATGATTGGCTCTGGATGACAGAGCTACATGCCCTGCCTGCTTACCAAACCTTTGCCTCTCCCACCTCCCCCAACCAATCTAATCATGAGGAAAATAAAATTTAATAGCATAAGAAACAGTCATGTTTATTGATTAGAACATGGTATAAAATTACAAGGATCTAGAGACGACCTTGGGCAAGGGCCGCTGGATGGGACATGCAGTGCTAGGCTTTGGAATAGGAGGAAATGCTGCTACAGAGAGCACTAGTATGTGCTATAGGTCATACCATAGTCCAGTTCGTTCCCTCCATTTCCCTCCCAGGAAAGATGGAGGACTAAGTTGTCATTGTGGCTGATAGGCAGAGAACAGTGTAAATGTCCCTCGTGCTTGGAAACATCAAGGGAATTTGGGTCATGAGAATATGTCATGTTTAATCAACCAGACCCACTCCTAAAAGACTGGAAAGGGAATCAATCTGATGCTGGTTTTCTGAATATAGCCCTGGTGTGGCCTTACTGCACAAGTTTTTGTTTTTTAGTTTAAATGAAATGGCATGTTGGTACAGGATGACATTGAAGGATGGGCTGAGTAGCTTCTACCACAGCAGGCAAACAGCAGAGTGGGTTCACCACTCAGTGCTCCTGGCATCATTGAGTGTGGGAAGCTTTTGAGCTGGGGGGATGTGGAAGCACACACAGATTACTGTGCACTAGCAATAAAGCTTTGAGCAGAGGGATCTGTCCATGGTGGCAGTGGCCTGAAGAGATTCACATGCTTTGAAATGAAATAAAATCCCATCGTTGTCTCTTGAGAAAGGAGAAAGAATAGGCAGGGTTCTTAGCATTCTGAGACCGAGGCAGGTGGTGGGTGTCCATAGGAATCATCCAATGGTAAATACGCCCAAAGTTCTTCTTTAAAAGCTTTTCTGCTCAGAGTTGGTGTGTAAAATCTGAACTGGGGACTGCTCGGTTTCTTGAGTGGATTTGTTTTTCCTAATACAATGTCTCTGATGTCCAGATGTCTCGCTTGCTAACTTATGGTTACATGACATTTTCAAAGAGTTGAAGGGATCTCATGATGTTGTCATCCTGCACGTGGAGGGAAGGGGAAGATAAAGAGAGTTAATGAGAAATCACCACATGAGGAACTGTTGACATATCCTTTGGGGGCAGCTCCAAACAGCTTCACATCTTTTCTTTCATTAGCTTCCCAGCTTCCTCTCCTCTGTGAGACAAAAAGGACGAGATTGTCACGTCTATTTTTTATAGAAAAGCTGTGGCTCAGAGTGGGGCAGGGACTGGGTGAATGGAGGAAAGGGAAGGGGTGGTGAGAATTGGCAAGACCATGAGGCATTCTGGGATTGCTTTTTTGGGGAGAAATCTCTAAGACTTCTGTCAAATCAACAGATCCCAAATCAAATTCACATTCTTAGAAAGAAAACTGCCATATGCTCACATCAGAATAGAAAGGTAAAATGGGGTTCAGAAAGTTAATAAATCTTTAAAGAAAGGGGGTATCTATGTTTTAACATGTAATTGGGGGAAATACTATATATTAAATATTATATAAATATATATTATAAAGACAGTGTAGTCTAGCCTTCCAGAGAAAACTAGGCATAGCAAAGCATGCAGTGAGACCTTTAAAACTGATACTTTGAAACTGTTATGGGCTACTGAGTAAGTTTGAAAAGCAATGTGTAGTTTGCATTTCTTCATATCCTCAGTACTTAGCATATAGTAAGCATTTAATAAATGCTTGTCGACTGACTGACTAGTGACTGCACTGACTGGGAACCATACCGACCAATCATTCTTCCTATAAGTGAAGTGTGAGGAAGTTCCTCAATCTACTCAAAGGAGTAGCGCACAGTTATCATCAATTCACTTTATCTGTAGACATTATGTGGGTTAGTGGTTTGGGCACAAATTTGACTGTATGTGGAGCATCTTTTTGTTTGTTTTTAGGGGGAAAGTAATTTTTTTCTTTTCATCTGGACTGAGATCCAGTATCTCATAATAAATACAGCACTAAATTGACCTCTCAGACCACTTACATCCCCCTATATGCATATTCTCCTCATCAGGCCACTCTTTGGAAGGACAAACACAGACAGCAGCTTCCCTCTTTTTTTCCTACTGGAGCCCAAAGAATCCCTGGACCCTCTTCAAACATCACTTATGAAAATTCCCCTCACCTCTTGACAGGATTCAAGAAATTCATCTAAAGTCACGACACCATCTTTGTTCTTGTCCATTTTCTGAAAGACACAACAGGAAACAAGTCACAGAACACCACCACTCATATATTTCCTTGCTCCTTATACTTTTTTAAACAGTGTACAAAGAAGTATGGTATTACTTTCCCACAGGCCAGACTGATGAAAAAGGCCTGGATTATAGATCTCAAAGGGTCATTGCACATCTTATAGAAGATGCACTGCGGGAGGAAGGAACAAAATTTGGAAGATGTAGCTCACTACAAAACCATGTTATCCAATGCCAACTAACTCTCTGTTACTTGTTGGGGGCTCCTTGGTCTTCTCTTCCCTCACAGAAGCTGCTCTAGACCAGATCCTTAAAATGCTCAGCTTTCTTAAAATTCTGCCTCTCAGCCCCACTCTTAGTGGATGATCTAACTTTTTTTTACAGAAAAGATTGAAGCTCTTTCTCTCATACAAACTCATTTTCTCTGTCCTTCCTCAATATATCTCTGTCCTTCCCTTCATTCTCTCATTTTAACCTTTAGTCTCAGAGGAAGTGCTATTTTCTAGTTCTCACCTCTCTCCATGACCTCTGGCCCATAACTATCAATCTAACCCATCAACAATATTTATTGAAAAACTAGTGTGTGCCCTTCTCTCTTTAACCTTTTTAACCTCTTCTCTACTTTATAGGCCTTTTCCCCTCTACATTCAAACATGCATAGATCATCTTTATTCTATGACAAAAATCACTTGACTCCATTTCCCTTTTTAGCTATAGTTAAGCTATTTTCTCTTTGATGTAATTGCAAAATTCTGTTGATTTTTTGTTTTGAAATCTCTCTTGAATTCATCCCTTCTCTGATTTCATTGCTACCACTCTAGTTCAGACCCTCATCATTTCTCCCACAGATGTATGTAACAGGGTCCTAACTTACCTCCATGTTTTTTAGCCCTGCAAAAATTTCTGTATACTACTACCAGATTCATTTTCCTAAAATAATCAATTTCATTTTCAGTCAACTCCTAAAGAACCTAAAGATCTTTGTCTACTAAGTCAAATCTAAATTACTAGATTTGGCCTCCATAAATTGGTGCCACATACCTAGCCAATTTTCTTCTCTCTATTCCTCAAGAGACAGTATGGTATAATGGATAAAGTACTGGGTATGGGGTCAGAGGACTGATCTGAAATCCTTCCTCAAGTCACTTGATATCTCAGAGCTTTAGTTCCTTCAATTACAGAATGGGAAAACAAATATCTATACTCTCTACCGTAAGTAGTGGTTATACACAAAGTGCTTTGCAGACCAAGTTTTTATTACTATTGAACTGATCAGTCAAAAAATCTTTGCTAAGAACTGACCATGTGCCAAGCACAGAGCTAAGCACTGGAGACACAAAGACAAAACTGAAGCAGTATGCTCTCGACAAGCTTGCATTCTAACAGGAGAAAGACAAGTGTGCATATATATATATATATATATATATATATATATATATATATATATATGTATATATATATACACATACATACATACATACATATAGATATAGATATATGTAGATAGATAGATAACAATATGAAGTATACATTAAAAGTGAATACAAGATAGTTTTTGAAAGGACAGTATTAGCACTTATGTGTATGTAAGGGATGTAGTGGACATCAAGAAAGGCTTCATATTTAATACGAACACACTTGCTAGGCAAATCTCACCATCATTATTAGCCCCTTCTCTCAGCTTCAGTATTCTCTATGAACTGTAATCTTATCAGTGGGGGAGCTTCTTCCATGGGTACAACTCACAACCCATCCATGACTTCAAATCCTATGAGATTCCTGCCTACATTCCACCATAAATCTTCTGCTGGGTTCCACTCAGTGTGCTAGGGGTTTTCCTCCAGCTCTTTTGGTGCTACAGCACATGGGGAATGATGGAGCACACAAGCTGTTCATCTGTTATCCCTTGCTTTTGCTACGTGGCTAACCTTCTTTCTTGTCTGATCTTACTCTGCTTTGGTGGATTTTGTTTATCTCACTTCTGATGGGTAATTCTTTGTTGACAATATGCTAGAGAAGATTTCTGTCTGAAAAGGGAGGGAGGTTCTCCCTTTCAAATGTGGATGGTTTTGCTAGAGAAACAAGGGCAAATAGAGAAACTTAATAAAAAACTGCAACAGTCTCATAGAGAAAAGGCAATTACCCAAAATAAAGATGGCTAAAGGTTTTTCTTTTTGTTTCCCAGCATTTAATTTACATAC
This sequence comes from Bettongia penicillata ogilbyi, assembly GCA_023548195.1. Taxonomy (NCBI): domain Eukaryota; kingdom Metazoa; phylum Chordata; class Mammalia; order Diprotodontia; family Potoroidae; genus Bettongia; species Bettongia penicillata. Next base: position 9,574,816 of record JAJHZJ010000090.1, read on the forward strand.
CATTGAAGCATGGACCTTATAAGTAATAGCTGGGAAACAGTGGTCTCTAGAACTGTCTGTTAGACAAATGTACATTGCCTAGTTATATTATAGAATGGATGGCAGAAATATAGATTTTTGTTTATCACCATGAGATAGAAATGTGTTATCTTATTGAATGCATGACCCTGTTTTAAACTGGTAGAGTAGCTTAAGGTTCACAGAAAACTCAGAGGTCAGAAAACTGAAGCTCAAAGTAGAGCTGATCTTAGGAGAAACCTCTAGTAATATCTAAGAAAAAACCTTACCTGTTGCTTGGAAGAACTGAATGGGGAAGGAGGGCTTAGTCTTTGCAGTTTGGAAGAGCTAATTAAAGAAGATTTTATTTATATTGCTACCTACTGTCTAAGAGATGGAAACTCTTCATATCCTAGCCCAGGGACACACCTTGTATAAGATCTATATATCCAGGCATTACTATTTCTCCTTTTGCTGAAAGACAGACACACTATCTTATCAGTCCAGAGGAGAAACAACATGAGTGGATCAGTCAGCAGAGAAATATCTCCACCTAGTAGGACTACTGAGATGCCCAGAAGAGCAATAACCTGGGTGGAGTTACACAGTTCCTGACTTGACCTCATCATGTGTTTACTGACTGATGTGGTTTACATTTCTCTACTCTCTAACAGGCCAGTATCAAACTCTTTCTTGAAGGTAGATATAATGCTAGATTTCAAGTCAGGAGACTAGGGTTTCAATCCTGCCCAAGATACTTACTAGATAGTTTGAACCAATATCTCTTGGTCACCTATTTATAGAAATTTATTTACATGCATTAAATGTCCTGAAGGAATGATGATGGTCTGCTGATGTCTGTTCTTTTATCTGTTGTTTTTTCTTTTCAAAATTTGGTACTGGTTTTGATCATTGCTCCGATAAGTCAATGATTTCACTGTACACAGACATCTAGGAATAACTTTCCATATTGGGATCCAGTTGTTTACTGTCCATTAAGATAGTTAATTAATTTTTGTTACTTCATACTTGTCATGTCTAGCCCCAAACACTTTCTCGAAGAAATTATTTGTGACATGTATACATAAGGATCTTACACAGTCTACAAACATTTAGCCCCTCTTGTTTCTTGATCTTGATACATATTTTCTAATGTATTTTTATCATCCTTCCCTCTGCCTACCTTTTCATTGATATCACTAAGTACTACAATATATATGCTGATTTTAATTTGAAGGGTCCTATTAAGTTCTTCATAAAATTATTCCACCTCTTCATTCTCTGCCACATCTATTAGAATTAATCCTGCATTTATCTTTATAGTTGTCTTTTTTCAAATTCTCATCCTGTGTCCTTTTCTGTGACATGACCAAATGTCCTATGAAATAAGGTTTCTTATTGTATTTAGATGGAGATAAAGTCCGTTCCTTTATCTGCTTCTCCAAGGGGAACTAGTGAGCTATATCCTTCCATTTGATGACAATTTTCTTTGGTCTTCTGATTTTTGTCATGGTGAGAGAGCAGCTAGGTAATGAAATGGATAGAGTGCCAGGTCTAAAGTAAGGAACACTCATATTCCTGAGTTCAAATCTGGCCTCAAACTCTTATTAGCTGTGTGACCCTGACCAAATCACTTACTCCTGCTTGCCTCAGTTTCCTCATACGTAAAATGAGCTGGAGAAGGAAATGGCAAACCATTCCAGTATCTTTGTGAAGAAAACCCCAAATGGGGTCACAAAGAATCAGCCACAACTGAAAAAAATTATGGTGAGAATGATAACATTCATATGATTAAGTTTCTCCACTAGTGCATTAATTCTCTCATCATTATGCAAAGATCTCACATAAATTGCCAACAGTTAAGTTAATATTTGAAACTGGACTAAAAATTGTGTTTTTAGCTCCATCTTCTACCTTTTCCACTGTTAAGCCACTGTCACTGCAAATGTAGTTGAGAGTTATGCAAGAAAGGAGAAAATACTTTATTTTTCTTTGTTTCATGGGTTGTCATTGTCAAAGAATTGTTCACCAAGTGGCCAGCCTACCAGTATTGAGCACTTGCTACTTAGCAAGGCTGATCCTTGGAAAAGAGGTACTATCTGTCACCAGGTCCATGCGTGGAACCTTCCCAGTATGGGTAGAACCTTCCAGAACCTCTGCAGTGAGCCACACCTGTGAGGTTCACTTAGTGCAAGAGTATGGCAGAGTAGGCACTCAATGTTTACTTGTCTATTGATTACAATAAGGAGTCATTGGAGACTATCATAGTCTCTGTTTATACTGGGAAAGTGGGCTTACCTGGAAAAACACATCTACATGTTGTCTTGGAGTGTCATCTTTGAGCACAGGATAAGTGTATTTCCCCATCATGTCATAAATGGCTTTGACGATATCAATCATCTCCTGGAACAGGAGCACATAAACATAGAACATGGAAACTGAGATGGTAAATCTGAGCAGGATGCACTGTTCCATCTTGTTTAGTATGGACTGAGGCTTCCTACTTGTTTTGCCACAAGGAATGGGTAGAGAGAAGCATCCTCTGTGGAGATCAGTGTTACTTCCTGTTTTGATTGGGGTTGATTGCTGGAAATAGGGCTCCTGAGAGGGGAGCCCTGAGAATCTTTCCTTTCCTATTTGCCTCCTAGACTCAATGGAATGGACTGCTATCCCCTTTCTTTGCATAATTTCCCCTGAAGAAGGAAGGGGAATCCCTTTGTCATGTCTGGAAAAATAGGGTAACTGTTCTGCTGTGATAGACTTGAACTGAATGAAATATCAGCTCACTTTGGAGAATATTTTAATATTCTGATTTTTGTTTTGGCCAAGCCATTTTAGAAAATATACAGGTTATATTACTGGCTTGAGCCAAGTCTCTAAGTTTTTAGCTAAGAAATAAAAAAAAAAATGATAAGAAGGGCCAAAGTTACGGAATTTGGAGACTAGTAGATACAGACCTGGAGAGGGAGAGTCTCACCAGTTTGGTCCCAGGGAAGTTGGGGGGACAGTCTGGAAGGGGCTGTGTTTAACAGGCTGATTGTAGGTATATGAATCTGAGTGCTTTGTTTTTTTTATAGCACCAGCTAATGGAGTCACCTCTCTCACCATGTACTTTCCTTTAATAACTCTCTAATGATTGACAACACCCAAAAAGGGGCTAAGGTGATCCCTCCAATCTGCTGTGCCCTGAGGACATATTCTATCAACAGCCATATATTGAAGATTGAACAATTGAAACGCTATAATGTCTTAAGGGAAAAAAATTAAGATTGGGAAAAATAAAGACATATTTAATAGTTACAAGTAATAAAAATGATGATGTAGTTCCAGTCTAGATTTAGTGAAGAAAAACACTTCAAAATAAAAATGCAAACTTTTTTGAATGTGGAAAACTTTCTTCTTTTTCTTTCTTTACTGAATTGTGACTTTTCAAGATGTGTCCATGCCTTCCTAATGCTGACCTCTGGCTTCCATTGATAGTCAATCATGGGTATAATGACGACAAAGTCAAGTTGGCTTATTCTCTCCCTTCCCTTATTCAGTATCCTTATTTCTCTCGCAGTGCCACACTCTTCTCTGCCCCCCAATTTCCTCCCCCCACCACACTGACATTTACCTTCTCCTCTTCTAGCTAGATGGTGCAGTAGATAGAGTGCTGGGCCTAGAGTCAAGAAGACACCTCTTCCTGAGATCACATCTGGCCTCAGACACTAGCAGTGGGACCCTGAGCAAGGCACTTAACCTTCTTTGCCTCAGTTTCTTTATCTGTAAAATGGGTTGGGGGAGGAAATAGCAAAACCACTCCAGTATTTTTACCAAGAAAACTCCAAACGGAATAAGACATGACTGGGCAACAACTACCATTTCCCTTTTGCTGTAGGAAGGCAAGCTAATCAGTTGAATTCCCAGTAAATTATTATGAATTTAGTATGTTATTTCTCCCAAAAGTATTTGCATATTAGCAGCCATACTCTTAGAAACACAAGACTTGAACGCAAAGAAACAAATCTCTAATGGTGGAATTTTAGACATTGGGGGTAGGTGAAAGAAAGAAGATATTTTGAGTTAGGGTTATTTTCCTTGTACCCCTAAAATGATTTAGTCCACTATTTTCTTCATCTACATTAGGCTACCTCTCTTTCAGTTTTTTGACATTCATATTATACACTGAATTATTTACTCATTCTCTATGTTTACCTGGTATATTCCCTAATCCAAACCCCAGATGTGGTAGCCTTCTCTCTGGATGCTAACAACCCCAAATCTTGGTAGAAGTAGGTGGGGTGGGATGAAAGATTTGCTTTATGTGGGTTGACCAAGTAGGGGCTCCATAAATCCTTGATTAGATGACTGTTTGGTTACTGTCACAGCTAGTGTGGGTAGTATACTTACCGACTCAAGCCATTCTTTTTTAAGTATACTTAATTGTGTCAATATTTCAATTATATAAAGTATTTTAAAGTTCAAATGGCAAAACTTCCCAAACCAAATGAGATCTTGATTCACTGTTTGGTAAAGAAATTTGGGGTATTTAGTATTTTGGAGTTCATTTTGAGGTTAAGCTTATAAACACTGTCTATTATGGCATTTGACTCATTATTTAGTTTAAGTTTCTACTTTTAAAGAGGAAGACATGCACATAGGAATGGGAATTTAATTCTGGGTCTGCCCCTCAGTAGCTATATGACCTTGAGTAAAACATTTAATTTCTCTAAAGCTGAGTTTCTCCTAAAATATCAAAAATAATATCTGTCTTACGTATCCTACAGACTTCTTGCAAGGATGAAAGAAGATAATGTATGAGTATTTTGTAAACTGCTAAAGCACTGTTGTTGTTTTTGTTTGGTTGTTTCAGGTGTGTCTGACTCTCCATGACCCCATCTGGGGCTTTCTTGGCAAAGCTATTGGAGTGGTTTGCTATTTCCTTCTCCAGTTCATTTTACAGATGAGAAAACTGAGGCAAACTGAGTAAAGTGACTTATGCAGATTCACACAGTGAATAAGTATTTGAGGCCAAGTTGAACTGAAGAAGATGAGTCTTCCTGACTCCAGGCCTGACACTATTCATTGAGCCACCTAGCTACCCTTAAATCACTATACACTATAGAATGACACAACATGTAGGTTTCATTTTTCATGATCCTACAGTAGCACATCTCTGGCTTGCTCCAGCTGCATCTCTGGACACAGACATAGCCTAATTTAGCTTAGGACCCCAGAAACTCAGAGGATCTGATTATATGCTGATACATGGAAAAAAAGACTCCCTATTTGCCAATTTTAAAGGATCATGTTTAAAACTAAAGTAGAAATAGAAGTAGAAATACTGGTAACCTTGAGGGAAAGCAACCATTCCATCACAGAAGAGAAGATTAAACCTGTGCAGTTTGTCAGGAGTCCTAGATTTGGAGAAGCGAAGATATGGAAGTGTTTTGAGAAAGAATAAAGATAATCTGGTAGGCAAATATACTGAAGGGGCAATCAGCCCAAGAAGGATAGAAAGTTCTGCAATTCTGGCAAAATAAGTGGAGATTATTTTAGTGTCGTGGAAGGCGGGATGCTGCTTGTACAGACCAGGAAGATGCAGAGGGATTTCATCAACAAAATCAGGGTTTAAAAAGTCAAGTGTAGAAAGTGGAAAGAAGAGTTAGTTATTGAGGAGAATGGAAAAGAGTTTGGTCCCAGGAGAATTGTGTCAAGAACATTCAAGCTCAGGGCAAAATGAGGTTGGTGGGGGATGAATTCTAAGAATGACAAAGCTATTGTGCCAGGTAGACAGAATCATGACAATGGACTATGATGAGAAGGCTGAACTAGTCAACTCTTATTATGTCTCTGTTTCCTTTCTAAGGAGAATGATATTTGGAAGGAATGGAAAAAAATAATATTTAACAGGGGCATTGGAACCCAAGATAAGAGACAGTCCACACATAGTTGTCTTCAGTGAAATTGACAGAACAGACTACATCCTAAGGTTCTAAAATAATTGGAAGATATGGTTGCTGAAACATTACCAATGGTCTTTGAAAGAAAGCTCTTGGAGAATAGGAGAAGTGTTGCAGGCTTGGACAAGAGCAAATATTGTCCCAATTTTCAAAAAGAAAAAAAGGATAAATTTAGACTAAAAAACTTAACTTGTATTATTAGCAAAATCCTAAAATTCATTATTAAAGAAGTGGACACATAATAGACATATAGAAAAAGAAATAGTGATCACTAAAAGTCAGTCAACTAATAATTATTAAGCATTTATTATGTGTCAAACACTATGCTTAGTACTAGTGGAAAAGAAGGCAATAGACAGTGTCTGCCTTCAACGAGCTCACAATCTAATGTCTAAAAGCCAGCATGGTTTCATAAAGAAGTCACACCAAACTAATCTCATTTTTTTCCCCACAGGGTAATTATACTGGTAGATGAGGTGCATACCATAAATAGAGATTTCTGTAAAGCATTTTTTACAAAGTGTCTCATGTTATATTTATGGATGAGATACAAGATATTGACTAGATGACAGTAAAATTAGATGGATTTGGATCTAATTGAATAAGCAGACCTAAAGAGTAGTCATTAATGAGTGGACATTATCTTGGAGAGAGATCTTTAGTGGAATGCCCTGTACCATCCAACATTTTCTTAGCAATATATTAAAGGTATAGGTGATTTGCCTTCCAAATGTTCCAATGACACAAAGTCTGGAAGAATAGTTAACCTCTTGGATGACAGAATTCCATTTGGAGATTTCAACAGGCTAGACCAATGGGCCAAAGTCAATAAAATGAAATATAAAAGCTATAAGTGAAAAGTTCTATACTTGGGTTAAAAACAGATGGCATGGTGGAGGCATGACTAGACAACAGTCTGTGCAAAATGTCTCCAGTCTGAAGCCAATATAAGTCAGTCTCTCATGGTAGCCAAAAAAATCCAGTGTAACTCTTGATAGACATATAATGTCCAAAAGGAGGGAGTATTAAGGGACCATAGAGCTAAAGCTACAAGGCACCTCAGAAGTCATCCAGTCTAATTTTCTCATTTTACATATGGGGAAAGTGTAGACCTGGGAGGTTGTAACTTGTAACAGGTAGCAAGCATCAGGCAAATTCTGAACCCTAGTCTTCTGACTCCAGACCCAGTGCTCTGTCTATAGTAATTCATTAATTATTTTCTGTCTGGGGCAGGTCACTTCTAGAGAATTGCATTTGGTTCTAGGCACCATGTTTTAGAAAAGACTAAAGGGAATTGGTCCAGGAGAGGACTGGGGGGATCTTGAAAAGACTGTTCGAAGGACCAGGGAATGTGTAGTTTAGAGAAGAGAGGACTGAGAGAGGATATGATTGCTGTCTTCAAGTATTTCAATGTCTTGATGTGGGAAAAGGGTACATTGCTTTATCTCCTTGACCCCAAAGGCAAAAATAGACATAATGTGTGATGCAGTAGATAGACTACTGAGTCTGGAGTAAGGAAGATCTGGCCTCAGATGCTTACTAGCTGTGTGACCGTAGGTAAGTCACTTAATCTCTGTTAGTCTCAGTTTCCTTAACTGTAAAATGGGTATAATAATGCTACCTACCTCGTTGTTATGAGAATAAAATGAGATAATTTTTGCAAGGCATTTAGCATAGTGCCTGGCACAAAGTAGGCATTGTATAAATGCTAGTTACTATTCTTATTAGTTTTCCATTAGGAGGAAAATGTAGTTTTGATGTAGATAGGAAAAGCTTTCTAACAATTAGAGTTATATGAAAGTGGAAAGGAAAGTCTTGACCAGATGTGAGTTCTTCCTTATGGAAAATCTACTTGTAGAAGTTGTAGGAATTGTAGGATCACCCATTAGGGATCTTGTATAACTGATTCTTGGTCAGGTGGAGATCCCTTGAGTTCTATCTTCTTATTTTCCAGGCAAAACATCCCCAGTTCTTCTACCTGATTCTCACATTGCACACTTCTCAATCCTCTTACATCCTTCCCAAGGTGTGTATGCCTTTACTAACATGGAGCAGTAGAAAGAGCCTTGGATTTGGAGTCAGAGGCCTTGAGTTCAAATCCTGGCTCTCCTATGTGGCCTTAGGCTTAAATCCCTTCTCTGGGTCTCAGTTTCCTTATGTGTAAAGTGAGAAAGATAAGATTAAATGACTTTTCAAGTCTGCTGGTAACAATGATTCTTATTTAGCAAATCTATTTAAAATCAATAATGTAGTTTCTTGTATAAATACTTAGAGCTAGAAGGACCTTCAAGGTCATCCAATTAAAATTTCTCATTTTACAGATGAGGAAACTGAAGTCCAGAAAGGGAAAATTACTTGTCCATGGTTACCCAAACAATATGTAGCAAAGGTACTTGTGGGATCTTGATTGGGGAAAAGCTATAAAATGTAGTAATAAGTGAAGAGTCACAAAAACTTAAACTTCTGTGAAAGGTGAAAGCCTGAACGTAGTGACCTGTTAACAGTCATAACTTAAATACTGAATTATATTTTAGACACTGAGTCATAACTTAAGATACTGTAACCTATGAAAGCTATAACAACAATGTTGTGACCCATATGCGAAACACACATGATCAATATACTGTGTTTGGGCATAACATTGGCTTAACTACCAAGCTCATTACTAAGTAGAAAACCAAAAATATTCACCAATCAGTGCACTCCCTAGCTCTTCCTTCCTTTGTCTGTTTTTTCTAAGTACCAGAGGCTTTTCAGGGTTCTCAGCAGGGATCCACTGAACTGTCTGGTCATTGCCCCAGACCTAATTGCCCTTGTTTTGTAAGTGTTTATAATGATTGATTAAACTACTCTCTATAATCAATCTGGAGATACTTGGCATTTTCCTTTAGTACTGAAATAATACCCTACTGTTATGGGGGAGGTACCAACTAGGGGAATTCTGAACCTTAAAGTACACTGGAACATAAATCTCAACCCAGGTTTACCCCAGCCATCACTCTCAGAGATAAGGATGTCCACTTTTCATTCTTGGTGGGACATCTCATTCAGCTCTTCATTAAGAGACTTCTTGTTCATTTTGTCTTTTGATGAAAGATGCAGAGAAAGGAGGATTTCTTCCCATTTTGCAGGAATATAATATATAATATAATAGTTCATTGGAAAGACCAGGACTGGGATCCACTCAAATGGAGCCCTAGTCCAATGTGTTTTTCTTGGATTTACCCTGACTTTTGATAGAACACTATGTCTTATGGAACTGATAAGGCCCCTGGGTCTAGAAATGTGTTTCAGTGCTACAGAGAATTCAGCCTCCGGACAGGAAGACAGAGCTTCTTCTAATCACTTTGACTTTTTTTCCAGTTGAGCTTTGGCACATTAAATCATATTTCTAATCATTTTAATTTGAAAATGAATCTCTGACAATGGAATTTTCCCTCAGTGCGTGTCTGTTATCTCACTTTCTTCCTGGGCTTGACAATTCTACTGTTGTGAGCAAAGTCCCTCTTTGTTGGACTAATCTTTGTTGGGTGAGCAGGGAAAGAGAGTGAGATGGAAAGATACAGCAGAGAAAGGGAAGTGCTTCTGCCTGAGCATTCATGAATAATGGCTTTATTTTCCTTTGTCATGAATAGTAGCAGAAAGGCACCAGGCCCTTCGGCAGCTGATTTAATAACCGGATAATTATGCAGCATTTTAAGTATTCTCAGGCAGAATTTAAAGTAGGATATTGTGATTTCTTTCCTAGAAAATATCTAATACGAGCAGGATTATGCTCCATAGAAAACCACAGCAAATCCTTTCATATCCTTTCTGGGCCCGGTCTGTTGCCCAACCCTTAAACAGGAGCTAAAAAAAGCTCCTAAAAGGCCCACAGACTGATTTCCTTCTTGACTTTAGTGTAAGCTGAAGACAGATCATCACATTTATCTATAGTATAATGGAAAAGGACCTTAGACTTCACATCAGGAACCAGGCTGATGTCCCATTTTTGTCACTTGGTAAACAAACTTAGATAAGTAATTCTACCTTCCTGTGAATTTTAGTTTCCTTATCTATAAAATGAGATAACTGATTAAAATCTAAAAGGTCCATAGATCCAGAGGAAGAAACTACAGAGGTCATCTAATTCAACTCTCTCATTTTAGAGATGAATTTGAAACCCAGACAGGTGAAGATACCAGTTATCTATGGTAATTAAGTTGTAGCTGGGCCAGCTAGGTGGCACCATATTGTACAGGGTGTTGGATCTGGACTCATCCTCAAATGTGACCTCAGACACAGACTAGCTGTGTAACCCTGGCCAAGTCATTTAATTCTATTTGCCTCAGTTTCTTCAACTCTAAAATGAGCTGGGGAAGGAAATGGCAAACTACTCCAGTATTTTTAACAAGAAAAACTCCCTCAAAATTTGTGGGTTCACAAAGAGTTGAACAAAACTGAACAACTTGAGTTGGTAGAGCTGAGTTCTGACCTCTCAGATCTTCTGACTCCAAATATAGCACACTTTCCATCCCACCACACTACCTGCCTCACATGGATGTTGTGAGAAGGAAAGGACATCATGTATAGAAAAGTGTGTGTAAAACTTAGAAGTACTATATACATATAAGGGATTATTTACTATAGCTTTTATTGTGTCCCTTGGCTAGCTTTACAACTAGGTAGAATAAGTGATTGCCTATGATATGTGGGTTTGAGATCATCCAGAAATAAGGTCTCCTTACCCACTAGTTGCTGCCTGAAATCCCACCATTAACAACTTCATTTCTTTAGCCCCTATTAAGAACATGGAATCATAGATTTAGAGTGAGGAAAGACCTGAGAGGTCATCTAAGTCCAAACCTCTCATTTTAGAAATGAGGGGTGTGAATTGCCCTAAGTCACAAAGGTAGCATGTAGCAGAGCTGGTACTTGGATCCGGGTCCTTGGATTTCAAATCTAAGGTTTTTCCCACTACACCCCCACCGTCTCCCGATGCAAATCAACCTGGGAGGACAGCACTTTCACCTGATTACACTAAGGTGTAAATGAGCCTATAAGATCCTTGTCTGAGATCAGGTTATTAATATGAGGGAGAAGAAGGGAATGGGATGAAAAATTCTTATCAGATTGTTTATTGAGGGGAGGAAAGGAAAGATAGAATGTAGAACTTAAAACTAAAAAAACTCTAAATGTTAAAAATTGTTTTTACATGTAATTAGGGGGGAGGAATAAATATTTTTTAAAGGGGGTGGGAGTGGGAAGGCCTGGGAGGTGGGAAGACAAACTTTGCACATTTTTCAAGAACTCACTCTCTTCTCCCCAAAAGGACATCCTCTTCTCTTGCCCATCCTGCTTAGGGCAGCTCTACCTTCATAACCCTAGTTGTTTTACTTTTAATTCAGGGTTTATAAATTGTTAATCTTCAGTGCAAGCAAGACCTTCTACCAACAAAGTTCCTGCCCCTGGGTCCCAGCATTCTTACCTCTTTATTTATATAGCCATCCTTATTGATGTCATACAAATTGAATGTCCACCTCAGTTTTTCATGGACGGTTCCTCTCAGCAAAATTGACAGAGCAGTTACAAAATCCTGTTAAAAGGTGGGAGCCACAAGGGACAACACCAGAAAAGCAACACTTGAAACCAGGAAAACACAGTGATATACATGTTACTGAGCAGACAGTCAGTGTTTGTTGAATGAATGAACTAACGACCAAATGATTCTTGAGCGAAAACTCATCTTCATGGCAGCCCTCTCAACCTTAAATCTACTTCTATTTATATTCTATCTATTTTCTTAGTGCTTAGCACAATGCTTTGTACATAGTAACTGCTCAATATATACTTTTTCATTCATTCATGGATCAGAACGACTCAGTTTACTGCAGTGAGCCCTCACTTTCTGAGTTATAGGAAAGAAATCGATGCATGCAACCTCTCTGAGGGAAAAACCTACAGTAATAATAAGAACACGTATAATAACCATTTGCTTTTACTTTTATATGCCTTACAATTCACAAAGCATATATACCAGTCTCTCAGTTAATCCTTATAATAAAGTTACTCAGGGCAAATATTATGAAATCCATTTTACAGGTTCATAGGATCATAGATCAAAAAGTAGATGGGAGCTTGGAAGCTATCTAGTCTAACACCCATTTTATAGATGAGAAAACTGAGGCGTAGGGAAAGGAAAAGCCAGGACACACAGGTAATGTCAGATAAAGGACTTGAACCCAGGTTTGGTATACTGTCCAATGGAGCCTTCTATAATGGAGAAAAGAAGATTTGGGGGAGAATGATTAGATGTGTCATTAGCCCCAGAAGACATAAATAGAATAGAAGAAGTAGCAGACAGGCAAATTTAGGCTCCATGAAAGGAAAAACTCTAACAACTGGAACTACATAAAAAGGCAATTGGCTGCCCTGGGAGATAGTCTATTTCCCCTCACCTTTAGGTCTCCATGTGTAGGCTGGATGACCACTTATTGGGGTCATTCTTGGTTGGGTAAGTGCATTGAGGATGCCTTTCAGTTCTAGGATTCTGTGAAACTGAGGGTCAGAGGAACAAAATTATTTACCAAGGATCATATAGCTAGTAAGTGGCAGGGTAGGAGTCAAATGAAGATCTTCTAACTCCACATCCAATATTCTTTTTATCACCCCAAGTTTCTGGGTCTGGGATAGGGATGGATTTCTTATGTGTGTACCAAAATAGTCGTGATTTTTTTTTTTTTACAAGGCACTCAGGGTTAAAGTGATTTCCCTAGAGTCACACAACTATTAAATGATAAGTATCTGAAGTTAGATTTGAATTCAGGTTCTCCTCACTGCAGGACTGATACTCTATCCACTGTGCCACCAAGCACCCCTATCATTGTGATTTCAATGAGCTGTTGTCTGGGGTTAGAGACAATGGACAAGAGTTAGTACAATGATCCTTTACGAAATTGTTTGTCCTTCATTTCTGGAGGAGTAATGGCATGATGGGGGTGGTGTCTTGACTTGTGTGTGAATTGAATTGTGTGTGCAGAGCTGCACAGAGTTGTCAGCCTCACTCTCTGTCTCTGTCTTCCAGAGTCATCCAGAAGGGAGTTTGAGGAAAAGGTGACAGGGCAGCCTGAGCATTCACTGTCTTAAAAGTCAAGAGAATTTTATTCTTAGTACTCTCACTAGGAAGCTGTGTTACCTTGAGCAGGTTATTTCACTTTATAGGACCTCAGATTCCTTTTCTATAAAATGAGGAAGATTGGCCTATGACTAAGTTTCCTTTTAGTAGTAAAATTCTATGATTGTAATTAATAACCATACCTCAAACTTTACAGATCCTGTCTGAGTGGTATCAAAGGCATTGAAGAGATAATGAGCATACATGCTTGCGTCTGAAAAACAAGAAAGAGTATTTTTTAGTAGGAGGCTAAAGAAGACATAATACCACAGGAAATTGCTTTGGGAAGGCTCTTTCTCCCCATTATTAGTCTTTTTCTGTGAGTATATCCCCATGTATTTGGCATGGCAAAAGCTAAGGAATCAAGAGGGTTTGGATATGGTATTTGTAGAGTAGCATACATACTTGGTACCACAAGATACCATACCTGGAGAGTATCTCTTCTCAATGGGGAGAATAGCTGTGTGTCTTAGTCTTGGGGTAGAATCTCTTTAAAACCTGCAAAAAATTACTTCTTTATGCCTCCCTCCACTCAGCTCAACTTACCTCCATGTGGGAAAAACTGGGAGTATATCTGTTTGAATGTTTCTTCATTAACCACCCCACTGGGACACTCCTGTTTGGGAGAAGAGAGAAAGAGTCTCTGTGTGCTATCTGAATACTCCATGAACAGAAGACAGGCTGGGCAGATTGCATGTGATTGGGATTCAACAAACTGGATTTCATGTCAGTCTCTGGGTAGGCAGATGTTGTACTTGATGTTACCAGAATATATTAATTACAATGCATAACAGGGCCGTTACTGATCATTATGAGACAGGGTGGGTAAACAACTAAATATGATTGAGAAAACTGCCTATGATGAAATCACAAGGCCAAAGATATCAAGAAACTGTCAGGTTTTAGCGTTGACAAAGGAAGCAATTTGGAGGTAGCCCAAGGACTGAAGCTACTGTTGACTAACTGAGGTGCTATTGAGATCAAATGGAAGTAGCATTACAAAGCAGGTGAAATTTATTTTGATACTTTTCTTTCTCCACCCCCTCCCTGTGTACCTCTACCTCCCCTCCTGAAAAAAAAAAAACAAACTGTATCACTACCTCCTCCCAGGTACTTCTCTTCCTAGGGCTATGGTGTTAGATGTTAACCAAATTTAATGTTAACATAATAATCCTGAATTTTAAGAATGTATTTTTGAAAACCAAAAAGCTTTCAAGATCTATAGGAATGAAACTCTAACAACAGAATTTGGGGCATACATTTGGGTATGGAGGAAATATATGGGGCAGAAGGAAGGTAAGTGTTGTATCTTCACCTCACCAAAGTCCATTAGCTATGGCCATCCTGGGGATGAGCCAGGCTGAACTGGTGATGGACTTTGTTAGAAGAGACCATACTTGTGGTTGAAACCAGAAGCCTTCCCAGTTTGGTAGGATCTGCCAGAACTTGCCTTCCTGTGGCATAACCTTCAAGAACTCAGACTCACTTCTACTCCACACACAGGAGGAGGACTTTGCTGGTAGGATCTTATAGAAGTATTTAACCCTAATTGAGGAGCCTCCTGGATCACTTGATTCTTACATTTTTAAAGCCTCTATACAGGACTTGCAGCTCCCTCTTGGTGAAGTTGGTCTGTGCCTCAAGCTGCTCCAGTCCCTCAGGTCGATGGCACACCATGGTCATTTCCAGCTCATCCTCAATTTTATCTGGAACCAGAAGAGACAACATTGGAGATGCTAGATTTTGATGTCACTCTAGATCCATCAGAGTGACTTCAGTACTCGAGGACATCAAGGAATCCATGATATGTTCATATCTGTAACCTACTCTGATGACAACCCATCTAAATGGCTTAGACATTATTTCAGAGTGATGATGTGAGCTGTAACAAATATGGGTAGATAGCTTCTTTTTGATATTTGTGGATTAGAAGGAGGAAGAAAGGAGGCAGAGGAGGATTTTATTAGGTATCCATGATGACTTTGGTGGGGCGACAAGGTGATGCTGACTGAAGGGTAGCAATATTCAATGATGTCTATATGAAGAGGTCCCAGGACCCTAGCAGTAATTATCTATTGTAATCAGAAAGTCTCAGTTGATTCCTTGAGTCAATGTTCAGTAAGACCCAGGTTAAGGAGGCATAGTGTCTTGTAGGTTGGTTCCTTGGACCTTGTGGGCTCATGTGGTCAAGCACTCTGATTACCATACTCTAAAACCATCTTTTAGACATCTTAGCCAGTCCATACCAAGTGGAAATAGAATCCTAGGATCATAGCTCTAGGGTTGGAAGGAACATCTCATGCTATCGAGTCCAAGCTCCACCCCCTACCCCTCATCCCCTGTCTTATTTTATAGATGGAGAACCTGAGGTCTGGAGAGGTTAAATAACTTGTCTAATGTCACATAGGTAATAAGCATCTGAGGTTGGATTTGAAATCAGGTCTTCTGACTCCAAAGGCCTTTTCATTGTAATATGCTCTTATCCCATATTAAAACATGTTTTCTATTTCCTTCAGAATTTGACTCTATTCAGCAGTCATAAAAAATCTCCCCAGATATTTGGTCTAGCTCTGGGACTGAAACTCACGAACATCTCTAGCAGACAAATAAGCGATAGGAATAGTAAATACCCTAACCTCTACCCGTATACCCCAAATAAAACTAATGAATAGAGGCAGATGATAAAAGATTTTAGAAAATTGGTAAGATTCCACTGTTTAGGACTCTAATAATTGTGAAAGAAGTAGGGACATACTCAGATTCAGGAAGGTTTTAAAATAAATGCAACTTTACTACTGTTAAGCAATAATTTAAACTCTAATAAACTGGTAGGAAAGGTCATAATTACTATCTCCACTATATTTAAATGGATACTTCTGAAGTTCTCTTAAAATGGATTAAATGTAACTTTCTATAACCTATTAATCTGTACTCTGTATATAGGTAGGGCACAGTAATAAAAATAATAATTAACATTTATATAGTGATTACTGTGTGTCAGTCACTGTGCTATTTTTTGCAATTATCTAATTTTATCCTCACAACAACCCTGGGGGAGATAACAGGTGCTATTATCTCTTACCTTACAGTTGGAGACACTGAGACAGAGAAAGGTTAAGTGACTTGCCCAGGGTCATACATCTAGTGCGTGTCTATGGCTGGATTCAAACTCAGGTCTTCCCAAATCAAAGCCTGGTTCTCTAGACTCTGGGCTGCCTAGCTGTCCCTATAGTTATACAGTGCCAGTGTAGAATATTCCAAATTAACAGAGTACAAATTAATTAAGTTTTATTATGGGGAAGAATAATTATCTTCCTGAGTACAAATAACCTTAAGAGAAGCCAGAGGATTGAATATAAATGGAGATAACCACCACCCCATTGAATGCTACGGGCTGAGTAGGCCTACTTCCTGAAAGTGAAATAACCTTCTTCCTCTGATTTTTTTCCAGAAGGCTTTCTACGAATTTCCTACAATAAAGAACCAATTAGCTGCCTAAACTCTCTCTGATAGCTGTTTTATGAACATCACCAAATCCATATATTGAATTCCTATAAATCTGGCCTAGAAAAAACAGTGACTTGGTGAGTTACATACCCATGAACATTCACATGGCATCATAAATCTCATGATAAGCAACTAAATTACATGCTTATTACATAGCTCTGATGGCATCCTTTGTCAATATAGGTGTACTGGGTTGTCCATCTCTTGTTTCCTACTAAGTGTTGATTTATCTACTGTATTGTCAGTTTCCTGTGAAATTGACTCCCTTCTTTTCTATTCAACAAAAGCTGTTCTTGCAGAGTGAGTTTTTCTTCTTATAGACAATTCTGAAGGAATTCTCCAAAGGTAGGTCAGAATTATTTAAGCCTTGTGAGAAATGCACAGTTCAAAACTGCCATCATATTCATTGTGTGAAAACATACTTTTATCTTGGTGAAAAGAAAGTAGATTGTCACAGACAATATGTCCCATTGTCTACACACAAGAAGTATGATAGTATTGTTAATTGGGAATTGGCCTCAAAGCCAAGAAGATCTGGGTTTAAATCCTGCCTCTGACACATATTAACTGCATCATTCAAGACAAGTCATTTAACCTCTTCATAATCTGGACAATTCCTTAAGACTAGAGATAAGTTGTAAAAAAGGTACTGATGTGCATTGATAGAGGAAGCTTTGTCACCAAGTAGTTCTAGTGATATAGAGACCCAGTTTCTATCCCAGACAATACCTAAGATGTGAAGAGGTCAGATTTTTTCACACTTCTTGGTGTCTTTAATTATTCCTATAGTTGGAGTTGAAAGCTCCAATTATTACTTGGATCTCTAAAGTATTACTTAAATATTGCCAATCATCAGATAATATTGCAGTAAACCAAAGGACCACTTAATATGTTCTCAGTTCAACTCATTCTAAAATAAAATTTAACCACAATTTAAATCCATCAGTTAAAAAATCCATACTTTTTTTTACAGATCTGCGGACATCTTTAGTGAGTGCAGGTACACTGTGCTATCTATCTATAGTTTCTTAATAAACGTTCCTCTCTACTGAGTTGTCAATTTCCTCCAAAACTGATCCCCTCCCTTTCTCTTGCTTTTATCTGGTAAGTCAAAAACTGGTAGGTCAAAATAAGTTTTCCCTTTACAGACCATTAGCTAGGATTGTAAGAAAGAAGAGGAAATAGATTTACATTACACGTAAAAAGTGGGGAAAGTGTTAATGATATAAATAAAAAAAATCAGATACTGCATCTCTGAGTAAGAATCACTTTTGTGTGTGTGTGTGTGTGTGTGTGTCTCATCACCACTTCTAAGTTTCTATTCTATCTAGAAAACATGAAGGCAGCCTATTTTTTCCTTAACAATACCTTATTTCTGTTTGCCAGCCTAGAGATGAATGCTGCCTGATTTCATAGAAAGCAAAGCTTTCTTTGGACATCTGGGCAAATGTACGCACAGGAATCCTATTTGTAACTGAATAGCTGAGTAAGTTTGAAAGATTACTTCTGTTTCTGAAAAGATGGCTGCTTACCATGGGCTTTTATTAAAAATGTACCAAGTAATTATTGAAATATCAAATATTAAACCCACTTCATTAAGGCTGATCAGGGCTTTATTAATAAATGATTTGTTTACAGTCTGAGAGGTTGGATCAATTTCCACACCAAACCAACTGTTTAATTTTCTTTTTATTTGACTATTGACCATCAGCCTTCTTTGGGGAGCTTCACTTTAACTCTTTTGCCTAGTGTTTCTGTACAAAGAGGTTCTATTAGCTTACCTAGTGGTTCAGCCTAAATGCAGATGGATTCTTAGGATAGCTTTGAGCCTAGGGAAGGAGTTTCCTTTACTAAAATTGCCTTCTCCCTTGCACAGGATGAGAGATTTCTCCTCTCTGGTTTCTCATCAATATTTATCATTTGTAAGGATTTCAGAAGGGATTCCCAAAGTCTCCCATCTCAGCCTTTTTCCTTCTTACTCCCTTTAAGGCTGAAACAGAGGGTCTAGGAGAAGTTCCCAAACTCCTCTGGTCAGTGCGGGGAGGAAACAGGGTTAAACAGGATTCTCATGGCCAGTTTTTTTCTTTGTCTTTCTGCAGAGTTTATCCAAGGAACCTCTAAGAACAGAAGGGCATTTTGATGTACTAATGGGCCATCCTCTAGGCTGAACCTGGACTTGAGGAAAAGTTTAATTATAATAATAAGGAGATGAAAGTAATAGTACCTTACACTTGTATAGTTCTATTGTTTTTTGTTTTGTTTTGTTTTTTTTGGAAACAAGATCTCCTTATCTTGTCCAGGCTGAAAGTGTAGCATTCCCAAAGGCCTGATCCCACTGCAGATTGGCACCAGAGCCTATTTCTGACCTGGCCCAGTTCACTCCTCCTTAGAAGAGTGAGGTTGTTCCTCACCTCAGGGCTCACTATATCAGTGTCAGACTTAGTTTAGATACTTGATCACCTTAGCACACTGTAGTTCAAAATGGAGCCAAGTGATCTACTAGCTTCCATCTTCCCAGCAGCAGGGACTATGGGGTTTGGCCAGTTCTACTGATATTTCAAAGAACTTTCATATCTATTACTCTTTGATCCTCATAAAACCCCTGTGATGTAGTTAGTACATGTGTTATTATCTCTATTTGATGGGTAAGGAAACTCAGGCACAGAATAATTAAGCAACTTTCTACTTATTACAATTTCTATTTCTGTTTGTCACAATAAAAGGGGATTCTTGCTCTGGGAGAGAGAATGGAGTAGATAACTTTTGAGGTGCTTTTCAGCTCTAAGATTCCATGATGCTAGCTACCATAAGGTCAAACAGCTTTTAGAGGCATATCTGGAAGTAGAACCCAGGCCTTTTGCCTCCCAGTGCTCCACTTGGCCCTGGAAACAAAATCTTAGTGACTCGGCTTTACCTGTAGTGAGTTAGATCTGGGGACATGCTCACCGGTTTAGTTTCCTGTTTTTCTTGTCTGCCATCTACTTACTGGAATAAGGAGTAAAGCATATTTTGCTGAAGCATGCCTGTGAACATCCCTACAGAGGACATTACGTCTTAATGCTGCCCCTTCCTCCCCACCCCGAAAAGGCCTTCCCTGCCAGGGTGGAACTTGTTAACAGGGGATTCAGAAAAGGAGACCTGCCTACCAATAATCATAATTAGAATACATGTGTATGCCTGACAAAGAAGTTTTTCCAGTGATGGGTACGTGACAAGGTAGTCAAATGAGTTTACATTTACCTCTCTGATACTGGTAATACCAGCCGGTGATGTCTAGGAGAAAGTAAGAAAACATTTTACCAATCCTAGTCTTTAAAAATAACAACATTCACTTTGTTTTTCAAAGGAGATGCTATTTGGACGATGGGGATCCCTTTAGTCTGTTGCCCCGGTCCCACTTTCCAAGGAATTTTGCTCAT
This sequence comes from Bettongia penicillata ogilbyi, assembly GCA_023548195.1. Taxonomy (NCBI): domain Eukaryota; kingdom Metazoa; phylum Chordata; class Mammalia; order Diprotodontia; family Potoroidae; genus Bettongia; species Bettongia penicillata. The sequence goes on from JAJHZJ010000090.1 coordinate 9,594,837, forward strand.
TTGTACATGAGAATTAGAATGGGGTCTTCCCTAAGGGTAAAGCTGCTACCCTCGACACAAGTATGGACACTACCTGTGTGCTCAGTCATGTGACCAAAGAGGAATGGGATGGGGGTGGGTGGGAAGGTGCATGCTGAGATGTAGATGAGATCTGGTGAATTCAGGTGGTTCTGAAGATTAGTTTGTGAAAACCTTTTGAATGGCAAACCCTCCCCTTCTACCATTTTCCCACCCCCAATTTCACTTCCCAAGAAAGAAAGTAAGAGAATCTTTGAATTTCATTTCCCTTCATGACCTCTTTAGATAACTTATTTGAGGGAAAAGAGTAATTGTTTCTGCAGAAAAAGGTGATCTTGCATGTGTGGACAATATAGCATATATGCATTACTATGCTTAGGAATCATTTGGCACTTAGTGACTCAGAAACAAATCTAAACAGGATTGCAATAAAATTAATTGATTCTTGCCAGGTCATAGGAATAGGGAATCTTCAATTCAGTGAAATTCAATCAACAGGCATTTATTTATTAAACACCTCTATGTTAGATGTACTAGGCATACAGACACAAACACCTTCCTCCCCTCAAGGAGCTTATATTCTGTTGGATAGATAGATACCAAATTCAATGTGCCTCTCAAGATAGCTTTTAGGTAGCCCAAATCTCTTGACATAAACTCCATCGAGTACTTGCAGACTATTGTGTTCAGTGATTTTTGTTGCTGTCAGGAAGAAGTATAAGAATGATCCAGTCACTCCAGTAAGATCAGGAGGCCAGAAGAACAAGTTTCCATATTTTTTTAATATCCTGCTCTGTAGAATGACTAAAAAATCACAGTGTTATTGAGAATGTTCAGCCTTGACCTTGAGTGATTGAATCATTGAATAATTAATTGATTTTAGCTGACAGAAATTTACATAACTAGTAATGTTTCATAAGCTTTATTCCTATAATTCTTGTGCCAATATTCTCAAATGCCTTTTATGATCAAACTCAAACTTTCAGCCTGTTAAAAATGAGACATTTGGGAAAATTTGGTTTCTTGAAGCCTGAGCCAGTGAGACATAAACTCTCTCAGCTTCAATCGGGCTATCTATCACAGACAATAGTCTACAAGTCCTAGATGGAGTTTATGTTGAAAGGCTTGGGATGCCTAAAAGCTATTTGGAGAGGGAAATGCAGGAAAGCAGTGAATTTGATATTGAATATAAACTCCTTGAGGGGAGGAATGGTGTTTGTGTCTGTATGCCTAGTACATCTAACATAGAGGTGTTTAATAAATAAATGACTTGAATTGAATTTCATTGAATTGAAGATTTGGGAATGGTTCCAGCAACGGAACAGAATGGCCACTCTATGCTCAGGATCTTCAATTTAGAAATGTAAGGGCCCTTCGAGGCTATTTGGCCTAAATTTGTCTCACAGACCCAGAGAGATGACTGAGAAGCCCAGGGTCATCCAGGTAGTAAATAATTTCTGGCAGAGTCAGATTAAGAACCCAAGACCTCTGACTCTCTAAGATCAATGCTCTCCTAACTAAGCCACTCAGCTTTTGGCCATGGAAATCCATGAAACAAAGAAAATCAATAAGCCATGGATACACTTCCATTTTTACAGTAAATGTGGCAGAATAGCAGAGAAGGGAGCAAAGAATACTGCTAATATTACAGGCTTTAGACTGTCTACAAATGTCAACTTAGCTACCGGTTCTCTAAATATGAGAATCCTGTCCAATGACCAATGAGAGAACATGCTATTAGAAGAAAAAAATCATACTGATCTTGACATTCTTGCTATAAATGAAACCAGAAGACAAAAGGAGATTGCAGTCAAATGAAGGATCAAGTTCTCCTTGGAAAGGCAAATAAAGAAGCTGATAGAACTGATTTTATCATATGTCTAAGGCAATGAGAAATACTACTTGTCTGTTCATCTTGACTTGTAATGGGAGCTTGAACAAAATGACCTCTATGAAGATAACCATATTAATGTCTGTTGCAGGGGATGAAGGGGTAGATTAATTCTATTAAGAACTCAGTGGATCCTTTAACTGTATTTACATATGCTCTAATACTCAGTTCCTTATACAAATGGTCCCTGAAATATTGGTCCTAATACCCCTTTATATTCTTACAAATGATTGAGGACCCCAAAAAGCTCTTGGATGTGCAAGTTACATCTATCAGTATTTACTGTATCAGAAATTACAACATCTTGGTATATTTATGAAAATAGGTTTGACCTTGTAGACACACAGAAAGGGTCTTGGAGATGCCAGTGGGTCCCAAGAACACACTTTGAGAACCACTGTCCTATGCCAATGAAATCAAAGGTCTGGTCCCTATTCCAATCTGGTTCTGTAGTGGTCTGTTTCTGATTTAGCAACGAGAAATATAACTCATGCTCACAGGGAAATTATCTGGTTATAATTTATTACTGTTAAAAGCAAAAGACAGTGAGGACATGTACCTTTCTGTGAAATAGCCACCCAGATGGACTCCTTTTGTTCAGACCAAGGACAAGCAATAGCAAATGCGAGATTTAATTAGGAGACCCCTTGGAGGAAAGGGGTCTAGTTTGACTTTAGTCTGACAAGACTGCTTCAGGTTTGATGAAATTCAAATCATATTCTGCTTCCCGTAAGAGTAGATTCTCCCAGTGCTTTGAACATTAAAAAATTAATTTAAACAACTCCTTTATGCATTTACACTTATCTTTAAAAAATGCTGTTGAAAGGGCTGCCAGACAACCCATTTTTCTTCTTTGGTAGCAGTAATTTAGATAATTTGAAGAGGTAAATGAGAATAAAAATTCTCACAATACACATTGTATTTCAGTGAGGTGCACTGTTCCCAAAGTCACAGGAAACAGAAAAGCTAGAGTAGAGCATTTGATGCACCTCTCCAGGTTACATAGGAGAGCAAACTGGCCTCCTAAACTATCTCCTGCCATTGGACTATTCAGGACCTGCCTGAAAAACAAGGCATCTCTGGGTCTTTCAGAGGATCCTGGTGGGCCATTATTTCCTGGGGTAAAGGACTCTTCAGATATTTTGGTGAGCTCAGCTGATTCCAGAAAGCGAAGTCATTGCAAGACTTCTTTCAGGGAGTCACAGAGAACAAAATACAACAAGAATAAAATAAAATGAAATAAAATAAAAATTGCTCTGTACCACCTACTTGCTTCCAAATTTTGAGGCTCTTGGGATCACAGATTTGTAGATTAAAGGGCCCTTAGAGGCCATAGGGTCCAATCTCCTTATTTATAGGGCTGCTAGGGGGTGCAATGGATAGTGTGTTGGGACTGGAGTCCAGAAAACTCATCTTTCTGAGTTCAAATCTAGCCTCAGACACTTCCTAGCTGTGTGACCCTGGACAAGTCACTTAACCCTGTTTGACTCAGTTTCCTCATCTGTAAAATGAAGTAGAGAAAGAAATATCAAACCACTCCAATATCTTTGCCAAGGAAACCCCAAATGGGGTTAAGAAGAATCAGATGCAACTGAAATGACTGTACAGCAAGAAAACTGAGATTGAGAAAGGTTAAGGGGCACACAGTTAATAAGTGTCTGAAGCAAAATTTGAACTAGGACTTCCTGACTCCAAGTCTTGAGCTCTATACACTAAATTTGATGCTTTCAACTTTGCTATTTCATCTATTAGACAGTAAAATCATTGACTGTAGGAACTGATCTTTATCCTAAACAGCCAGTATAGTGTCTTGTACATAAGTAGGTTTGTCTATTCTCATAGAGGACCATGACATCAGGGAGATAATGACATGACTTACAGTTGACTTTGCTTGGAGTGAGGGAGGGCTGTACAAGGTCACTAGCTTCACTTTCTCCTCCAGAGTCATCTGGATCCAATGACCAGATATTCATCAAAATGACTAGAGATGGCCCAGGATGCAGTGAGAGACACTGGCCCTTTTTAGGTTAAGGCCTTTTCAGGCCTTAGAATGAGGTAACGCCCATTTAGTTAACAGGCCTCTTAGAATGAGGTAACGCCCATTTAGTTAACAGGCCTCTTTAAGGAATGAGTCAAAGGATGACCCCTTTAATAAAAAATTTAAAAAATCACTTAAGTCTTTGATTAGTGTTTGTTGACTGAAAAAAATGAATGAACAAGATCCCACCCAGGAATAAGCCAAAGAAGTCAGGTTGTCAACTGGATGAGCCAGAAGAATCCAAGGTGGGGAACTCAAAAAGTATTAAAGGGAATTGAGTACAAATTGGGTTGTAGGACCTCCTAGGAGGTTAGCCTCAGATTAGAGACCAGATAAGCAGAAGGCTCCAAAGAGAAAAAGAAACTCAAAGCTTAGTGTCATTTTCCTCAGCCAGGCATTCACAGGATCACAGATTCAGATCTGCAAGAGATCCTGGAGGTAATCTAGTATAACCCACTTATTTTATTTTTTATTCAGTTTTTTGAATTTTGAATTTTTAAATTTTATTATCAGATCCAAATTCTCTCTTGAGAAATCAAGAAAAACAAAGCCCACTGCAAAAATGTACAGTCAAGCAAAACAAATTTCTACATTGATCTATCCTATCCTATCCTATATTAATGATATGATATGATATGATATATATGTCTATGGTTATGTGTATATATACATATATGTATATATGTATATATATGTATGTGTGTGTGTGTGTGTGTGTGTGTGTGTGTATATCTGGTGCAGTGGATGGAATGCCAATCCTGAAGTCAGGAAGACTCATCTTCCTGCATTCAGGTTCAGTCTCAGATACTTCCTAGCTGTGTGATTCTAGATAAATCACTTAACTCTAGTTGCCTCAGTTTCCTCATCTATAAAATGAGTTGGAGAAAGAAATGGCAAATCACTCTAGTATCTTTGCCTGGAAAACCTCAAATGGGGTCACAGAGAATTGGACAAGACTGAAACACCTGAAAAACAACAATCTATATGTTTTCATTTGTGTCTATATCACCTATATCTATTTCTATAATTTCTGTCTGTATCATCTACATCTATATCTATGTCTATATCACCTATAACTATTTCTATTACCTATGTCTATCTCATTTGTGTATATGTCTATATTATCAATTGCCTTATTTTCTACATAAAAATAGGAACAGGAAAAAGTTAAGTGACTGATCTGAAATCACTTAGATACTAACAGAACTGGAGATTCAAAGCCTAGTCCTCTGCCTCCAGGTCCAATACTCTTTGTACTGTAACTCATCCATCCCCTTCTCAGCTCTACTCCTCTTCCTTCTTCCTACTGATCCTTCTGAAAATACTGCTGATGTATTGCTTTCCAATAGAATGTAAGCTCCTTGGGGTCGGAGACTTTTTGATTTTTGTCTTAGTATCACTATCACCTCTACTGGTGTCTGGCACATATGAGCCACCTTAATAAAGGCTTGCTCAATGATTGAATCTCCTGATAGCGAACTGTAAGGGTGACTTGTGGTACCCAGAGTGCTCAGAGTAGCCAGTAGTTTTTCTTTATGCAAATTTAAAGTAATTTCTTACATCAGATCTGAATTCTTGAGGTAGATATTTAAGGTTTCCAAATTTTTTGCATGAACTATCTAGTTTGATGCTTACAATAGCCCTGTGAGTAGGTGCCTGTATTGTCCCCATTTTACATATGAGGAAACTGAGGCTGATGGGGTTTAAGTGATTTGCTCAGGTCACATAGTGTCTGAGGCAGGATGGGAATTCAAGTTTTTTGTCCCATGTCGAGCAGTCTATTTATTATACCACCTAGGAGGATCAGGTCTACAAACAGAAGTCCCCTGAGAGAAAACTTCAGGCAGATAATTTCCCTCCAGAAAGTGCCTTGGAATATAATGGCACCCCAATTTGCTCTTTAGAGGGCCCCACTCTATAGTTTTAGGGAGTCTTCAGGAAGCAGAAACCTTTGTTATCTGAGTATATTCAGGAGGCCAGCTGGAGACCCTCTTATAGCTTCCCCTCTGGCCTCAGCTAGACTTTGGCCCAGAAAGAACTGGAGAGAGTAGTCAATTACTTGGCATTAAACTGAATAGCCAAGGGACATTTGGGCCAGGCTTTGGAGAGGTGTCTAAGAATGGAGTTCCATAAAGTGATAATGGGCTTTAGAAAAATAGACCAAGAAAAGAAGTATAATCCAGGCTAGGCATTATCCCTCTTCCCTCTTGATGAGCTGAAATGATGGCATGTCCCCAAAACAATTCTTACGAGCAGGAAGAAAAAGGAGTCCTGGAGAGTGATACTGGGGCATTTCAAGACAGGGAAACCGAGTCTGAAAGGTTTGTTCAAAGGACTACCGTGTCAGTCTTTATATTCAGGTGGGTATACAATTCCTCTGTTTTCTTGATTTTTATTGTCAGACACCTCTCATACAGTAAATAATGAGAATAATAAATAACTAGCATTTACATAGTGATCTAAGAGTTGCAAAGAGCTTTATGGAGATTAATTTATCCTCACAACAATCATGGAAGGTTGGTGCTTTTATTGTCCCTATTTTTTAGGTGAAGAAATTGAGGCAGACAGAAGTTAAGTGACTTGACCAGGGTGACACAGCTAGTAAGTATCCAAGACTGGATTTGAATTTGGGTTTTTTCTGATTCTAGGTGCAGAACTCTATTTACTGCCTTAGCTGGCTGCCTCTGGGAAACTTTCCTGACTCCACCTTGTTGCTGTGAAGGTCAGGGTGATTTTGTGGTGATTTTCTGCTGTGTAAGGGCCCTGAACAGTCTCATTTATAAAAAGGCTGCCTCTGTGTATAAGCGATGTGGAAAGGCCTGTGAAAGCATTTAATTTTTTAAATTAAAATTAAAAGCTAAGTGGCACAGGGCAGTTAGGTGGCACAGTGGACATAGTGCTGAGCCTGAAGTTAGAAAGACTAATCTCCCTGAGTTCAAATCTGTCCTTAAACATTAGCTGTATGACCCTAGGTTAGGTTACTTAACCCTGTTTGCCTCGGTTTCCTCATCTGTAAAAATGAGCTGGAGAAGGAAATGGCAAACCACTCCAGCATCTTTGCCATGAAAACTCCAGATGGGGTCAGGAAGAGTTGGGTGAGACTGAAAAACGACTCAACAATTTTAAATTTTAAACCTAAGACTACATTCCATTTCTCCTGCTCAGATTTGAGCTTTAGAAGTTGGAGGGAATTATAGAGGTTAACTTAATCACAGGGAGAAGGATTTTCCAATAAAGACCACTTGATTTAGAGACGGGGAACAGGTTTTTGAATTAAGGCTCTGACACTTACAATCCGTGTAACTTGAAAAATCACTTAACTTCTTTGGATTCAGCTTCCTCTTAAGGAAATGGTGAGAATGTTGGACTAAACAATTTCTAACATCCTTTCCAGCTCTGTCTGTGATCCTAATTCCCTCAGTAATGCATGAACCTCTTTTGCAAAGTGGACAAATTTTCATCTGACCTTTGCTTGCATACTTCCAGTGATAGTAAGCTCATTATCTATTGAGAGCCCTTTTTTGGACAGTTGTTAACTACCAGCAAATTCTTTCCTTATTTTGAACTCACACCTGTCTCTCTATAGCTTCTCCCCATTAGTCACCCTGAGAACCAGCATGACAGCAGATAGAAGGCTAGACTTAGGTTGAGGAAGTATATCCTGCCTCAGATGCCAATTTTGTGACCCCAGGAAAGTTACATTCACAGAATGATAAGATTTAGAGGTGAAAGGGACATGGAGTCCAATTCGATCTGAAAAACAAAAGTACTTATACTGTCTTAGCAGGAAGACTTTCAATGAGAGAGAATTCACTACCTCCCAGGTCAGCCCTTTCCACTTGGGAATATTTCTAATTTTGGAGAAGTTTTCCTTGACACCCTTAAGTTTACCTTCTTTGCAATATCTGTTTATGGCCCTTGGTTCTTCCCTTAGAACAAACAGGACAAGTTTACTCTATTTCCTTTATGACAGCCCTTCAAATATTGGAGCACAGTGGTTTTGCTCCCCATTTTTACCTTCATTAAACTACACCTTCCCAGTTCTTTCATCTGATCCTTATAAGGCATGGATTCAAGTCTCTTCCCCTTCCTAATAAAGTTTTTTTTAATTAATTAATTCATTCACTTATTCACTAATATTCATTCATTCACTAACTCACTCATTCATTTATTTATTCATTCTCTCTGAAGTCAGAAGATCTGACTGAGTTTAAATCTTTCTTCTGATGACCTTGTGCCAGTCATTTAACCTTCCTGAGCTTCAGTTTCCTCATCTGTAACATGAGGTCATTGGATTAGAGGTCCTCAGAGGGCTCTTCTAGCTCCAGCTCCTATGAACCCATGAAAAATTCCCAAATTTTCCCCAAACTTTAATGTGTCCCTGCCTCCTTCATCTTGTACTTGTGAAGTGATGCTTTTGAAGACTTTAAATTTCTTTCTATTAAATTTCATCTTATAAAATGCAACCTAAGATATAACCTGTGAAGATGTTGTTGGATGTTGACGGTCATCAAGTGTGTAAACTGCCCTTCCCAGTTTTTTGTCTTCTCTAAGTTTCCTTAGATCTTTGAGACTCAATATCCTCATCTGCAAAATGTTAGTACCTACTCTCTCAATGGTATTCATGAGAATCAAGTGAGATAATGTATGTAAAGGTGTTTTGCAAACCTTAAAGTGTCATAAAAATGTTGGCTATTATCATCACCATCATCACTGGTCCTAGACTTCCCTCTGAAGAAGTAGAAAATATCTTTAATTCCTCTTTCTCAAGACAACCCCTCAGATATTTAAAGACAGTGATCTTTACCAGGCATATGTTGTTAAATGTTTAACAACTGAATCTCTGGAGAAAAAAATGTACCCACAACCTGCTTTTAAGTTTAATCTCCAGTATTAACATTTTTCCATCACTTTCCTAATTCTAGACAATCAACAAAACACTAAGTCAAGCCCTGATTTGTAGCACTTGCCTGTCTCTGAGGGGTAAATACTCTCACTGAAAATATAATAATTGGCTTTGAGCCCTGAGCTAGCTAGCTCTAGCATACCCCTGACTCCCACCTAAATGTACTATCCTTTGGATTAAGTGTCTCTTGGGCTCATATTGAATGGTAGTTGGTTGGTGTTGCTCTTATATTGTTTAGCATTAAATAAATTTAAGCCCTATGATCAATATATTGAGCTCAGTGCTACAGAAGATACACAGATAAATATTTTCTCTGACGTTATGAAACTTACAATCTAAAGGGTGTTCCAAAAGTGTTAGTGCAGTTCTATCAAAGCTTAAAACTTTGGAGACATCCTGTATTAGCTTATACATAGATTGCTATAAAACAAATATCAGAATATGAGAAGTCCATAAAAGTACAAATACATGCTATGAGTACAGATGGAAGAGAGCTCACTAGTGGTTGATAATATCTAGAGAGGCTTCCTGGAGTGGAAGAAGTTTAAACTGGGCTTTGAATCAAATCAACAGGCCTTTATTAAGCACTTTCTGGGTGCAGGTAGAGATGAAGATGAGGAAGGGCAGTCCAGATGCAGGGAATGGTAAAAGGTGGAAAAACACGGGGTAGCCAGTATTCTAAGTTGGTTATAGAATAGCATATATGAGGAAAAAAATTAAAAAGTAAAAGATACTAGCTGGTTATTGTTCAGTTGTGTCTGACTTTATATGACCCCATGTAGATTTTCTTGCAAAGACATTGAAGTGGTTTTCCATTTTCCTCTCCAGTTCATTTTACAGATGAGAGAACTGAGGCAAACAGGGTTAAGTTGCTCAGGGTCACACAGCTAGTAAGTGTCTGAGGCCAGATTTGAACTTGGATCTTCCTGACTGTGGGCCTGATGCTCTATTTACTGTACCACCTAGCTGCCCCTATCTGGCTGGTACTAGATTAATATTTATGAAATCCTATATACACATTGGAATAAAAATCACCAGCTGCTTCAACATTCAGGAAGCTTGAAAATGTGTTTGCTTTGTCATTCTATCCTTAGCACTTAGCCTAGTTCCATACACACAGTGTGTGTGGTGCTCGATACCAATTTATTGAATGAAGAATGAAGCTGTGGACATTATAGGTGCTATGTAGCAGAGGAATGGGGATTTAGAGAGAAATCCAGGAAGAATGGGTTTAATCTGCCACAACAATTGGGTAATTCCCATGTGACCTCTGTCCTTGGTGCTCCAAACACTCCTTGGGTTATGGCTTTGACCTGGGTTAGGCAATTCCTTAGCAAGAGAAAGGAAATGGAAAGTTCCCCCAATAGGAACTGCCCTCCTCCCCGCCAAATGGCTGCTGTAGCCAGTGGCTGAAAGCATGTGTGCCCAGATTGAGTGACTCACCCTGGGACAGATGCCTAACCAAGGTCTTTCTCTAGGTCTGAGAGTGGGAGACTTTTAGTAGTGGATACTCTTAGTGAGTGAAATCCGGGCAGATACCCTTTGAATTATTAATGCAGATACTCAGCTTTGATTATTTTCTTCTTTGGGGAAAGGTTATTCACAAAAACACCCTTGATGAGTTTACACAATGCATCACAATTGGACATATTTTATGCGAGAGGCTTTGTAGTGATAATGGCTCTGTCTTATTTAGAAGAAATCAGACATTATGAACTTCCTTATTTATTAATGCATTGATTTCTATAAATGTCAGAGCACTTCACTTTCCCTCATCAGCTCAGAAGCAATCAGGGGAGGGCATATAAACCTGGAAAATGAAAAAATCTAGAAACAAAGGGAATTCAATCAGTTTCAAAATGCTAACTCTGCTTAACTATGGTTTGGGGGAATTCTGATCATGATGGTAAGAGAAAACCTCAAGAAAACATGGAAAAGAGAGACACTTGGAGCTGTCACGTGGGATATCATATCCTGCTGCATGTTGATCCTTCAGGAAATAAAACAAAGAAGGGACTGAAGAATGAGGACTGAATCATACTTTTGTAGCATATCCATAGATCCATCTTCACAGAGGAATGATAACAGCTGACATTTATTTAGTACTTTAAGGTTTACAGAGAGGCAATGTGACATACTGCACAGAGGGCTGCTCCTAGAGGTAGGAAGATCTGAATTTAAGGACCTGGCTGATACATCTTGGGCAACTAGGATATGCAGTGGATAAGCACAGGGACTGGAGTTAGGAAGACTCATTTTCATGAGTTCAAATCTGGCCTCAGACACTTACTAACTGTGACCCTGGGCAAGTCACTTAACCCTGTTTGGATCAGTTTCCTCATCTGTAAAATGAGCTGGAGAAGGAATGGTAAGCCACTCCAGGATCTTTGCCAAGAAAACCTTAAATAAGGTCATGAAGAGTTGGGCATGCCTGAACAACAGTAATAACAACTGATACATGCTGACTGTGGATCCTGGACAAGTCACAGTGCTCTAGACCAGCACTGTCAAACTCCAACAGAAATGGGGCTGCTAAAATACAGATAAGGATCCCTACAGTCTTCATCTTGATCTAGAAAACTACATATTAACATTATCTCTTTACCTATGCTCTATTGTCTTTTTAGTATTGCATTAAATATTTACTCAATTTTAATCTGGTTTGCCAGAGACTCTGAGAATGGTGCCTACAATGATGCCACCAGAGAGTTTAATACCTTTGCTGAGGCAACTGCCCAACACTATAAGTTACAGTGAAAGTGCCAGCCTGTAAGGATAGAAGGAGTTTCCTTGTAGGCAAACTGCCTATCCAATGGAATCATAGGTGCAATACTCATCTCTTAAGGTTTGACCCTCCAAACAACCCTGTGAAGTAGGTACTATTAGTGTTGCCATTTCGTAGATTGGGAAATGGAGGTTTAGAAAGGTTAGGTGATATAGTTTTTGTTCAACCATTTTCAGTAGTGTCTGACTGTGAGATCCCCTTTGGGATTTTCTTGGCAGAGATACTGGAGTGGTTTGGCATTTCCTTCTCTAGCTTATTTTATAGATGAGGAAACTGAGGTAAACAGGACTAAGTGACTTGCCTAGGGTCACACAGTAAGTGTCCGAGGCCAGATTCAAACTCACGAAAATGAGTCTTTCTGACTCCAGGCCAAGAACTCTATACCCAGTGCCACCTGGCTATCTTGACTTATATACCCAATTTCATACAGAAATAAGGCTGTAATCGAACTCAGGTCTTTCCTAACTGCAAGTCCAGTGTCCCTTCCATTATATATGTATACACATATATAACGTATATGTGTGCGTGTGTGTGTGTGTGTGCGTGTGTGTCCTATATCTATGTAAATCTATATCTATCAACTATAGATTTTGTATAAGGCTAATCTTCCTAAAATTCCACTTTCACCATGCTCTGCCCCTCTGTCCAGAAATTTCCATGGCCTTCCATCATCACCAGTCATTTTCTTTCTTTTATCCTCATGTATCAGTCATCTCTTTAAACTACTGATTCAAAAGGGCAAAACCAGCAAAAATCACTGCAAAAAAACTTGAAGTAAGGCAAGACAACAGTTCATGTGAAAAATACATGAAAGTTTTAGAGGACTGCTTAGCATAAAGTAATCTGAGCCAATGGTGTCACATGGGAGCACAAAATAACTAATCCAGTCTTAGGCTGCATGAAGAGGCACGTGGCATTTAGAATGAATAGTCCTACCATTATCTGCTCTGTAGATACAGCACCATGCCTGGAGGCAGAAAGACTCTTCTTTCTAAGTTATAATCTGGCCTCAGACACTTCCTAGCTATGTGACCCTGGCCAAGCCACTTAGCCCTGTTTACCTCAGTTTCCTCATCTGTAAAATAAGCTGGAGAAGGAAATGGCAAACTATTCCAGGATCTTTGCCAAGAAAACCCCAAATGGGGTCATTAAGAGTCAGACATGACTGAAAAATGACTAAACAACAAAAATCTCTCTCTGGTCAGATCATATCTGGAGGGCTGGGTTCAATTCTGAGAAATCCATTTCAATAAGTATGTCAATAAACTAGAGCAGGTCTAGAAGAATACAACCAGTAGGATGAGGGAACCAGAGATCATTCCATACTGGGATTTATCAAATGAATCAGGGATACTAGACCTAGTAACTGAGAAAAGAGAAAACTTGGAGGCAAGGGTCCTTAATTGCTATCTTCACGTTTCTGAAGGGCTGTTACACAGAAGGCGGATTTGATTTCTTCTGCTTGACCCCTGGGGACAGACCTGGGAATACTAGGTGTGAGTTATGAGTAGTCAATTTTGGTTCTATCCCTTCCCAAAGTGGAAGAGATTGCCCTAGGAGGTGGTGTATTGCTATTCTCTAGAGTTATCCAAGAGGACACTAGATGACTACTTCTTAGAGAGGTTGTAGAAATACTCCTGTTTCTGTAAGTATTGGACTCCATAACTTCAGAAATCCTTTCCAACACTCAATTTCTGTGATTCTGTATTTTCAGAATCTCCCTCTCTGCTGGGAACTTTCCAGGAGTGAGCTGGAGCCAGCTCCAACAGGCTTGCAAGAATGGATTGTTAAATTTATATTGTGAGCATCGACACTTTGGAAATCATCAAACACTACAAATCATTGCTTGACTTACTGCTATTAGTTAGACTTAAGAAAGTGATGGAGAAAATGTCAATAATGCAGATTAAGCTTTAAAGTATGTGATGCTTATTTTTCTTTCCTTGAAGTGCCAGCTGGTAAACATTTACCAGGGCACCACTAGAACTTTCCCTTTTCCTATAAACAGGCTCAAAACACCCAAATCATTATATATATAAAAAAACCTACTTTGGTCCTTCTACTTCATCCAGTTACCAGTATCTCCTCCTTTTTGTTGCTAAACTTGTTTTAAAAACTCTACAAGATATCTCTACTCTTGTATTACTCACTCTCATGAACTTTGGCAATTAGGTTTTTGCCCTGTAGTAGGAGCAATATCTTAATCCAGGGGTGGGGAACCTATGGCCTCGAGGCCACATGTGGCCTTCTAGGTCCTCAAGTGCCTTTTGACCGAGTCCAAATTTTACAGAACAAATCTTTTATTATGAGGATTTGTTCTGTGAAGTTTGGATTCAGAACAAGAGCAGCGCTTGAGGACCTAGCGGGTCACATGTGACCTCCAGGCTGCAGGTTCCCCACCCCTGTCCTCATAGCCCATACCATGAAGTATAGGCCAGTTTTTCCTTAAAAGATGTTGAGACCATCCACAAATCTTGGTTGGCACAGGGGTCTAGAGGTTCAGGTGGTTGATATCACTTCTCGGCCACCTGAATACAAAGCAGACATGAGGAATTGGAGGGCAGCTGAGGCTTGGCTGGCGAATTATAATGGATAGCACAATCAAGGGAGTTTTCTCAGGTCAGCCCACTCAAGGTGTCCTCAGTGCCTATCTTTAAGTATGCTATGGCTTAGAAAATCCCTTTTTGTCAATGTTGAATGACCTATAAGTCTCATTTGACTTCAATATCTGACCTACACTACCAGAGGACTTGGCCTTAATTAATGGGGATCCAATCCAGAAAACACTCCTGTGGTGTAACAGAAAATGCTCTTTCAAAGGTCAGCAATGTTCTTCCTAACAATCCAGCAGCCTTTGATGAGTCCTCCCTCTTTGACCTTCTGTAGCATTTGACACTACTGACACCTTCTTACAACTGGATCCTTTCTCCTCTCTAGGCTTTAAAAACATCCCACTTTCCTGGTTCTCCTTTTACCTGCTCCCGTTAGAGACAGTTCAGCGAGGCGCTGTCCCCCATGCTTGAAACCAACCCTTCCTTAACTCCCTCATCTTACCACTGCCAGTCCTCCTCTTGGGCTCCCTTCTACTGCATGTTTTCTTTATTCTGATCTACCAACCACTGTTAGAGAAAGTCATGTAACTATGCCGCTGAGCTCTGCTACAAATTCATTTTATTTAACCTGATTTGGGTTCCCACTGCTACAGAGCAGTGCTTTTATTCCTCTCTATTATACCTGTACAGCAGCTATTCTAAAGCTTTTGCCCTCTCCTCTAGTCATCAGGGCTACCCCCCAGCCCTTTTTCTGTAAGGAAATGACCTCAATTTCTCTACTGAGAAAATCAGTCATTGATTGTATGCTTTTTTCTCACTCCCACTCCATACCTCAAAACCTCTTTCATCATCAATCATCCAAGCTCAGAATAAGGTGGCCCAGACTGTGCCAAAGCCACACTCTATAACCTTTATCTCATTCCTCCCGTCAGCTCTAGGAGCCTGTCCTATTAGTCATTCTCTCTCATCTTCCATATACTCGTATTTGTCAACTCATTTATAGCTACTTACAAACATGATTATATATATTTTTTAAAAAAACTTTTATTCTACCTTGTTTTCCCCTCAAAATATTGTTCTGTATCTCTTGCATGCAGTGATATAGAGACACTGACCTCCTTGCGTTGCTTGCACAAGACAGAATGCTCTCCATCCTCATCTCTGCCTTTTGGCTTCCTTCGAATTCCAGCTAAAACCCTAAAGAAGGTTTTTTCAATCCCTCCTAATGTCAGAGTCTTCTCTCTGAGATTATCTCCACTTTATCCCATTTATATTTTGTATGTATATAGTTGTGTGTATATTGTCTCCACTAATAGAGTAGGAGCTCCTTGAGAGAAGGGACTAGATGTTTTTGTTTTTGATTTTGTATTTTTCTTTGTATGCTCAGGTCTCAGTGGACCTTCATCACAGTGCCTGGAATATAGTAGGTATTTCAAAAATGGTTGTTGCCTTGACTCTTTCACTGATAAACTCCTAGAAAAAGTAATCTCTCTATGTCCATCAATTGGGTAATGGCAAGATAAATTGTGGTACATGAATGTAATGGAATATTGCTGTGCTGTAAGAAACGGTGAATTTCATGAATCTAGAGAAGCATAGGTAGGCTGACTTCAACTGGCACAAAGTGAAGTAAGCAGAACTAGAAATACACTATGGACAATGGCAATGCAAATATAAAAAAGAATAGCAAAATAACAAAGATGAGTGCTGCGAAATTATATGACAAAGCCTTATTGACCCTACAGAGCACATACACAAACACATATACATATATGTACATACACACATATATGTATATACACTTGTGTGCATACACACACACACAATTCATTGTTCTTCATGTTCAAAGAGGACCAAAACATCACTATGCCGGGGTCAAAGTACAGTGTGTCCGACTATGGTTAAGAAGACCAAGATGAGCTTGGATGGCTCTACCATGCATCAGGCACAAATAGTACATATGAAATTTTATATATATATATATATATATATATATATACACACATAAATACATACATATCTATGATATCATCTTCCTTTCATTCTTTGCAGTGAGGGGGGATTATGAGTGTGGAGCACTGCATATAACATCAGACTTCTAAAAAATGTTAGCATTGCTAAACTTATTTCCCCTCTTTTTTATTCATTCTAAGTATGGCTCTATGGAATGGAGAAGGAGAAAGGATACACTGGGAAACATAAGGAATGTAAAAACAAAAGCTATCAGTAAAAAATATATATATATTTAAAAATACAAAAAAAAAGAAAACAATCTACACTCAATGCCTCACTTCCTTACCACTAATTCACTTTCTGGGCCCTGGCAATTGGCTCTTGAAACTACTCCTCCACTAGAACCACTCTCCTAGCTTAACAATGGCCTAATCATTGCTAAATCTATTAGTCTTTTCTCAGTCCTCATCTAGGGTATGCTGGTAAATGTCTAAAAAGAATCTCTCTGCAAAAAAACCCAACACAAATGATACACTTTGAAGTCTAAACTGCATTATTAACACTCTCTTAAGTCTGGCTGATCAACCAGACAATAAATCAAGCTCTAATTTGTAGCATTTGCTGATTGCAGAGGTACAAATATTCACACTGGAAAATTTAGCAATGAACTCTCACCAACTGACTAGCAGCCTGCAGTGTAGCCCTCATCCTCATCCTCTTTGATTTTTTTTTTTTTGCAGTTTTTGATACAGCTGACTTCTCCCTCATTGATACTCTTTCATCTCTTTGCTTCTGTGACACTGTTCTTTTCTGGGTCTCCTAACAAGCTAATGTTTCTTCTCAGTTTCTTTCTTTATTACATCTTCCACCCTTCACTTCTGAACAACAGCGTTCTGTTCTAGACCCTCTTCTTTACCCTCTCTCCCTTGATGATCTCATCCATTCAATGACCACATGGATGCAGATGCCTGACAAAGCCATACTGCTGATCTTAATGTTGTCCTAAACTCTAGTCCCACATATCCAGTTGCCTTCTGGAGATCTTTACCTGGATATTATACCAGCATCTCAAAAAATCAACATATTCAAAAATGAACCAGAGATTTTTTTCATGCTTTCTCCAAATTTCCCTTTTTCTACTGATGACACCATTATCTTCCCAATCACTTTGGTTAATAACCTCAAAATCCATTGCCCCCTGCCTTGAAACTCTAACCAGTGGTTAGGTCCTTCTCTCCAATCACACAACTCAAATCCAATTCACTTGTGTGTCATGACATCACCCTCCTGATGTCGTGATCCTCTTCGACAATGAAGGACAAACAGCGACAGTAACTACTGTCCTTGTTCAGGACCTCATGACAAGTGACCTGGACTATTTGAATGTCCTCCTAATCAGTCTTTCTGACTCTAGTTCTTTCCAATCTTTTCTTCACATAATTGTCAAAATAATCTTGCTAAGGTATAGATCTGACCATGTCACTCTCCTACTTTAAAAACCGTCATTGGTTCTCTATTGCCACTGGGCTAAAATATGAATTTCTTCACCTGTTATATAGGATCTCCCACAATCTGTTTGCTAGCTACCTTATTTCATATGCCCTATATTCTAGCCAAAATGGACTGACAGCTGTTTCCTGGGCTGAACACACAATTTTCCATGTTTTTGCATTTGCATGGGTTGTATTCCCCGACTGATATGCCTGATATCCCCTTTTCATCTTTGACTCAAATTAGGACAGTGTCTGACACATAGTAGGCACTTAATAAATGATTATTGATTGACACATTACTTCTCTTCCTTCAAGATGTATCTTAGGTTTCCCCTCCTTTTTGAAGCCCTTTTTGATTCCCTCCCCTCCTTTCCTCTTGTCAAATTTCTTATGCCAGTGGAATCAAAGGTCCAGTACCTTTTCCTATGCTGATCTCTCTGACATATTTAATAAGAAATATGGTACATTGTAATGAATAATAGGGCAGCTAGGTGGCGAAGTGGATAGAATGTCAGGCTTGGTATCAGGAAGACCTGAGTTCAAGATCAGACTCAGATACTTTCTAGCTATGTGACCTTGAACAAGTCACTTAACCTCTGTCTGCCTCAGTTTTCTCATCTGTAAACAGGATCATAACAGCATCTACCTCTCAGAGTTGTTGTGGAGATCCAATGAGATAATAGCTGTAAAGTGCTTAGCACAGCATCTGGCATATAATGAGGACTATATAAATGTTAGCTATTATTATCATCAGTGTTTGTGTCTTACTTCCAGTGGCCTATAAATTCCATGAGACCAAGGTTTTATCTGTGCTTTATATCTTCCTCATAATACTATGGTGTTCTACATATAGTAGATAATTAATAAATGCTTATGAAATGAATGAATGTTCATTCCTTAAGTTGGCATTCAAGGCTGTCTATCCTCAGTCTTTCCAGTGTTATCTCTCAACATTTCTTAGTATGAATCCTCTATGAATCTGATCTCTTAACTTTAATTCAAACAAACCTGGTGTAGCCCCACCCTAATATCCTTATACCTTTATCCTTTTTACTCTTTCAAAACCTAGCCTAAGTAGCACTTCCTTAATGAAATCTCCTGACCTAGTTGTCTCCCCCTCCTCAGAATTCCACGTTATACCTACTGTGTAGATTCTACACTTGGCACTGAGCACAGAATGCCTGATAGTGCTGCTTAACTTTTCACACATTGCAGACTAGTGCCTTCTACTCCTGGTCTTTGCCATGGTGCTTAATATATGTCTTTGTATGCAGTAGTCTCAGAAAGCATTTGCTGATTAGTGGGCAAGAGTCTGGGGTAGCTAGGTGGAATAGTGAATAAAGCACCAGGCCTGGAGTCAAGGAGGACCTGATTCCAAATCCAGCCTCAGACACTTACTAGCTATGTGACCCTGGTCAAGTTACAACTGGAAATTGTGGGGATGTCCATCAATTGGGGAATGGCTGAATAAGTTATGATATATGATCATGATGGAATATAACTGGGCTATAAGAAGTGATGAGCTCAATGACCTTAGAAAAACATGGGAAGACTTGTATGAAATAACAAAGAGCGAAATGAGCAGGATCAAGATAGTGTTGTATACAGTAACAGCAATATTATTTTAAGAATGACTTGGAGCAACTCTTTCAACTATTATAGATACCCGAATTAATGATAAAGGACCTATGAAGGAAGATGCCATCTGCATCCAGAGAAAGAGTTATAAACAGAAGTATATAGAGAACAATTTTATGTATGTGTGTATGTAACACACATGTACAATAATGCACACATGCATGCATGCATACACACATACAGGTGTGTGTGTGTGTAATGGTAGTCATCCCTAGGGTGGGAAGGGAAAAAAGAGAGTTACATGATAACTTTATTATATATTTAAAAGGAATAGCAAATTGTACATAGTAGATTTGCAGTTTCATGTACAATCATCTTTTTTCTATTTTACTATGTTATGGAAATGCTTGTTTTATTACTTAAGTTCAGAATAAAAATAAATAAATTTAAAAAAACACTTGTTTCCCTCAGTGTTCTCATAAAATGAGTTGGAGAAGGAAATAGCAAACCACTCCAGTATCTCTGCCAAGAAAACCCCAAATGGGGTCACGAAGAATCAGACACGACCGAACAGCAACAGGTAAGAGACCATGGAAAGAGGCAAATTCAGGTTTAAATACAGAGCAATATGAGTCAGTGTTGCCTCGAAAGCGCTTTGACACATGGTGCTTTAGTGAGAGATCTCAAACTGGTGGGTTTCACTTTTTCCTCAGATGTTTTTCTGATTGATGATTTTTGGTGATGAATTTCCTGCCACCAAAAGGCGGAAAGCTCAATAGCTCTGGATGACTGGTGGAACAGATGCATACACATTGACAAATATACAGGCAATTAGGAACAAAAAAAATCAGAATTTTAGGGACTGGAGAGAAGTAAGGATAATGTTGTTATTTAGTCACAGTTATATCTGACTCTTCATGACCCTATGGACTTTTCCCATGTAGTTTTTCTGGCAAAGATACTAGAGTGGTTTGCCATTTCATTCTTCATCATGTCCCCATTTTATCAACAAGGAACTGAGGCAAATAGAGGTTAAGTGACTTCCCTAGGGCCACACTGCTAGCGTCTAAGGCCGGATTTGAATTCAGATCTTCCTGACTCCAGGCCAAGTACTCTATGCATTGCACAACCTAACTGCCTCAATGATAATATTAATTTCCCTTTATAGAGCACTTTAAAAACTATAAAACATTTTATTAATTTATCTTGTTTGAAAATTCAGAGATCATCTAATAGAAGGTAGGTCATACAATCCAACCTGCTCATTTTACAGATGTGACAACAACGGCCCAGAGGGCAGAAGTAACTACTTAGTCCAGTTACGGAGAGTTGGAATAAAGACTACAGTCCAAGTGTGATAGGGAATAATCAGGGCATTCCTTGGGCAGTGCATGTCACACAGGCCTCTCTGGTAAAAGCTTTCTCCATTACATTGTGGGTGTTTCTAAAAGTCAAGCAGATTAATTCTGATTTCTGTTCTTTGCTGTGGCAAAAGTCCTGGATGACCTAAGAGCCTAAATTTTTTTTTTCTTTAAATATAAATTTATTTATTTAACTTTTTACATTCATTTTCACAAAATTTTGGGTTCCAAATTTTCTCCCCTTTTATCCCCTCCCCCCACCCCAATACACAAGCATTCTAATTTCCCCTATCACCAATCTGCCCTCTCTTCTATCATCCCTCTCTTCTCTTGTCCCCATCTTCTCCTTTCTCCAGTAGGGCGAGATGACTTTCTATTCCCCATTAACTGTATTTCTTATTTCCTAGTAGCAAGAACAATACTCAACAGTTGTTCCTAAAACTTTGAGTTCCAAATTCTCCCCATCCCTCCCTCCCCACCCATTCCCTTTGGGAAGGCAGGCAATTCAATATAGGCCATATCTATGTAGTTTTGCAAATGACTTCGATAACAGTCGTGTTGTGTAAGACTAACTGTATATCCCTCCATCCTATCCTGCCCCCCATTGTTTCTATTCTGTCTTTTGATCCTGTCCCTCCCCAAGTGTTGATTTCAGATTGCTCCCTCCTCCCATTGCCCTCCCTTCCATCATCCCTCCCTCCCTGCTTATCTCCTTCTCCCCCACTTTCCTGTACTGTAAGATAGGTTTTCATACCAAAATGAGTGTGCATTTTATTCCTTCCCTTAGTCAAATGTGATGAGGGTAAACTTCATGTTTTTTTCTCAACTCTCCTCTTTTTCCCTCCACTAAAAAGTCTCCTACTTGCCTCTTGACTGAGAGATAATTTACCCCATTCCATTTCACCCTCTCCTCCCACTACATTTCTCTCTCACCATTTAACTTAATTTCTTTTAAGATATGGTCCCATCCTATTCAATTCACTCTGTGCTCTTTGTCTCTGTGTGTGTGTGCATGTGTGTATGTGTGTGTGCATGCATGCATGTACATGTGTGTGCGTGCGTGCGTGTGTATGTCTGTGTGTGGTCCCACTAACTACCCAGATACTGAAATGTTTTAAGAGTTACAAATATTGTCTTTCCATGTAGGAATGTAAACAGTTCACCTTTGGTAAGTCCCTTATGACTACTCTTTACTGTTTACTTTTTCATGCTTCTTCTCATTCTTGTGTTTGAAAGTCAAATTTTCTTTTCAGCTCTGGTCTTTTCATCAAGAATGCTTGAAAGTCCTCTGTTTCATTGAAAGACCATATTTTCCCCTGAAGTATTATACTCAGTTTGGCTGGGTAGGTGATTCTTGGTTTGAGTCCTAGTTCCTTTGACTTCTGGAATATCCTATTCCACGCCCTTTGATCCCTTAATGTAGAAGCTGCTAGATCTTGTGTTATCCTGATTGTATTTCCACAATACTTGAATTGTTTCTTTCTAGCTGCTTGCAATATTTTCTCCTTGACCTGGGAATTCTGGAATTTGGCCACAATGTTCCTAGGAGTTTCTCTTTTTGGATCTCTTTCAGGCGGTGATCAGTAGATTCCTTCAATACTTATTTTGCCCTCTGGTTCTAGAATCTCAGGGCAGTTTTCCTTGGTAATTTCATGAAAGATGATGTCTAGGCTCTTTTTTTGATCATGGCTTTCAGGTAGTCCCATAATTTTTAAATTGTCTCTCCTGGATCTATTTTCCAGGTCAGTTGTTTTTCCAATGAGATATTTCACATTCTCTTCCATTTTTTCATTCTTTTGGTTTTGTTTTATGGTTTCTTGGTTTCTCATAAAGTCATTAGACTCCATCTGTTCCATTCTAATCTTGAGAGAACTATTTTCTTCAGTGAGCTTTTGAACCTCTTTTTCCATTTGGCTAATTCTGCTTTTGAAAGCATTCTTCTCCTCTTTGGCTTTTTGAACCTCTTTTGTCAATTGAGTGAGCCTATTTTTCAAGGTGTTATTTTCTTCAGCATTTTTTTGGGTCTCCTTTACCAAGGTATTGACCTGTTTTTCCTGCTTTTCTTGCATCTCTCTCATTTCTCTTCCCAGTTTTTCCTCGACCTGTCTAACTTGCTTTTCAAAATCCTTTTTGAGTTCTTCCATGGCCTGAGCCCACTGGACATCCACCTGGGATGTCTGGGATACAGAGGCCCCGACCTCCACATCTTTCCCTGATGGCAAGCATTGTACTTCCTCATCAGAAATGAAAGGAGGAAGGAACATCTCTTCCCCAAGAAAGTAGCTCTCTATGGTCTTATTTTGCTTCCTTTTCCTGGGCATTTTTCCAGCCAGTTCCTTGACTTCTGAGATTCCTCTGCACCCCCGCCTGGATCTGCCCAGCTAGTGCTTGGGGTCTGAGATTCAAATGCTGCTTCCCATCCTCAGGGATTTCCACAGTGGGAGCAGCTGCTATTCAATGTGAGCTTAAGTTCTGATGCTTGGGTGGGGGCAGGGCTGCCTCCCAGGCTCAGTTCCCTCAGGGGGTTTATGCAGAGACCTTTGGTAATGGAGCTCCTGCCTGCTCCAGGAGTTCCGGCAGAGCTGCCGCTCCCTCTGCTGCTGCCTCCCGAGGGGGCCCGAGTCACAGAGACACCCTGCTCCCCTCTCGCCCAGCCCAGAAGTCTCTCTCACTGACCTGTAGCGCCTGTGGGTGAGGGACCTTCTCGGCCGCCGGAGATTCCGTCCCTGAAGCCTGCTCGGATCTGCTCTTCTGGGGCCTCACGGCCAGGGCAGTGCAGGGGTGGGCTCCGCTGTCCGGAACGTGACAGACCCCTGGGGACGGCTTTCCAGGGCTCTCTGGAACGGAAATCTCTTCCACTGTGTTTCTACATGGCTCGCAGTGCTCCAGAATTTGTGGGGAGTTCTGTTTACAGGAAATTTATGGGCTGTGGATTCGGAGCTAGCATACGTGAGTCTTTCTACTCTGCCATCTTGGCTCCTCCCCTCGAGAGCCTAAATTTTTAATGAGCATCTCTGTTTAGGTGGATATGGGGGAGCAGACTGCCGGACCCACTCACATGTAAAGTTATTAAGCTGAAAAAACAGTTACAGGGACACATGACTGATTTTGGTAGTTTATTAGAATGAGTGAGTCATGATTAATTACTCAGTTATTTTGTGAATACATTAACAGGTTTTGGGGCTCTAAAGCCTATTAATCTCCTGATGAATAGGGTGTGGGTAACTGCTAAGCCCAGGGTGTCTCTGGATTGTAAGTTTTGAGGCTGAAGTCTTATTTTGGAATTCAAAGCTCTTCCAAGTTTTGTTCATTTGAAATACCAGCACTTCTCTTTATTCATGAGACTTTCAAGGTTATTTGCTTGAAAAATTTTTAATAAGAGCTGTTTATCAAATGCAACCTTAGCTTTTTTAGAGTCTAAAGATTCAGTGATAAAGTTGTTTCAGTGGAAAGAGCAGTCAGGCAGATTGAGTTCTAGTTCCAGGCCTACCATGTATGTAACTCAAGGTAAATCACTTCATCTTTTGTGCCTCAGTTTCCCCATCTGTAAAATGAGGGATTTGGACTTTAGATCTCCTCTTAATCTCCAAAATTCCATGACTAGGACTCTAAATCAGGGGTTCTTAATTTTTTTTTTGTATCATGTACCCCTTGGACAATCTAGTGAGTTCTATCAATAGGTTCCTCAGAATAATGTTTTCAAATGCACAAAATCCATGGAATTAAAAAGGAAAGTGATATATTGAAATATAGTAATCAAAATATTTTTAAAAAACAAATTTACAACCCCCCAAGTTAAGTATACTTGCCCTAAATACATCTTCCCAGTCTGTCTCTGTTGCTTGGAACTTTTTGCTAATAAATTCTTTTCTCTTTTCTGAATTCTGTCATTTTCCCCTACAGATACTTACCATTTATGTCAAAGCTTGTGCAAAATGAAATTGGCTTAAATTCTTCCAAAGATGGAGGAGTCTAGGCTATCCATAGAGAAGTGATTGGTAATGAGGGCTCAAGCTGGTGACTGACAAAGATGGGAAGATGATATTGCCACTTGGTAATGCTACAGAATGTAAGAAGTAGCTGCTTTTAATTTCCCAAAAGTCTTAGGGGTGTAGAGGTGATGTTGCATGTTCCAAAGAAGAAAAGGAGAAGAGGGTCTATTTCTTATTATAATCCCTTTCCCTCCCCAGCATCCCAGGAAAAACTACAAAGAGAGTATATTGGTAGGAACTGACTTGGATCTACCAGATAAGGATCTGAGATCTGTAGATCAAATCAAAAAGGTACCTACTATGTGCCAGATACTCTGCAAGGTACTGGAAATGCAAAGAATGAAACAATCCTTGCTTTCAAGGAGCATTTCAACAGGAGAAACCACAAGGAAACATATAAGTATATATGAAATAAATATAAAGAGAATGTAAAATACATAAAATAAAATACAAAGAGAATATATACATAAATATAAAAATATAAAATACACAAAATATACAGAGAATATAAAATATATATTAGCTAAGTACAGGTAGCTAGGACAGGACACTAGCAGTTAAGGAGATCAGAAAAGACTGTGTATAGGAGCTAGTGCTTGAACTATGTTTTGAAGGAAGAGAGGAATTCTATGAGGCAGGAGTGAGGTGGGGGGATAGAGGGAGGTGGGCACCTAGATAAGAGATGGAGCTCTGTGTGTAAAGAACAGATGAGAGATGGCTGGCAGACTGCAAAGTGAAAAAGATACAGAACTGGCCAGAGGCAGAAGATAAGACAATCAGGACTATAAAGGGCACAGTCATTTGGAGATTACTTTGACCATTTTAATAGAGGATTATTTAAAGCAGGGGGTGTCTTTTGCCTTTGCTTTTCTAGGCTCAATCAGCCTGAGGCCACATTACCATGGTTTCTCAGACCTCCAAGCAGCATCCTAAAGCTAGGATGCTGAAAAAGTAATTTTTGCTTGAGCTGCATGGATAGATTTTTAATATTTAATTAGAGGAACCTTCAGCACGGCAAGAGGGCAGGACTTGTTATTAAATACCCACCGCTCTTGGCTCTCCTTGCTTGCTAGTGGGATTATTCATTCATCTTCAGTCACACAATTTAATATCACAATATCTAATGGGGGAGATGTTGATAATTTGTAAAACTGCTCAGTGCTTGGGGCCACTGGATGGTCTGTGTCCACACCAGAATGAGAAAGGGGGTCTGAATCAGATGCTCGTTTTAGAATGCCATCATCCTAGAGTTGGAAAGGACTTAAAAGGACATGCATCTACCCACTCGATGCATCCCCTCTCTAACATTAGTGACAAGTGACCATTTATTATGTTGTTGAATACTTCCAGTAACAAGGTACCTCCCTCCATGTTCAGATGATTTTAAGTGTTAAGTTCTTCCTTATTTACCTCCCTCTAACTTGCTGGTCAGTTCCAGTGTAACAACTCAGCTCCTCCTAACCTCCTCTCCCCTCCTCTTAGGGTGTTCTGCCCAAAGGAAGGTGAATTTTGATGAGTTAACTTGGGCTTTACTGGCTAGGTTTCTTTCTCAAAGACCAAGCCTTAAACCCAACTCACTCTGAATCTCTTGGATCGGCCAACTACAGGTCCTAGTCCAAGCACCACTTAATGGCTATTTTTTGCGGGGGGGTCCTCCTGGCTGATAGTGAATGTGAATAATAACTTTCTTCTGCACAGCAACCTTGAGGGTTTTCCCCTCCAAATTTGATTTTTGTTTTCTTTTTTCAATTAAAGGGGCCATCCTTTGATTCACTTCTTAAAGAGGCCTAGTCACTGAATGGGCATTACCTTATTCAAAGTGAGAACCTGAAAAGATCTTAACTTAAAAGGACCAGGGTTTCCCATTGCATCCTGGGCCATCTCCAGTCATTCTGAGCTACATCTGGCCACTGGACCCAGATGGCTCTGGAGGAGAAAGTGAGGTTGGTGACCTGCACAGCCCTCCCTCATCCAAATCAAAGTCAACTGCAAGTCATCTCATCATCTCCCTGATGTCATGGTCCTCTTTGAGAAAGGACAAACCTCACACAACCCTCTAACTTATACGTGGCAATTAAGTGGTGTCATAGTGCACAGAATGCCACGCCTGAAGTCAGGAAGACTCATCTTCCTGAGTTCAAATCTGGCCTCAGATGCTAGGTTGTGACTCTGGGCAACTCACTTCACCCTATCTGCCTCAGTTTCCTCATTTGTAAAATGAGTAAGAGAAGGAGATGGCAAACCATTCTTGAATCTTTGTCAAGAAAGCCTCAAATAGGGTCATAAAGAGTCAGATACAACCAAAATGACTCAACAACAAAACTTGTACCCACTGGTCCTCGTCTGTGTCCTCTCAAGTTTTACAGTATATTTTCTAATACCCCCTACATCGAGGATCATAGCTTAGAATGGAAAGGAGGCCATTTGGTCCAACCCCCTCATTTTACAATGGAGAAAGTGAGCCCTAGGACAGCCCTTCAGGTATCTGAAGATAACAGTTATGCTCCCCTGTTTTTTTTTTTTAAGGTTGTGGCAGAAATCCCCAGTTTTTTCAACCAATCTGTACATGTCACAGTTTTAAGTACATTCTTACTCCTCGAGCTTCAGTGTTCTCCCATAAATGGTGGCACCCACTTGTCATCTGACCAGTATAGCACACTGTATAGTGGGGACAATCACTGCTATTGTTCTGGACATTGTAGTTTTATTACCACATATATGTCTACATATGTATATATGCCTAAGGTCATAGTAGCATTTTTGGTTATTACATCACACTGTTGACTTATATTGAACTTCTAAGCAATTAAAACCCTGAGGTATTTTTCCTATGAACTTCTATCTAAACATGTGTCCTCTATCCTGTAATTGCATAGTAGGTTTACTGGAACTTAAATGCAGACCTTTACATTCATCCCGACTCCACTTTCCAGCCTTTAGCTCTATCTCCTAGGCAGTCACCTTTTCATCCTGGAGAAACTTTTTTTTCTGCCCAGTTCTCCTAATGTGTGACTCCTCCATCCCTGGAATGAGCCTTTTCCTCACTTTGATTTCTAAGAATTCCTTACTTTGTCCAAAGCTCAGCTAAAGTGGTGCTTGGTATATGAGGTGGAACCCCTTAGTTCCTACTGCTTATTAATCCCCCAAATTACCTTGCATAAATTTTGTGTATATTTAAATGTGTTCATGTTGTCTCCATGGATTGAATATAATCTCATTTTTGGCAGGTCCTGTTTGAAGTTTGGGGTTTTGTTTTGGATTTTTGATTCCCCCAGTGCCTATCCCGATGCCTGGTATATCCTAGGCAATTAATATTACTTGGTGATTGAACAACAGTAACATTTTTACTTCTTTTTTTAAAAATGTACTTTATTTTAATATTCATTTTTTAAAAATTTTGAGGTCCAAATTCCAGCCTTTCCCCCAACCATTGGGCAGGCAAATACAAGGGGTGTAGAGTGGAAACAAGCATTTATTAACTGCTTACTGTGTGCTAAGTGCTTTACAAGTTATTGTTCAGTTGTATCTGACTCTTCATAACTGTGAATTATACTGTTCACCAGGTTTTCTCATCAAAGATACTGGAGTGTTTTCTGGTGAATTAACAACCAGAGGTCAAGTGATTTACCCAGGGTCATATAGCTAATAAGTACCTGAGACTGGATCTGAACTCAGGTCTTCTTGCCTCCAAGCCTGGTGCTCTATCCACTGAGCCACCTAGCTGTCCACTTTACAAATATTATCTCATTTGACTTTTGTAACAACCTTGTAAAGTAGGTGCTACTATTATTCCCATTTTATAGCAGAGTTCTTGTAGGGAAAGAGTGGGAGACAAGGTTAAAGACTAGGTTAACAAATTGTAGAGGGCCTTGAATGCTGGGCTAGAGAGTTTGGATTAAGTCTTATATGAAATAGATAATCACTGAAGATTTTTGAATAGATGGGCGATGCATGAAAAGTAATGTCTTTGGAAAGCTGGCCTCCTGGCAGTACAGAATTGATTGTGTTTGACTATCTCAGAGATCAGACCATAATCCCACTTATCTCATGATGATTTGGGGATGGATCAATATTTGTAAAGTGCTTTGAGATCTTAAATAGAAACTACCCTTAAGGCTGTGTTTTATCATCCTTTTTTATTTGCCTATGCCCTCTCTTTATAGGGTAATAAAAATGAACCATCTATGGCTCATTGGAAAACATGTCTCAGGTTTATTAAAAATATATGAATTTTTACTTTAAGACTAGATGGTCATATTATTCAAAATTGGAAGCCAAAATGTATTATCTATTATTAATTTATTTTTAATGGACATCTTTCTTATAGAGTAGCATTCCAATTACTTTTGAAAAAGTGGGAGTCAGTAAGAAGAGATTTCCAATTAAAGTTGTCCTGAAGATAAATTGGGGAATTCAATTGAGAGCACTTGAGCTTTCTCCCAGTCATTGAGCAACTGCATTTGTCATCTTCCTGGAGTCAAGACATTTCCATTTCTGTCCAGGATTCTCCTTGGGAAGTTCTGGCCTTTCTTATGGATGTGCTAGGATAGCACCAGAGCTTCTAGCACAAGCTCATGGAGCATGAAATGGCTTTGTATGTAGCTTCAATATGACCATGAATAGTTAAATAAAAATAAGGCCAGCCCTCAGCAAACTCTGGCCTCCCCTTTCTGTTCCCTTTTCCTGCTCAGGACTACCTTCTAGAGATAGAAGCTGGGAGTGGGATTACTAAGGATCATCACAATTTTTAAGGTTTGAAAAATGCAGGATAGATTGTCCCCTGTAAGAGGTAAGCATAACCTCCATAAACATGCCATGCTTCAATGGACGATCAATAAGTGTATCTCAATCATTCTTAAACCCATTTATAGCTTTAATTAGTACATTCTTTTGAGGCTATAGGTTCCATAATAATGGGGACACTCAGCTCCACCATTTGTCTGGTGACAAATCCTTTAATCATGGGGATTTGTTCTTTGAAATTTGGATTCAGTCAAAGGGCTGCACTCGAGGACCTAGAAGGCCACATGTGGCCTCAAGGCCGCAGGTTCCCCACCCCTGGTCTAGCCTGCTATGCTTCTCCTAGTACTTTCACACTCATTGTCTCACTGGATTCTTCCAACCCCAGGGTGTAGGGAGGGCACAAGTCACCTTTCTTTTATACAGGAGGACCCTGACACTCAGAATGATGAAATGCTGACACAAAGCTCGAAGTAACAGAGCAAGGTCTTCCAACTTCAAGTCACTTGTCTAACACTCTCTTCCCTCTAGAAACTAGCCACCCTCTATATAAAGCAAAACTTCCTGGAAGGGTGATTGGGATTCAGACACTCTTAAGAAGAGAAGGGGGATCATTATAGCCTAGGGCAACAGACTCATGGAAGTGGGTATATCTACATCATGCTTAGAGCAAAAGGGATAAATTAGTTTGGCTGAAGCAGACTTTGTACAGTAGAGTAGCAAATAGATGACTTTGCTAGCTAGAACATGGCAGAGAATAAACATTTATTAAATAGCTACTGTCTGCCAAGTGCTTTACAAATATCTCATTTGGCCTCTTAACAACGCTGGGAGGTAGATGCTGTTATTATCCTGATTTACAGCTGAAGAAACTGAGTCAGACAGGTTAAGTGATTTGCCCAGGATTGTATAGCTAGAAAGTATCTGAGGCTGATTTTGAACTTAGGATTTCTTGACTGGAGACCCTGTGCCCTATCCACATACCACATAGCTGCCATGGCTGAGGGGTTTAGATTTTTTTTTTCTGGGAAGCCACTGCAAGTTTCTGAGCAGAAGAGTGATGTGAAAAATTGTCCTAAATTTACCTTTTTTTCAATTTTCCAGTTTTAAGGCCCCAGTTTTTGATTTTGGAATTTGTTGAATAAATCCAGGATCATCATAAGCATATCCTTTTATGATTTTATACATTATAAAGTCATAGATTTGGAGCTAAAAGAGACTTTCAAGGGCACCAAGGCCAACCTCCTTATTTTACAGTTGAGGAAACTGAAGCTCGCATGGATGTTGTCTGGGCTGGGGTCACACAGTTATCAAGTGGCTGAGGCAGAAACTGGACTCAGATCTTTCCAGTACCAAGTCCAGTGCCCTGTGTAATGACCAGTCACATAAACATATCTTTGAAAGGATCTCACAATCAAAGGGAGAAGACAACAGGCAAACAACTATGTGCAAAAGAGACATATACGAGACAAATCAGAGATGTTCTCAAGGGAAGATACTAAGAGTAAGGAAGACTGGGAAAGGATTTTTGCAGAAAATGAACTTTAACTGAGATTTGAGGGAAGTAAGAGAAGCCAAAAGGCAAAGATGAGGAGGGAGAGAGAGTCCTAAGCAGGGAGGAACCGTAAAAAAATTAACAAATGTACATATCTTGTTGTTATTCAGCTGTATCCTACTCTCTATGACCCCATTTAGCATTTTCTTGCTGAAGATATTAGAGTGATTTGCCATTTCTTTCTCCAGCTCATTTTATAGATGAGGAGACTGAAACAAATAGAGTTAGGTGACTTGCCCAAGGTCATACAACTCATAAGTGTCTGAGGCCAGATTTGAACTCAGCAAGATGAGTCTTCCTGACTTCAGGCCCAGAACGCTATCTATTGAACTCCCTAGCTGCCTCCATATATATGAATCTATATATGCATGTAAATATATACATATTTATACATATATGTGTAAACATAACCTATGTCTATAACTATCTAACCAGATAGATTTAAGGTTTGCAAAATATTCCACTTAGAGACTGAGGATAGCAACCATTTCTGAGAATGCTCTGGGTTAACTCTTTGCTTATCAGTAGGTGAGGTCTAGAGATTTTCCTAGCTCAATGCTGCTGGTTCCTGGCCTAACATCTCCTTTGTCTAAAAGAACCCCTAATGTAAGTAAATAGGAAAAAAGTGTAGGGAGATGCAGTGGGAGGGGGGACTGCCACCTGGGGATAGTTCTTAGACTCTATCCTATGAAGTCCATCGGTCCCATCAGTATTACAGACAGCCAGGCCTGAAAAAATGTGGAATGAAAGTTGCTGCTGCTGCTGCTTAATGAATAGCTAGCTGAGCCAGAGCACATATATTTAATACCACATACGTTTAATTGCTCCTGGCCCAGGAGTGTGTTGGATGTTTGGGGAGTTTTACTGAGATGGTTCTCAGGGAAAATTGAGGGCATGTATATCAAGCAATTTTTTGAATTATGTCTCTATTAGCATCTGCAAATGTCTCCCAGGGGAACTAGAGAAAACTCTATTATTTGAACTGTTTAAAACAGGATTGGAGGAAGCAGTAGTGAAAATCCCGCAGGGAACAATAATTATAAACAGCACTTCCATGTAAACAGGTTTTAATGTGTTTTATATATTGAATTCTTGGGAGTGAGAACCTCTGGGCTATCCCGTGGCATGGTTCTCACAGATACCAGACCCTGTCTAGAAGCCTTAGGTAGTCCTCTCCAGGGTCATTCATCTACTGCTTAGCTGACCTCCATAGCTTCTGGAGAATTGCTCCATCTTCTGTGAAGACTATGAGTTATACATACTTGGCCCCTATAGATCCAATCTGCCTGCCCTCATAAAGTGTACTTATATGGAGACATAAAGGACTAGTTGACTAGTCAAGAGACCCAGGTTCTAGTCTCAGTCTTGTTACTAACAAGGTTAGTTGTTAGTAAATGTTAGAGTGATCATTCTAAATCTGAATTTTCTACAGGAGAAAAGAATTCATGGAGCTCCATGTAACTCAAGAAAACTTAGAAACATAGAACGTTGAAATTGGAAATGATCTTGGAGGTCCTCTATAGAGCTTCAGCTCCAAAATCTTATGTGAGGGGATTTCCCTTGGGTCCAGAGAGGTGAGGTGGTCTGAAAGGTCTTTTCCAGAAGGTCACTGAAAAGTTCGAAGGCAGAGTCCAATAACTGGAGAATAGCTTTGAGAAATCCTAGAAAAACTGGTTATTTCTTACAGGTTGGGGAAAGGGTACTTTGGATTGGCAAAACCTGAAGCCTGAATGCCCCTATTCTAGAATTTATAGGCTTTTGTTGTTGTTATCCAGATGTTTTGCAGTTGTGTATGACTCTTCATGACCCCATATGAGGTTTGACATTTCCTTCTCCAGTTCATTTTACATTTGAGGAAACTGAAATAAACTGGATTTGACTTGCCCAAAGTCACATAACTAGTAAGTGTCAGCTCAGTTTTGAATTCAGGTCTTCCTGACTCCAGGACCAGCACTCTATCCACTGTGTCACCTAGCTGCCCCAAGAATCCAGAAGTGGATTTCAGAGTATCTCTGCCAGAGGTGTGTTGGTAAATATTTTACAACAAGCTTTATGGGGGGTAAAATGTAAATATGACATCCTTCTAAATTTAATCTGCATTAAGATTTTATCTGTCACTTTCTTAGGTCTAGATCAGCTCAATTAGCCTACAAAACTGATTATTGATTAAAATGGAATAGGGAAAGGTTTACAAAATAAGTTTTAAAAACTACAGTGCAACATAGATAATGCTAATCGTGGTCAATGTACAGCCTGCAGAGATCAGTTTCTATTTGAGTTTGACATCATCAGTCCAGACAATCAACAAAACAGTGTCAAACCCTGACTTGTCACTTTGCTAATTTCCAAGACATAAATTCTCAAATTTAATGACTGGTGACCAGTTCCCACTGGCACCCCTGAGTCTTCCTGATATATGATGCCATCCCTCAACACATATCCCCTCCCAATCCCCTACACTTCTCTTTTTCTGTTAGTGGTATCATTATTTGCTTGGTCCTTAGACTTGACACTCTGGGGCTAATTTTGACTCCTTTTCTTCTCCTTACTATCTCAGTCACCAAGTCATAACCATTCTTGCTTCATAATAATGCTCATAACCCTTCCTTCTTTTCCATTATATTTAGAAGCAGTATACCAAGGGCAATAGACCTGGCATCTGGAAGACCTGGGCACACATCCTGCCTTACGTACTACCCAGTTGTGTGACTCTTTATGTCACTTTTGAGGCTTAGCTTCCTCATCTCTAACTGGACGAGGTGATTTTTAATGTCCTGCTAAGCTCTAAAATCTTACCATCCTATTAAAATGCTCTTTCCAGTATATTATGCTACATCACTTTGTATTATCTTTTTATGACTCATTTCCTCAACTAGACTGGAAGCAAACTGGGAAAACAGTAACAGCAACTCCCATTTCTACACTGCTTTTAAGGCTGTTTTCGCGGTTGTTTGTTCCTCATTGTTGAAGAGGACCATGACCCCTGGGAGGTGATGCATGGCTGTGCCAGTGAAGTGGATTCACATGAGGCAGGGCCATGCGATGTCATCAGCCTCATCCTCCTTGCTGGAGCCATCTGGCTCCAGTGGCAAGTTACAGATCAAGATGACTGGAGATGGCTTGGAATGGAGTGGGAGACCTTGGCCTTTTTAAGCTAAGGTCTTTAACAGATCTCGGTTTGACTGAGGTAGCACCCCTTCAGTGATTAAAGCTGGATAAGAAATGAGGCAAAAAAATGACTATTACCTAGTAAAAAAAAAATAAATAAAAATTTTTAAAAAATCTGGGAGGGGAAGACCCTCAGGGTTTCTAGTCAAAACAGAAAATATTGCTAATTACATACACTCTGAACCAATCAAGGTCCAAAGCATCCCCACTTGGTCATTGTTTGGGCCCTGATTGGCTCAGAATAAATGTAAATAGCAATTGTTTCTATTTTGGCCAGAAGCCCTGAGGGTCTTCTTCTCCCAGACAGATGTGTCTGTGTGTGTGTCTGTGTGTATGTGTGTGTATGTGCGCGTGTGTGCTGGCGCTTGCTTCTATAGGTATGTTTTGACTCCATTCCTTGCTCCTTTTTTACCCAGCCTTAAGGAATGTAAATTTTAGATTGTCGAAGCCTCACAAGGCATCTTGGGGTTTACAGGCTACAGTTCTTTCTTCAGGACCCTGTTTTAAACCCAAATCACTCTGGCTGTCATTGATTGGCCAAGAACAGGTCCCAGGCCAGCCTCCACTTGACTTAAGGCAGTGATGTCAAATATAGATTCCTGCAGTCTTTATACTGACTTAGAAAACCATAAATAGACACTGTCTATGTTATATTGCATTTTCATTTATTTTGTTGAACATTTCCTAATTACATTTTAATCTAGTTTGGGCTATCCTGGAGAGTTTTGTGGCTCTGTTTTAAGGCATACAGAGCACTTCCTACACAACATCTCTGTAAGGTTGTACAGATGTCATCATGCCTATTTTACAGATGAGAGGTTGAGGCTCACTTGTCTATAATGGCACAGCTGTATCTGTGTCTCTTATTCTTTCTGGCCCCTCACTAGATGTAATATCTCTGTGTCTGTGGTATAGTAGCTTGCATATAATTCTTTCTAGATCAGTCAGGAACTGTTTTCAACCTTTACTAGGACAGATGGCTGCATTGACTTGAGTTTGTACCCTCCTCCGAAACTCATTAAAAATTGTGTGATCATGGGAATCCGTGACTTCACTTAGACTCTGAATCTCTGTTTCGTCATGGGGATAATGACTGCTGTACCTGCCTCACAGGGCTGTTGTGAGGCTCAAATGAGGGAATGCACATCAGTAAACCTTAAAGCACTCTATAAACATCAGCTAGCACCATTAATATTATTATAATTATTAACAAAAGCAAACAAATTTGCTTAGAAGCAAGGCTTGCTTTCTTTCCAGCCTTTGTCTTCAGAGATACTGAGTGCCATCCTAAGCTAAGAGATACTTTTAACATTGGCTCTTCAGAGGAAAACGGACAACTATATTTTGTAGGAATAAAAAAAATTAGTGATAAAAGCACTCAAGCTTCAATCAGAACATATAAAACTCAAGAGATCTTGGAGGTCTGATAAATAAAGCTTAATTTAACAAACATTTATTAAGTATCTACTATGTGCCATGTCCTATGCTGGGTCATAAGGCAACATAAGATGTGATCCTTGCTCTCATAGAATTTATCATCTAGTAGATTCATATACAAAGAACTCAAACTCGGTAAGTGTATAAGAGAGGACAATGTGCTATGTGAAGGATCATGGTAATCTTTTGAGCCCTTGGAAAGATAGTCTGAAAGGCAGCCCACACTAAGATAAAATTGCAGGAATGAGGGTGCCACATGAAAAAGCCAATTTGCCCTCCTTTACTTGGAGAAGCTTAGGAACACTGATCTTTATTGGGTGCATTGTTATACTGATTCATTACTTACTTGGGCTCAAGGATCCATGGAAAGAGCCAGATGTTTAAAACAAACTATCAAACAAAGACTTCAATCTCAAATTTTTATATCTCAGAAAATGCCTTGTCCTCCATTGATTTTAAAGAAAAGGACTTGATTTGCAAAATAATGAATCCCATGGAAATTTCTACCCTGAATTTGCAACCTATAAGATGCAATGGAAAGAACATTGATTTGTAATTAGACAACCTAGGTTCACATCTCCCACTTCTTCCTGTGTGAGCTTAGATAAATCATTCAAAGTCTCTAGGTTTAATTTCCTCATCTGTACAATCAAGAGGTTAAACTAGATGACTCCTAAGGTCCCTTAGAGCTCTGGAACCTATAATCTTAAGAAACATTCCCTGGATGGTGCTCTGATATTCTTCCATGCCTGTCCCTACCTCCCAATGCTAAAATCATAACTTTAGCAAACCAGGGTAGGGGACTTGTGTCTACATCAGAGACACCAACACTCTCCTCTTCTGAAAGGCCTATTTATCCATTTAGTAGCCTCAGGGGTAAGGCACTGCCTGGGCTCTTGCCAGTCCTGACTCTTTCACTGATTGGCAGTTGCCTACTTACTCAGGGTGCCACACCCTCCCATATGCCAACTAGGTCTTGCTAGGTCCTAGGCCATCAAGACTGAGTGGTAGAATGACATGAGTGACCATGGTAGGAGCAGCAGGGTACAGCAGAAAGCACATTGACTTTGGAGTTAGAAGATTTGAGTTTGTCTTGGCCCTAGCTACTTTTCTTATAAAAGAGACATTAGATTCTTTGCTTGAACCCAGGGAATAGAGTTAAGGCCAATGGGTGCCAGTTACAGAGAAGAAAGATCTTGGCTTAATATAAGAAAGAATATTTCTATATCTATAGATCTCTCTCTTGTTACATATAGTTATACATATGTATGTGTGTGTGCAAATATACTTGTGAACATATATATCTTCCTTTATGTGTGTATATCTATATCTATATATATCTTCCTTTATATAACTTTGTTATTGTTTGGTTGTTTCAGTCCTGTCTGACCCTTCATGATCCCATTTGGGGTTTTCTTGGCAAAGACTGGTTTGCCATTTCCTTCTCTAGCTCATTTTACAGATGAAACTGAACCAAACAAGGTTAATTGAATTGCCTAGGGTCATACAGCTAGTAAGCGTCAGAGGCTGGATTTTGAATTCATGACGATGAGTCTTCCAGACAACAGGCCCAATCCACCATCCACTGTGCTACCTACCTGCCTATTATATATACATATCTATCTATCAATGTAACTATGTTTATCTATGTATGTATCTATCTATCCATCCTTATAATTTCTTAAAATTAAAGCTGTTCCCAATTTGAATGTGCTCCTTTTGAAGGGGTGAGTTTTACCTTTCCTTGGTGGTGTTTAAGCAAACACCAGATATCTACTTCTTGGAGATGCTATGGAGGTGATTATTAATGCTTCAGTTAGAGTTGGACTGCAAGACTTCTAAGATGCTATTCAATTAGCTTCCATGATTGCAATGCTATAGGGATTAAATATGTCAGGGCCTCATCTGATAAAATGTGAGTCTTGTGTTTTGCATGAGCCCTACTCACATAACTTCTGCTGATATGGAAAGAGTTAAAGGGTTGGGTGGAAATGATGTTGGTCAGTAATCATCAAATCTATTTGCTACTATTTTAAAATAGAAAGTTGATAATTTGAATGGAGTAGACAAGTAAGACCTAGAAACAGTTGAACATAGCAGCTTAATGTCCAATTAACGAGACCAACTAATAGTATTCCCTATTCAACTAAAACTTCTGGGAAAACTGGAAAGCAGTTAGGCAGAAATTAGTCAGACCATGTGGTAGGTCCATAATAAACCTGATTAAGCTGGCAACAGATAATAAAGGACAAGGATGATACTTGGGGTACAGGTACCAACTGCTCAGGTGGGCAGCCATATTCAGGGGAAGGATGGCTCTCCCCTTTTGCCCTTCAGAATATTAGACCCAGTAGGATAAATCTAACTCTATTTGAATCATGTCACCTAGGGTTACCAAATGCAACTGTGTAGTAAATGGAAAGCCACAGGGAGCTGTTGTCAACTTTCTTTGTTATTGTTCAGGCAAAAGCAACTGCTTGACCCTGTACTTAAAACCCTGAGTGCTTTGCTGCATTATAATAGAATAGATTTTAATTTTTGGACTGAGACCATAGTCTTTTATCACATAAGGCAATAAACTTCAAATGAATACATGACCTAAATTTGAGGATCACAATGTTTAAAAATATGTAAATAAAATATAAGAGAACAGGATAAGTTTTCTTGCATATCTATCATTGGGGGATTTTTTAAAATTTTAGCTAAACAAAATATAGAGGTTATCAGAAGAGAAGATGGGCAATTTCTTTTACACAAAATTTAAAGACTTTTTATGAACAGAATCAATGCAGCTAGAATTAAAAGTGAAAAGGGTAATTGGGAAAATTTTTTTGCTGCAAATATCTCTGAAAAAAATCTTATATCCAAGATCTATAGGGAATCTATGCAAATATATAAGAATAAGAGCCCTTTCCCAATAGATATGTAGTCAAGGGAATGTAAAGGCAATTTTTTGAAAGAAGAAATGAAATATATCCACAACTTTTTGAAAGAATAATAAAAAAAAACAATAAGAGAATTGCAAACTAAAACAACTCAGGTTTTATCTCATACTCATCTGAACAGTAAAAATTGCAAAAAGCAAAACTGGTAAATGTTAGAGATAATGTAGACTTGGTGCAGCTATGAATTAGTCTAGCGATTCTGAGAAACAATTTGGAATTATAATTTAAAAAAATGACCTAGTGATACTACTTCTAGACATTCATCTCGAGGTGATCAAAGACAAAAGAAAAGGTGCCAAATATATTTTTAAAAAAAACATTATGATGGTACTTTTAAAAGAAATAAAGAACTAGAAGCAAATTGAATGCCCAAAAATTGCAGAATAAACTAATTGTGACTAATAAAAAGGTAATTGAATATTTTTGTACTGTGAGAAATGACCAACATGAATTCAGAGAAACTTGAGAGGACTTTCATTAACTGATGCAGAGTAAAGTAAGCAGAAACAGGAGAACAACATAACACAATCATGTAAGGGAAAATAACATTCTAAAATTTCAGAATTCTGATCAATTTAGTGGTCAATCATGAGTTCACAAGGCTGAAGGTGGAGGAGGCCTCTCATTTCTCAGGAGACAGGTGGTAGCCTAGAAGTGTCAAGGCATGCATCTTCAGATGTGCCTAGTGTCTTGTTTTATTTTGCTTGACCACGTTCATTTGTAAGAAGGGCTGAGAGCTCTTGGATAGCTGAAGTCAGTGGGGAAATGACAGTGATTTTTTTTTAAATCAAGAAAACAATAATAGCTGGTATTAAATATGGTACTTTTATTATGGAATCTGAATGCCGATTGAAGCATACTATTTGCTCTCTCTTTTTTGCTTTGTTTTGTTTCTTCTTTCTCATGGTTCATTTCATTGGTTATAATTCTTCTTTACAACCTTACTAATGTGAAAATATGTTTAATATAAATGTATATGTAGAACCTATATCATATTGCACTCCTTGGGGATGGAGGAAGGAAGGGAAGGGGAAAATTTAAAACTCAAAAGCTTGTAGAACTGAATGTTGAAAACTAAAAAGAAAGAAAGTATTATGAAAAAATAAATATAGCACTTTTAAGGTTTGCAAAGCACTTTACATGGTATCTCATTTGGTGATAGAAATGATGTAGGGATGGACAGTGTGCCAACTCTGAGGACAAGGAAAATCAAATAAAAGATAAGATGGCATTGGCTCAGAGAGCCTGACAACTATTTTTTAATGATGAGATTGTGACAGTGAGACTATATCTCTGAGTGGTAAAATCATGTGTCGAATAGTAAAGAAGGAGAGGTCAGAGGTATGGTTAGAACAGAGCTGCCAACAGCAAGGAAAGTGACCATCAACGTCTGAATACAGATTTCTAACTGATAACTGTGCTTGCTGAGGAGTCAGGGATAAGCCCTTACCCCATTTCATGAGCCTGCTAAGCTGCCTGGGCTTGACCTTCTTATATGCTGTGTGTAGGACTGTGTTGAGGGGCATTTGCTTGCTCCTAGTGGGAGAGGTGATAGAGAATCTAAGTTTAGATGCCAGAACTGTGCCCAGGAACGTTCATGTTTGGGACTGGTCAAGGACTGGCTAGGTCTGGAAGGAGTTACAAAGGCACAGTTTGCACAGCCATTGTTCTAATATAGTTTTATTTATTCCTTTTGTTCAATGGGTATGAATAAAGAGACTATACAGTCAAGGTTTTACATATTGCTTTGTCCATTATTCTTATATTTGTGTTATTGGGGTTGATTGAAATACAGCACAAAGGTAAGACTTTGGAGTTTTCCTAGGAGTGGGAGCAAGCCAAGAATTTAATTGCATAAATCTACATAGACCACAACCCTAGACCAAAGAGATGAACATTGCTGCCCACAAGAAGGGGTGTTCTGAGTTAGCAGCTGGGAAGAACCATAGTGAGTTTGAATGTTTGGTCAAGCACATAAGAGTGTGGGGAAGCATGGAACTGCCCAATTTCTAGTTCTTAATGTTGGACAGAGTCAGGCTCTGATCAGCAGCACCTCCTAGTGAATTAAACTATGAATATTGAACGAAGTCATGAAAAAGAAAAGGAATTTCAGGAAGCAATATTCAAGCTGAGGCAGGGAAATTTGTGCAAATGTGACAGAGAAGAAAGTTAAGTAGGGTGGAGCAGCTTCCATCTGCCTTGCCTTGGTGATTGATTGTGGTGAATATGTGGGCTAAGCCTCAGAGTACATTTTAAAAATCATCATCTGGGAGATCTTCTTCCCCATCACTTACTGCTTCCCTTGGTCATTGCCCAGACCAGATTCCTGATCACAATAGTCTGGAGCCTGCCACACTTCTTTGCCTAGGGTGATTGCCTTGGCTTGCTATATCTAGGGAAGGCTTTGACAAACAATTAGGGCTGCCATATCTCTTTTTCCTTCCAATCTTTGAGGCAACAAAGGTAGAAGCACTCTTCTTTTTCTCCAAAGCTTCAATCCTGCTATACACACTTGTAGACTCAACATCTCATGAATGAAAATGTATTTGAGGATACATAAATTTATTATGAGCATATAGCCTATGGAAATGAAGATAAGCTATTTAGATAGTGGGAATGTAAGAATTCTCAGCAGGCCAAAGGAAGATTAAGAGCATTTTACTCCACAGTTGTTCCTATCTACAGTGGTAGCTGAATCCTCCATAAGCATGATGATAGGAGACAATAAAATATGTGCAAAGGACACAGAGTCACAAAATCTGTGAATCAAAAGTGACTTCAGAATTCATCAAGCTATACCTGAACAGGGGTCCTCTTCATAGCCTCGCTATCCTTGTAATGAAGGCAGCAGATACAAGGCTCCAACCATAACATTTCCCCAGACAAAATTTGCATTTTAACAAGTGTTCTTGGGGGTTTTACTCAAAGGAGTAAGTATGGGGAGTCTTTTTAGCATGGCCAAAGGGGAAAATGGTTGAAGGAGGGGGTGGGGTTAGCAAAGAGCTAGGGGAAAGGAGGAGCAAAACCCTAGGTTCATTTAGATCTGGTTGATCTCACTTCTTTCCTGGAAACCTGTACCCTCATCCCTGCTGATGGTAGTGGGACAGAAGGAAGAGAGGCCACTAACTTCAGCCTGAGATTTGGTAAAAAAAAAAAAAATCATGGAGGGACAGTGAGGTGGTGCAGTGGATACAGCGTGATCCCAGGAGTCAGGAGGACCAGAGTTCAAATCCAGCCTCAGACCCTTACTATCTATGTGATCCTGGACAAGTCACTTAATTCTGATTGCTCCCCCCACAAAATGTCATGGAGAATGATCAGGGGATTAGCTGTAAATTCTGCCAATTCTTTCCCACCTAGAGAACAGGTTTTTGCCTTTTGATGTATGCCCAGTTCTTAGTATAAGGCCTGGCAAATAATAAGCCCTTAAATAATGCTTGTGAGTGTTTCATATATGGAGGAAAGGGTAAAGCATCAGAGGTAGGCTCTGGCAGTTGGGTGAGGAGAGAGAAGGGGCATGGCAGGAGGTTCATAGAGGACTAATTCCTAAGCATTAAAAATCAAAGAAAGTGTCTCAAGTCAAGTTCCACCATGCTTCACAAAGTGCCAGCTGTCACTGCTCCAGCCAGTCACGGCCTTTGCAACCACTGGCTGCTTTAGCTCCTGTGGCAGTGAAGAGGGGTCAGTTTATAAACAGACGCCTGACCGTAACGTCTGTGCCACTTGCATGCCAAGATACCAAGAAGAAAAGTCAAACCTCCAACCAACTCTCCAGATGCTCCCCCTCCAGCTGTCATAATGGTGTGCTTTACAGCCAAAATGAAAGGTTATATTGCCTGCGGATGGAACATGTGCTTTAAAACCAAGAAATGGAATTTCTTCAACTTCAGGTTGAATGCAGATGTTAACTTTTCCTTACAGATACACTCCATATACCGTAGAAGCCTAGGCAAGCAATTTAGTTTTTCCAGAAGAACCAGAGCAAGCTCAGGGAAATCAAAAGGATGAATGACTTGTTGTCCTCCAGTGACATACTAATGACTTTCAGAGCTAAACTAGGTCAAAATAGGTCCCAGATATACATTACAGGCAGAGTGCAGACCTCTGTGAAGAGAGGAGCTCCACACAGTAGGTATACTAGTTAAAAATAATATTAGGAAGTACATGATAAAAGGACATCAATGAATCTCAGCACATGTTATAATAAGAATAATACCTAGCATTTTTGAGCATCGAATTGTGTTAGGTACTGTGCTAAGTGCTTTATAAGATTTATCTTATTTGATTCTCACAACAACCCTGCAAGGTAGGTACAGTTATTATCCCAATTTTACAGTTGAGGAAACTGAGGAAAACGGAATTTAAGTGACTTGTCTAGGGTCACAGAGCTAGTAAGCACCTGAGACTGAATTTAAATTTGGATTTTCCTGACCCCAGGTCCAATACTCTATCCACAGAATCACCTAGCAGTATGTATGTTCAGTCGTTTTTTCCAATTGTGTCTTACTTTTTGGGACCCCATTGGGATTTTATTGGCAGAAATACTGGAGTGGTTGGCCATTTCCTTCTCCAGTTCATTTTACAGATGAGGAAACTGAGGCAAACAGGTTTAAATAATTTGTCCAAGATCATATAGCTAGTAAGTATCTGAGGTCAGATTTGAATTTAGGAAGATGAGTCTTCTAGACTCCAGATCCATCCCCTGTGCCACCTAGCCGCCCACTTAGCTGTATGGTATGTTACAAATACACTGTTGAGGGGAAAGGGAAAGCTGTCTAGATTGGTTTTATGGTATTGGATTCCCAACTGGAAAAAAAAACCAAAAGAAAACATGATTGTGTTGTCAAGCTAATGTGTAACATACAATCACCTTGTCTCATTAACATCCCTGCTTTGCTTTGGCTAGGAAAATAACATGGCTGAAAATGTACAGGAGTAACTGAGTTAACTGTGTTCTTAGAAAGCCTTAAATTCTAATTGGAGAATGAAGGTGGAAACACCTAATATGAAAATGAGTTCCAGATGACCTCCCCACCCCCACCCCAGCAAAATCCCTAGGCTCTTCTTTTGTGAGTGAGTAATTTCTCTGAACAAGTTGGAAAGTGGATCCCTGGAGATGGGGAAAGTCATCCAGAGTAAATTCTGAATTGTGGTCCCTTTCAGAAACATGTAGTAATAGAGCACTGAATCATGTGCAAAAGCAAACTGAGGGAAAGAAAGGTATACATCTATCTATATCTCTATCTACATATACATATATGTATATCTATCTATGTATATGCATAAGCATTTCAATATTGGAAAGGACGTTAGTGATCACCTAATCTAACTACTCATTTGGGAAGTTAATGCCTAGAGAGCCAGGAGTGACTTGTCCTAAATTACAAAGCTTGGTCAGTGGTAAAGTAAGCAGGCCCTAGAGTCTTTGTCTTATGACTCTTTATTGAATGATTTTTCATAATAGTTTTTCATGGTAGGCTTGTTTATTATGGAAAATTTCCATATGTGCTTC
The DNA here is from genome assembly GCA_023548195.1 of Bettongia penicillata ogilbyi. NCBI lineage: Eukaryota > Metazoa > Chordata > Mammalia > Diprotodontia > Potoroidae > Bettongia > Bettongia penicillata. The sequence goes on from JAJHZJ010000090.1 coordinate 9,638,761, forward strand.
AGCTTCCCAACCATAGGGTAATAGTTCAATGGAATCTATTCCTTTCCTCAATCAACCAGTAGCTAGCTAATATGAACCTAGATAACTCATTCTTTATCTTTGGCCGAGTATTTCCTGGTAATTCAAATAAGTGTTTCTGGTAACATTTCACATCATTCTGTCATTCTCAGGGAAAAAGAATCCACTTCTTTTTACACATGTAGCGAACTTGTGGTAATACAATTATTCAGCTATTTCTCTATGTAGTTCACTAACATAGGAATCATTCTAGATGTCTAAAACACTTTGACCACCAAAAATATATTTCCAGAAGATTGCATGGCAATGAATTGCCCTTTACCTGGAAAAAAAATATGACTGAAAAAGATTTTTATTCCCTCAGTCCCTTAATTAAGTCTTGCAGCTAAACTGCCCTAGTTTTTCTAATTCTAAATACCCTGTTTCCCTGGGTTTATGGCTATGTATCATCTCAATGGATGGCAGGCTGGAATTAGAAATTAATGGAAGTGAGTGGGGAGGGGAAAGGCAAAGAAAAAAAGATTAAAAAAAGTCACCAGTCTTAAAACAAGAAGTTAGCTGAAAACATATATTCTCTAAAAGTTACTGTTCATCATAGACAATCCTGTCAGAAAGGCCATTGTCACTCATTCAGTGGGCATGACAGGCAATGATAATATACCTATATCAGGGAGAGTAAAACAGAACTCTACTCCCCCTCCTTGTAGGAGAATGGTAGTATTCTAATCTCACATATAGCTGTCTCACCTCCCATCCATATTTAACAAGCATTAAAAAGACAGGGATCTATACATATGTGTGCTGCAAAGGAAGTACCTCACTCTCCCCCATACCCAGGGCACTTAACACACACACACACACACACACACACACACACACACACACACACAGAGAAACCACATTCACAAAGAATGAAAACTCATCATTCTGCTTACCATCCGACAAGTCAATGAGGCCAAGGCAGTGTAAAAGTTTCAAAGAGGAGCATATCACCACCACAATCCCTAATGTCTGAAGTCCCTCGGAGTCGCCTTTACTCCACATGCTCACAGATACCCGCTGGCACGAGAGCAAAATAACCAGCAGACATCTAAAGCTCCAGAACAGTCAGATCAAAAGCTCCCTCCCCACCAGTCCAATAACTGAATGGCTCATTTTCCCTCCCTGCCTCTCTTTCCTCACACTCCCTCTCCTCCTTTCTCCCTCCCTCCCTTCCTTCCTCTCTTTTCACTCTGCCCAGCTCCCTCTCCCCTTCCTTCCAGTATGCAATCTCAGCATTTAGTTTGGGTTTTTTCATTTGTTTTTTTTCCCCCTTTTCTTTTCTTTCTTTCCTCAGAGTGGTTCCAGGGCAGTTTTGTTTTTGTTTTAACAAGCCTCAGAAATAACTGCCGAACCCCGAGATATTTCAAACCATTTCAAATCTGGGACTCAGAGCAATTTTCTCATTCTTGGTCATTTTCAGAGAAATCATATTTGTTGTCAGAACACAAAGATTTCCTGCTCTTGGTCTTTGGGGAGCTGGGAGGATAAAACCCATCGAAAAAGAACATGACACGCTTGTTTGTTCCACCTTTCTTTGTGACACATTTACTGAGCAGATTTTCCAGGTGGAAGTGTCCCTCTATTTTTATGATTCGGTGCATTCCTGGAAACCATATCCTAAGGCAGATTACTCCAAAAGTGGATTGAGCAGCAGCTGTGGTGTTTGTCTGCTGGAATATTTAAGCATTAATATTATTTCCATTATTGGAAATGGCTGAGTGAACAGGAGGTCATGAAGTGAATTCTAGGTGACTGTTAGTGTTTAATGAAGGAGGTTGAAGGATTGTCTGAGTTTTCAAAACTGGAAGCCAGAAGAGTGGATTTGAGCTCTGGGGTCTGTTGGGAAATGGTACATTTTTATATGATGAGGGTGTAGGCTTGGAGGAGGCATGGTCCCAGTTGTGGGAAAAGGCAAGATGGATTCTCCATGCACAGTGATCTAGCCCTGGGTAAAATTGTGAAGTGAAAAAGTCAGTCATCTTCCTCCTTTTCCATATTCTTTTTTCTATTTTAGGACCCAGGTCTCTTGTGAAGGAATGGCAGACATCATTAGTTGAAAGGATACTCAACCAGGTGTCAGGAGACTTGGGTTCCAGTCATGGCTCTGTTACCTACTAGAAATGCAACACTGGGCATTACCTCTCTTGGCCTCAGTTTCCTCAATTGTTAAACGAAGGGTTTAGAATAAGTGATTTCTCAGGTCCCTTAGAAATCTGATTATGATTTTAGGTCCCTTCTATCAATCTGCCAATTGATTTCATGCCAACGTGCTATTGTTAATATCTTTGGATATATTTTTAGTTTAAAAGAACATGCTTATAGAGTCCAGTGCTTAGCCAAAAGCAATGAATCTCTAATGGTAGAAATTCAGCCCCTAACATATCTTAATGGAAGAATAATTTAAGCCAAGTGGTTTTTCTGATGAACCTCAAATCACACCAGCTGTCTCTTTTGCCTACATATCTAATCAATTTGAACCATCTCAGAGAAGCAACAAGCCAGAGTGGCTAGAGAACTACTCAGAATTAAGAAAGATATGAGTTCACGGGATGATCAGATTTTAGATTTATTTGGTCCAACCCCCTCATTACAGGTACAGAAACTGAGGCCACAAGACGTATAATGCTTTTTCTGAGGTTATTAAGTCACAGAGTTCAGATTTGAACCCAGAGTTCTCTGACTCCAAGGCCATATCGAGTTCTGTCTCTTGAACTAACTAGTTTTGTGATCTTGGGAAAATCACTTAACCTTTCTGAAGTTCTAGATTCCTCATCTCAGGGAGTTGTAGTGTAGATCAATTGGGAATAAATGTGAAATATGGAAAATGATTACAATCTGCACAAGTCAGAACTCACACACAAGATCAAGGGCATCCTGAACTAGGAGGCTAGCAGGGAGTCTCCACTTCAACTCAGGGTTCTACATGCTCTCCCTAAACTGAAGCACTTGCTGGAATCCTTGTCCTAGAGATGGAATATTTCCATTTTTCCTTAAAAGACATTCTGGGTTTCTTAAATTAGTCTAAGAAAAGGAAGCACTGGGCTTGGAGTCAGGGAGACTCATCTTTGTGAGTTCAAATCTGGCCTCAGACACTTAGTACCTGTGTGACCCCTGACAAGACAATTAATCCTGTTTGCTTCCGTTTCGTCACTCTGTAAAATGAGTTGGAGAAGAAAATGGCAAACCACTCCAAGTATCTCTGCTAAGAAAACCCTAAACGGGGTCACAAAGACTCAGACATGACTAAAATGACTTAAAATCTCAAGGTTAAAGCCTATTCTGATAAGCAACATGTGTGGAAGAATGAATAATATTTCAAGATGGTTCAATTTACAAAAATAAAACAAAAAAGGAAAACAAGAACCTCTATTTGGGACAATGATTGGGTTTCCAGTTTTGTATAGGAGACTATGGTAGGTATTCATACAAATAGAACTTTCTGGCTATTCTTAAAAAGCAATCTGATAATATATTACTTAGGGTAAAAATAAAAAATGAACATCTGTCAAAATAATAAGCTTGGTGCCAAGAAGGTTGTAGTGTCTTTGTTTACTCTGTTTACTCACTAAATAAAATGAGCTAAGTGGAGCAGTGGAGAGAGTGTTGAGCTAGGAGTTACAGAGACCTGATGTCAGACCCTGCCTCAGATATTTATTAGCTGTGTAAATAGCTGAATAAATAGCTTAACCCTATCTCTAACAGAAGGATAATAATAGTAATCCACCTTATAGAGTTTTTTCAAGGTTCAAATGAGATAATATATATAATGCACTTTACAAGCCTTAAAGCACTATATTAATGTTAGCTATTACTATAATGATCAATTCAGTGATCACTAAAAATTCTACTTTTCCTCACATCTCTCTTATATCTTTCTTATAAATGATACTTTGTGCCACTGTCTGAATTTGGCCAGTATTACCTTCCTAGACATTGGCAGCATCCTCACTAGCCTTTTTCCAGGCTGCACAGATGGTTTGCAGTTTGACAGTTAGGCAGCTGAATAATGACAATCTTTGCCAAACCACAGGATATAGAGATCACCTTGCATTCATGGACTCTGGGGGAATGGAGGTGGGTGGGTGGGGACCGGACAATGAATGGAAGTTATGCTTGACTTATCCAGACTGAAAGAATATTCTTTCCTTGTCAGACATAAAAACAGCCAGATGGAGTCTCTAGACATTGGAGGATGGAGCAGCATCACCCAAAAGTGTGGGGCATTCCTTGGAAGTTTGCATGGTGAATTTAGTTTGTTTCTATCCAGAGCCTTCACTTTTATGGTTAAACAAAATCATGCCCGTGGTCTTAGGTAGATTACTGTGTCTACCTTTGATTAGGGAAATGCTGACAACTCATGGACCACTGGCTGTCCTGTGCATGACATAGGACATTTGGGTAATAAGAGCTAGCATTTATATAGTTTATTAAGTTTTACATGCATAATTTATACATTTTCTTATGAAGGTATTGGTTTGGCTTCTCTCATATTCAATTGTCCTTCACTTCTGTATATTTACATTCCCAATCTGTTGTTTTCTCTTTTGTTTTTAAAGTGAGACTTGCCATGGCAGATACCAGTTGTTCTATTCCATCCATTTTATTTTATTTTGCAGGTCATAAATTCTGCTCTGATTTCTCTTTTGAACCATTCAGTAACAGCATATTGTGATTTCATGGTCTCCTGCCATTCCACAGGGTCCTCTGGCTTATCAAATGTTTGATCATTTTCTTTTGTTTTGCAATATTTATTCATGGATTCTTGAACTTGTTTACTAGATCAGGAGGAAATAATTCCTTCTGTTGTTACTGTTTTCCCTGTTGATTTAACTGCTTATGGTCAAGGTCTTGAGTTTTCATCTTCCTATTTTCTCTGGATATTTCAGTCTTATTCCCCTATTCTCTTCTGACTCTACCCCCTCTGATGATGGTTTCCTTTGGAGGCTGGTTTTTAAAAGATCTCAGCCTTCTCCCATGCTAGGCAACTCATGGTTCTTCAGCCTAGGACTCTGCCCTAGGTGACTTTTGGGTGGTCAGAATTGACCCCACTTGTACATTGTGTTCTTTCCTCAGGCTTAGTGGAATGCTGCATAGTCTACCACACATGGTGTGCTGTCCTGGTAGCCTGTCTCACTCCCTCTGTTTCTTAATTCTCTGGCCCTTCGCTAAAAGTTCAGAGGGCTACTGCATTGCTTCTATGAGGCTGTCTACCCAGGAATGGCAGTTCAGAGCTTTGCAACACTGGTACTATGGGGCTGTGGTCCCCATCAGACATTTGTTCCTGAAGGGCTGTAGCCATGTTAGACGTCTGTCTCCACCAGGGGAAAATTCTGCATCCTGCAGCTGGGGGTTCTGTAGTATTGGAATAAAGGAGAGAGGTCTGGGGTATGGTAGTGGGCTTTGTTGTAAGCCTGTGTTGGATCCTTGGGTATGCTAGTGTAGCCTCTCTTCAGGTAGCTTGGGAGGTGGAAGAGGGCTGCTGAATAGGCTTAGAGTCAGTGAGCATCAAATTGTGCATTTGGGGTTTTTTAAACCTTTTCTTGAATTCTGGATGTTGTAGACCATGGAGATAACTGAGGTTGCTTTATTTTTGACTCATAGTTTCAGTTTTGGAGAGATTTAAGAGGTCATGGGAATGAAAGGAAATGTGTACTCCTCTGTCTTGTTGCTTGCACCTTACACATATTTTCTCATTTATCTTCTTAACAACCCCAAGATAAAGTGCTATTATTACCCCCATTTTGCAGATGTAGAAACTGAGACTTGGCAAGGCTAAATGTTTTGCCCAGTCACACAGCTACTAAGTTTCTGAGGTTGGATTTCAACTCAGATCTTCCTGCCTTCCAGTCTGGTTCTCCATCCACTATCCCATCCTAGTGACCCAGAAGTCAGAAAGTTAGAACAGCTGTATTCTCATCTTTGTTCTATCACTTACTGCCTCCGTATAAGACAGAGATTTCTCTCTGGAGACTGGCTATCACCAAATATTGTACTGCCCAACACATGCTCCAGTACAAGTATATTAGCAAAGAGAGTCCAACTCTGTCCAGGTTAAGGTGACAGGTCTTAACTTAGAGGTCCCTAAGGATGGGATATCAGAACCTAGCTCCTTCCTAATCCAACTCTACCTCTCCTCTGCTTCATAAGGAGTCTGTGTTCTCTTATTAGCCTGTCCAACTCTCTCCTATACCTGCTCGAGGCTGGACTTTTTGAAACTCTCCTGGCTCCTCAAAACAGAAGCAAGTTATTATAAAAACTTCTTTGTTATTTAAAGCTCTATACAACCTGGACCTTTCCTACACATTACTACCTTCCAAGAACTCTATTTTTAGTCAACAAACATTTATTATGCATCTACTACGTGCTAGGGACCATGCTAAGTGCCAACTATTGTCTAGCCATACTGACCTATTTACCGTTTCATACACACGATGCTCGATGGCCTATTTCTGTGTTTTTGTCCTGTCCTCCATAATGTCCTCTGTCCTCAGTTCTACCTCTTGGTACCTTCCACAGACAGTGTTTCTAAATTTTAATTCTAGTGTCCTTCCCTCTTTTAATTCTTTCCTATTTATCATATATATATATATATAGTTTTCCTTTATGTATTTCTTTGCTTTTCTCCCCATTACACTGTCAGCTCCTTAAGGGTAGCACTTTTTGTATCACTAGCACTTAGCACAATGCCTGGAACATAGTAGGTACTTAAGAAAGGCATAGTGACTGACTATCTTGGAATCTCTGGATTTCTTCAAGACTGTGCTCAAGTATCACTTTCTCTGTGAAGTCGCTCTTAGTCCCCCACCCCCAGCTGCTCTTCTCTTTCCCTCCAAAGTTATCTTGGATTTGCTTTGTCTATATCTATATCTATATCTGCATTTGTGAATACATCTACCCATTCATGTTGTCTCTACCAATAGAATATAAGCTTCTTGAAAGCAAGGACTACTGACTTTTGTCTTTGAATATCCAGTGACTAGCACAGTACCTGACACATAGTGGGCACTTAATAATTGCTTAGAAATCAATTAATTAATCTAATTCTCTACCTCTTCTAACCAGTATAATTCTCCCGAATCACTGAACAGTAAGCTTGACTTTTTCCCCAGGTCCTAGAAAATTTTCTCAAAATTTCTCTCACTCTTCTCTTATTCTCTGTCCTCTGTCCTGCACTCACATGCTTGGGGTCCTCCATCTGGAGGTTCAGCTGGAACCTGGCACAGTCTTTAGGCCCAGAGGGGCTACTCACCACCAATTAACATCCTCAGGTATGGGGCAGCTTTGCAAATGCATTTAGAATTTCTGGCTCATGCTCACAATTACCCGGAGGCAAGTGCTCTATATTTACAAGTGAATTTTCCAAGTAATTCTGCCCATTGACTGTTGTAACATTCATTTATATGTGGTAGGAAGTAAACCTCCCAGATGATTGTCTCAAGGTTGATACGTGTGTGTATGTATATGTATATGTATGTGTATGTGTCTGTATTTTAAAATGTACTCAATGATTTCGTCTTGAGTCTCTTTCTCTAAAAGCTGTGGTAGAAATGAGGGGAGAACTCTGCAGAGCACCATTTGAGACCTCCTGGTTCTGTGAGGAAGTAAATCATTTAGCTTCAGGTTGCTTATGGTTCCCAGAGAAAATAATTTCTATTCCCATCACTATATAAAACTGTAGAATTTATTTTATCTTAGCTTCCATCTTGATCCCTTTATGTAGCATTTCCTGGACTTACAAGGATTATATTTGATAATTATGATAATAATAATAGTAGAAACTTGTGTTTGGGAAGTACTTTTAACTTTTCAAAACATTTTAATCTATCATATTTCACTTTATACACTTCCCCCTGACCTTCAGGAGTAGATAGAGAAAATAGTGTTATTAGAATTTTCTAGATGAGGAACTGAGATCTAGGGAGCTTGTGACTTTCCCAAGAGCATACAGCCAATATAAGAGGCAGAGATGGAATTAGAATCCAGGGATCTTGCTGTAAGATGCCGTGTAAAAACTGGAGGTATATGCAGGGGGAAGGTCCCTGATCCAAGTGCTTCCCCTTGACATTTAGTGCAGCCTATAGACTCTTCTCCCACTACAGGAAGCTTTCCCCAGTCAGACCCAGTATACTAGCCGTCAGGCTTCCCAATGAGGCTTTTACCAGTTCCTTGTCTTAATATATCCAGCCCAGGACAGAAATAGGGAAACAGATAAAAAAAAAAAGCAAGAAAATAAATCAATCAGCAAGCGTTATGGTATTTTATGGCAATGTGGGAAAAGAAAAAAGCAAAAACTTCCCTCAAGGAGCTTACTTTCTAATGGGGGAGAAAACATACTAATACATGACTATACACAAGATACAGAAAGTGGAAGGAAAGTAACTTTAAAAGGGAAGCTACTAGCAGCTGGGAAACCAGGACAATCCTCTTAAAGAAGACGGCATTTAAGCCAAGTTTTGAAGGAAGCCAGAAGTTCTAAGAGATTGAGATAAGGAGGGAAAGCCTTCCAGGCACAGGAGACTGACAGTACAAAGGCATGAAGATGAGTGATGAAATATCAGGTTCAAAGAAGAAGGAATCAGGCTAATTCCAGACAATATGACTGGACTATGGGATATGTGGAGGGTCCTAGAGTATAAGAAGACTGAAAAGATAGGAAGGAGCAGGGATGGTGAAGAATTTTAAATGTTGAAGGACTTTATAGTTCATCTGGAAGGTAAGAAAAAGCTACTGAGGTTTATTGAGTAAAGAGGTGTCATGATCAGACCTCTGCTTTAGAAAAATCTTGGCAGCTGAATGAATTCAGGTGGATCAATTAAGAGATTACTGCATTATTCCATGAGATAAATAATAAGGAACTGAATTAGGGTATTGGCTGTCTGAGTGGAGAAAAGGGGATTCATAGGGGAAATGGGAATGAAGAAATAAGAGTTGGCAAATGACTGGATATAGGGAAAAGGAGATGGAAGAGCAGATGATGGTTGCAAACCTACGTTAGTTAGGAGGGATGATGATGTCCTTCATAGTAATAAAGAAGTTTGGGAAAGGGGAAGAATTTGGGGGGAAAGTTGTGTTTTACCACATCAAATTTGGGATGCCTACAGGCCACAGGACTCAACCCCAAAGAGGTGATTATAGGGGTCTCTCCTTATGGCAGAATTGATACTGGTCCTGAAAAGCCTGAACAAGTTAGGGCTGTGGATGGAAGTGAGTTACCCAGACAAAGCTCAGTATTGAATATCTCCAAACCTGAAATCTTTCTGTGGTTCTTCTTCAATTGTTCAACATACTGTTACTCTTAACCAGTGTCCTGCATCCCTTAATGGAATGTAAGGTCCTTGACAGCAGGGATTGTTTTATTTTTTGACTTTGTACCCCTAGAGCCTAGCACAGTCCCTAATATAGAGTAGATAGTTAAAAATTCCTATTTATCAGTTGATTGGTTTCTGTGAAAAGAGTGGGGATGAAAGCTAGGGGAATAGAGTAGAAAGAGCACTTTGGAGTCAATCAGAAGACCTGAGTTAGAATCTGTGTCTTTGCACTTGCTCTCTATGTAATCCTAGGCCAATCAGTTCCCCCTCTAGGCTCCAATGCCTCTTCCAGCTCTAATTTATGATTAGTAGAATAATCTGAGAGTGGTGTCTCCTTCCCATTCCCATTCCACACCATCATGCCACTGTGAGAGAGAGAATTGAGGCCTCAGAGGTGCCACGAATCCAAGGAGCATTGGGCCTAGAGTCAGAAAGACCTAAGTTCAAATCCACCTTCAGACACTTACTAGCTGTGTGACTCTGGGCAAGTCTCCCTTAACCTTTGTTTGTCTCAGTTTCCTCAATCTTAAAATGGAGATACTAGTAGCATCTCCCTTGCAGGATTATTGTAAAGATCAAATAAGATAGTATTTATAAATTGCTTAGCAAAGTACTTGACACTTAGTAGGCACTATATAAATACTTATTCTCTTCCTTACTTCCAATGGGCTTCCTCCCTATCCCAAATTGGTAGAGTCATAACCACCATCCCATTGATGCCTGGAACCCTGGGACCTGGAGAGTTGGTGCCCACCAAGGCTTCTTCATTGTTAGAGAGAATTTTGAGTAGGTGATTAGAAGCTCCATGGATAGAGGTGATACTTGACCAGATAACAGTAATAATAATGATACCTCCTATTTGTACAGTATATGAATCTTCAGATGATATCCACATACATTGTTTCATTTGACCGCCATTGGAGAAAGGCATTTCCCATCTTATCTCTAGAAATACTTGAGGCATAGAAAAGTTAAGTGAAGGGCAGGGACCAAGTTTTTGCCTTTCTTTGTATCCTCAATGCTTATCATGGTAATTGGCACATAGGAAGTAATTAATAAATGCTTATTGACTAGATGATTTGCTGAAGGTTGGATGAGAATTTGGATCTCCTCATATCCAGCCTGTGCTCTTTACACTGAACCATACCTGCACTGTCCAGGGCCCATCAATGGGTCCTCTGTGAACATGCCAGGTAAATCACTAGCTGCTAGGTAATCAGAGTATTCCCTGCCAGGGCCCTAGTTTCCAGAGTCAGAGGGAGGTCTAGTACAGACCATTATGTTTGTTTGAAGAGTGGTAGGATCTTCGGATTCCTGTGATACATGGTGCACCTTCCACTCAGACTCATTACAACTCTATTGAACTTGTACTCTCCAGGCAATTATTGGGCACTGGTGCTACTCATTACCATCTCTAGGCATAGGACACTTGAGGGTCAGTGGAGGAAAGAGAAAATCTGTAATGGATCTAGCCCAAAGCTTTTATCCTCCATAATTATGTCTGATTAGAAAATTGCTTGCTCCAAAGAACTGAAAGCAGAAGCTTTGTAAATAATGAGGGGGTTCAGGTTTCACTTAGAGGATATTGGAATATTACTGGGTTTGGGCCACATTGTCATGCATTAAAAGACTCTCAGAAGCAAGACTTTATTTGTCCTTGTGGTGCAGGGAAGAGAAGGGGGAGTGAGAGCTTAGAGAAGCTTTCTGCTTCAACAGGGGAGAACAGGTCCTATTCATTAGGATAGGGAACTCTCTTACTCTGTTGCCATACTTTCAGGGTGTTAAATTTTGGTGTCTGAACCTTCCAGATATGATCTGTTCTTTGCTCCCCAACAACACTTTACCCAAATTACTACTGTCAGTGGCTAATGTAATGCAGATATCAGAATTTAGGACCAGACAGGGTACAGGAGGTAATGTACCATGGTGGGAAAGAGTTTATTCAATTATTAGCCCACTAGTTACACTTCTGTTGCCAACTTTAATCTTATATTGGTTTGAGTTATCGAATCATCCTTGAAGTCACTATTTAACAAAGTCAGGGAGGAATAAACGTGCTTACATTTCCATGAATACAATTAAATGTTTTCCTGTTTCATTTCATGGCAGGGGCCCAGGTTTAGTGAACATGCCACATACAAACATTTGCAACTGTAATATTGCTAGCCAGCTAGCTCCTCTGCCTTTGATTCAAACTTTTAAAGCAGCACCTTTGGGTGAAGGGCTGCTGCTTATTGTAGAAAGTTCCAGGACTTTGGGGATGATTGGCACCAGGAAGTTGAGGGGTAGAATTGAAAGGGAAGGGCTGCTCACCTCAGCAAAGGGCAGGAAGTTCTGCATTTGAAAAACCTCCTGGTCATGGGAGAAGGAAGAGCAGGTGGGTGGGGGTGGGTGGAGGAGTGAGTGGGAGAGGTATACATTTTGTGAATAGATGTTAAAAATGTTTACTATCCGATTAAATTTCTTACTACTTACCTCCCTATCATTTTAATTAAATGCCTTTTATTTTAAGAGTTATGTGTCTTCAGTGTAATCCAGGATAGGACTAGCATTGGTGGAGGTGGGCCTTTGGCTGAGGTTTTGAATTACTGATATCCCAAAACATTACATTGAACTTGGACTATGGAGCCATAGGTCCAAGGTTATAAGGTTTCAACAATCAGAGACTAGAAGTTTATTCAAGCTAACAAATGATGACCTTTCACAACAAAATGATAACTGTAATCAGTATGCATTTACTTTCTCCTCCCTTACCCTAAAATCCACCTAATATTTTCCTACCCTTCTGCTTTTCCTGAACCTGTTCCTTTACTCTGTTCTTCTCCAAGTATCCACATCCTGTCATGGCCCAAGTAACTGATGTTCTATATCTTCTATTTAACCTCCCATGACCCTTCTCTCCTCCTAGAGGGATCCCTTTCCCTACCTTCAACTCATTACACGTGGTAAGTGTCACTTACCTGACCATCAAACATGCTGACCTTTAACATCTTTTAGATTGCTCCCAGGCCATGTTTTTTCTCACATTGTTATTTAACTTTACATATCATACCTTCCTTAATTTCAGACTATAAGCCCTTAAAGGGTAAAGTTCTTATCTTGTCCATCATTTTATTCCTCTGTCTGCCCTGAAGGCAACCATGAGTAACATTAACCTACAGTCATTTATTAGGTGCCCACTCTGTGTTAGACCTTGTGCTCACAGTTGGAGATAAGAAGACAAAAGGAGATTGTCTCTGCCCCCAAAGAACCTACATTCCATTGTAGGAAAAAGCATGTAGTATATTCAAAATATATAGAAGGTAACTTGGGGAATATTTCTATCTCTCTTCTCCTCCTCTGCCTCCTGACCCTGGGCCACTGGTAGCCCCATGGGTGTCCTGTCCTTTTAGAACCCGATAGCCTTCATTCCCATAATAGTTAGCGTGACAAATTAACGCAAAATAGAATAACTGTACAAAAGAGGCACAAACAAGGTACAGTGAATGTTAATACAAGGGAGAGATTATTTCCATTATTGGAAATTGGGGAAAGCTTCATAGAGCAGGTAGCATTGGAGCTAGCTTTGGGAGGGTAAATAAGATTTTAATAGTTGGATATGGAGGGAGTAGATAGATTGTTATTCAAGTAGGAGGAATAATAGACATAAAGGGAAGAAGGCACAAGGTGTAGAATGATCTGCTTTGGATATAATGTTGAGGCAGCAGAGTAAATCTAATCTAGAGCAGTGGTTCTCAAAGGGTGGTCTAGGGACCCTTGAGGGTCCCTGAAATCCTTTCAGGGCATTTGTGAAATCAAAAATATTTTCATAATAATACTAAGATGTTATTTGCCTTTTTTCACTTTCATTCTCTCATGAGTATGCAGTGGAGTTTTCCAGAAGCTACATGATCTGTGAATTAAAGATTTAGCTGTAAACATGAAGACTGAGTTAATAGCTCATCTGCAGAATGGTACTCATGTTACAAATGGATGAATTTACTGACATGACTAGATTTTCTATTTTGTTTGGATTCATCCGGTATCAACACCACCTAATCACCGGAAAAAGATGTTCTTTTATGTGTATGCTTGGCCACAAATACAAGTGTTGCTGAAATATCCAACGTGTTAAAGAATTTTTTTGAATTCCATGGTTTATCTTGGAATAGTTGGTGTTAAAGCAATAGTGAGGACTTCTGGGGGTAGAACTAAGATGGCAGAGTAGGGAAGCACTCAGCTGAACTTTCCCACCATTCCTCTTTAAACGACTTTCAAATAATACCTCAAATTGAATTCTGGAGTGGCAGAGCTAACAAAAGGTCAGATTGAGATTCTTCTAGCCCAAGACAATATAACAGGTCAGAAAGAGGTCTGTGACATGCGGGAGGAGACTGGCCTCAAGTCTATATGGATAAAACAGGAGTGGTGGAACTAGGTGATGGTGGCAAGCAGAAGCAGTTTAGGTGCTCTCAAGCCAGAGATGGTATGATGACTTGGCAACTGGTCAGAAAGAGATTACAGGAAACCCCTCTGCTAGTATAGGACGAGATGCTGTTTGGCAACTCCAATTGTCTGGAGCATAGTTCAAGGGTGGAAAAGAGTACTTTCAATCAAGAGGGAGTAGAAATCCTAAGGGGTGCTATCACTTCAGCCCCAAGGAATCAGGGACCCCGAGGAACAATACCACTTCTGGTCCCAAGGGAGGTAGCCCCCTAAAGAGCAATATTGATTGCAAACCCAAGGGATCAGAGTCCTTCCAGGGTAAGGACCAGAATGCAGACCAAGATAACAGTGACCAAATCTCTTCCCAGATCATACCACATGGGAAGCACTGAAAACTTCCAAATGCCCAGAACCAGTTCTGAAAATAGTAATGTGAAAAACCCTGAAGCTTGAGACAGACTCCCTCACCCCCACTGACAGAAACAGAGGCCATCATTAATACAAAGTTCAAAAAAAACAATTAAAAATGAATAAAAAACAAAAAAAGGATCTGATCATAAAAAAGTTACTATAGTAATAGAGATGATCAAGACATAAACTCAGAAGAAGACAATGAACTCAAAATAGCTACAAGCAAAGTTTCAAAGGAAAAAAAATGTGAATTGGACACAAACCTAACAAAAATTATTTCCAATATAATATGAGAGGTAGAGGGAAAATTATGTTAAAAAAAGAAAGCAAAGGAAGGAAATTATGAATGGCAAAAAGAGGTACAAAAGCTCATTGAAGAAAATAATTCATTAAAAATTAGAATTAGGCAAGTGGAAGCTGCAGCTGGATGGCACAGTGAATAGAGTGCCAAGGCTTGGAGCCAAGAGGACTTGAGTTCAAATCTGACTTCAGAAACTTCTAGCTATGTGACCCTGGATAAGTCAGTTAACCTTAGTTTCCTCTGGAAATGAGCTGGAGAAGGAAATGGCAAACCACTCTAGTTTTGTTTTTTGTTTTTTGCAAAGAAAATCCCAAATGGGTGACAGAGTCAGACATGACTGAAACAACTCAATAATAATGAGAAAAGTTGGAAGCTAAAACTCTACGAGACATCAAGAAATGGTAAAAAAAAAACCAAAAGATTGAAAAAAAAATAGAAGAAAATGTGAAATATTTCATCAAGAAACAATTGACCTGGAAAATAGATCTGGGAAAGAGAATTTAAGAATCATTAGATTAACTGAAAACCATGATCAAAGAAAGAGCCCAGATAGTCTAGAACCAGAGGGTAAAATAGAAATTGAAAGAATTCACTGATCATTGCCTGAAAGAGATCCCCAAATGAAAACTCCCAGGAATATTATATCTAAATTCTAGAGCTCCCTTGTCAGAGAAAATGCTTCAAACAGCAAGAAAGAAATCATTGATATATTGTAGAGCCATAGTCAGTATCACATAAAATTTACCAGCTATTACATTAAAGGACTTGGGACATGATATTCCAGAAGGCAAAAGAACTAGAATTACAACCAAGAATAACCTACCCAGCAAAACTGAGTATAATCTTTCAAGGGAAAAAAATACTTAACAAAATAGAGGGCTTTTAAGCATTCCTGATGAAAAAACCAGATCAGAAATTTTATTTTAAAATACATGATTCAGGAGAAACATAAAAAGGTAAATATGAAAGAGCAGTCATAAAAGACTCAGTAAGGTTAAACTGTTAATCTTTCTATTTGGAAAGATGATATATGTATTTTTAAAGATCTTTATCAGTATTAGGCCAGTTAGAAGCATTGTACACAGAAAAAAAGTGCAAGGTGAGTCAAATCTGTTGAGATGATGTAAAAAAAAAAAAATGAATAGGTAAAAAGAGGGATGCCCTGGGAGAAGGGGAAAGGAAGAGGAAGAATGAGGGAAATTACCTTATATCAAAGAATCACAAAAGGAAGAACTTTTATAATGGTGGAGGGGGAAGGGGAGCAGAAGGGAAGTGAGCGGCGGCCAGAACTTGAACCTTACTCACATTTAAATTGACTCAAAAAGGGAAAATATATATATATATATATATATATATATATATATATATATATATATATATATATATATCTCCACACAATTAGTAATAGAAGTCTATTTTATCCAACAAGGAAGTGGAAGGAGAAGAAGACATGGGGGAGGGAGATTAAAAAAAGGCAGTAGGCAGAAGCAAAACAAACTTTAGAGGAGGAACAGGATAAAAAGAGAGAGGGAAGGATAAACAGAAGAAAATGGAGGAAAATTCACAGTTAGTAAACATAATTGTGAAAGTGAATGGAATGAACTCACTCATAAAGCAGAAGCAGATAGCAGAATGATATGTTTGCAAAAAACACACTTGAAACAGAAAGACCCATACAAAGTTGAAATAAGGGGCTGGTGCAGAATCTGTTATACTTTAGCTGAATTAAAAAAAGACAGATATAGCAATCATGATATCAGACGAAGCAAGCAAAACCCGACCTATTTAAAAGGAATAAGCAGGGAAACTACATCTTGCTAACTGGAACCACAGACAATGGAATAATATTGATACTTAAACATATATGCACCAAATGGCATGGCAGCCAAATTCTTAAAGGAAAAGTTAAATGATTTACAGGAGGAAATAGCAAAACCATACTAGTGGGGGACCTTCAATTTTCCCCTCTTAGAGCTAGATGAATCTGACCATAAAATATATAAGAAAGAAGATGAATAGAATCTTAGATAAGTTAAATGATAAGCCTCTGGAGAAAACTGAACAAAAATAGAAAGGAGTAAACCTTTTTTTTTTTAACTATACATGGCACCCTCACAAAAATTAACCACATATTAGTACATAAAAATCTCACAACCAAATGCAGAAAAGTAGAATGATTAAATTTGCCTTTTTTCAGATCATAATGCAACAAAATGAAATTTAATAAAGTGCTGTAGAAGAATATATTAAAAGCCAATTGGAAAGTAAATGATGTAATCTTAACGAATAAATGAGACAAAGAACAAATCATAGAAACAGTTAATATTTCATGAAAGATAATGACAACAGTGAGACAACATCCCAAAATTTGTGGAATGCAGTCAAAGCAGTACTTAGGGGATAATTTATATCTCTAAATACATACATCAATAAAAGAGAGAAAAAGCAGATAAATAAATTGGATATGCAACTAAAAGGAGAACAAATTAAAAATCCCTAATAAACACCAAAATAGAAATCCTAAAAATAAAAGGAGATATCAATAAAATAAAAAACTAAAAAAACCATTGAACTAATAAATAAAACAAAGAGTTAGTTTTTATTTTAAAAAACCAGTAAACTAGAACACCATTGATTAACTTGATTTGAAATAAGAAAACTAAATTACTAGTACCAAAAATTAAAAGGGTAAATGCACCACCAACAAAGATCAAATTAGAGCAATGTTAGGAGTTATCTTGCCCAATTATATGCCAGGAAAACTGACAACCTAAATAAAATGGATGAATATTTACAAAAATATAAGCTGCCTAGATTAACAAAAGAGGAAATAGCATATTTCAGTAGCTCTGTCTTAGAAAAAGAAATTGAACAAACCAATAAGCTCCCTAAGAAAAAATCCCCAGGACCAGATGTATTCACAAGTGAATTCTATTAAATATTTAAAGAACAATTAATCCCAATATTATATCAATTATTTGGGGGAAAAAAAGGTAAATAAGATAGTTTTGACACCTAAACTATGGAAAGCAAAAATAGATAAACAAAACTACAGACTAATTCCTTTAGTGAAGATTGATGCAAAAATTTTAAATATTAGCAAGTAGATTATAGCAATTTATCTCATACACTATGATCAGGTGAAATTTGTATCATGAATGCACAGTTGGCTAAGTATTAGGAAAATAAATTAACCATGCCAATAACAAAAGTCATATGATTATATCAATAGATTCAGAGAAAAGCTTTTGACAAAATACACCACCCTTTCTTAGTAAAAATACTAGAAAGCGTAAGAAGCAACAGAGCCTTTCTTAAAATTATAAGTGGTAGCTATCTAAAGCCAAGAGTAAGCATTATCTGTAATAGGGATAAATATGAAGCCTTCCCAATAACATCACAAGTGAGGCAAGGATGTCCATTATCACCACTATTATTGGGTATTCTAGATATGCTAGCTAAAGCAATAAGAGAAGAAAAAGAAATTGAAGTAATAAAAACAGGTAACAAAGTAAAACTACCACTCTTTGCAGATGATATCATTGTATACTTAGTTAAAACTAAGTTGAAAGTTAATTGAAACAATTGACAGTTCTAGCTAAGTTAACTTACTTGTTCAGTGCCATACCAATAAACCACCAAAGACTTATTTTGTAGAATTAGCAAAAATAGTAAAAAAAAAAAAAAAAAAAAAAATTCATCTGAAGTAACAAAATGTTAAGAACATCAAGGGAATCAAGAACAAATGCTAAGGAAGGTGGCCTAGGAGTTCCAAATTTCAAACTATATTATAAAGGAGTAATCATGAAAATAATCTGGTATTAGCTATGAAAAGAATGGTGGATCAGAGGAACAGATTAGGTACACAATAGGAAAAGAACATTGTAATCTAGAATTTGATAAACCCAAAGAGCCAAACTTTTAGGGTAAGAACTCAACATTTAACAAAAATTGCTAGGAAAACTGGAAAGCAGTTTGGCAGAAAGTAGGCTTAGATCAACATCTCATACTGTATACCAAGATAATGTCAAACTGGATAAAAAATTTAAATATAAAGAGTAAGTAAGTTAGGGGAACATAGAAAAATGCATGTCAGATCTATTGATAAGGGATGAGTTTATGACTAAACAAGCAATAGAGGGGATTATGGAAAGTAAAATAGATAATTCTGATAATATGAAATTTAAAATCTTTTGCACAAACAAAACTAATGCAGCCAAAATTGGAAAACAGAGAACTGGGAGAAAATTTTTGCAGCAAGTTTCTCTGATAAAAGCCTTATTTCATAAATATATAGGGAACTGAGATAAATTTACACAGATAAAAGCCATTCCTCAGTTGATAAATGATCAAAGGATATGAACAGGCACTTTTTAGAAAAAGAAATCAAACTAAATTCACTACTGATTTTTCTACTGATTAGAGATGCAAATTAAAATAACTCTGAGGTACTACCTCACACTTATCAGATTGGCTAACATGACAGAAAAGAAAAATGACAAATACTGGAAGGAATGTGGAAAAGTTGGGACAGTAGTGGAGTTGTGAAGTAGCTCAGCCATTCTGGAGAAGAATTTGGAATTACACCCACAATGCTATGAAGCTGTGCAGGCCCAGCAATACCACTAATAGGTCTGTATCCTAAACAACAAAGACAACAAAGAAAAGGGGAATGGACCTACTTGTATGAAAACAAATATAGTAACTCTTTTTGTTGAGGCAAAAAAACAATTGAAAATTGAGGGGATGCCATTAATTGGGGAATGGCTAAACAAATTGTGTTATATTGTTGTGAAGGAATACTACTGAACTATTAAAAAATGATGAACAGGATGGTTTTGGAAAAACCTGCAAAGACATAATAAACTGATGCAAGGTGAAGTGAGCGGAATCAGCAGAACATTGTACACAATAGTAACAATATGTCAAGATAATCAACTGTGAAAGACTCAGCTACTCTGATGAAGATAATAATCCAAGATCATTTCAAAGGACCCAAATGCTATCCACCTCCCAAGAGAAAACTGATAAACACTGAGTGCAGATTGAAGCACACTCTTTTTTACATTTTTATTGGTTTAATTTGTTTATGTTTTTTATAACATGGCTAATATGCAAATTTTTGTATGACCTCATATTTATAATGAAAATCAAATTGCTTGCCTTCTTAAGAGAGGGGAAAGGATGGGAAGGAAGAAGAGAATTTGAAACTCAAAATCTTTTTTTAAAAGTTTGTTAACATTAATTTTACATGTAATTGGGAAATATTTAATGAAATCAATAAAAATAATTTTTAAAAATAAGGTGGTAGTTAGTAAGATTGCTGGAATTTTAGCAATAGTCAAGGCACTGGCACTAAATTGGCCCAATGGCATTATATTCTTCATTGTCAGGGAACTCACATTTAAAAAAAGAAAAAGCCAATATCACTGAAGAATGTCCATGATGAAACAATGAAAAGGATTAATTTTATGAAATCTTAACCAGTAAGTAAATGTTTTGTTTTTAATCTTCTGTATGATGGGAAGTGTGTATAAAACACTTCTGTTGCATACCAAAACACAGGACTTGTCTTGGGGAAAGCAATTGTTCAGTTGTTTGAGTCGTGAGCTAAACTAACTGTTTTTTCCATGGAGCACCATTTTTACTTGAAAGGATGGCTGACAGACAATGATTATTCTGAGTTGGGTATTTGGCAGATATTTTCTTGAAAATGAACCAAGTGAGCCTGTCACTTCAAGGACTGACAATATTTGTTGCCAACAATAAAATTTGAGCTTTCAAGGGAAAATTAGAATTTTGGAAAACTTGTATTTGCTACTGTGAGCTTGACAGCATCCTAATACTTGAGGATTTTTCTGATGAGATCAGTGGTGATATTAACAAATGTGATTTTTTTTTTGATATTGTATAATGAAATGTGTCAACATTTGGAAGATCTATGTAATTCAGTAAATCAATGCTTTTCCAAATGGCAAATGTAGAAGATTGAAAATCAAGCGTTAGCAAAAGATCAATTCAATCTGTAAGCTGATTTCAATCAGACTATAGGACTTAAATACTAAATTAAAGAAATAGGACTTTATGCATTAGGTAAAGGTGAACCTTTGGAAATTTGTGGGAAGAAGAATGACAAAATCAGTGTTGAACATTCAGAAGACAGGGTTTTGAAGGATACATTGGAGGGAGAGGTTGGAAGATTGTTTAGGAAGCTATTGTAACATAGGTAAGATCAAGAAGGACTTAACATGGTGGAGAAATCACTCACTATGAACTTATGATAGATTAAAATCCTTACTTGGGTCCTCATGTCACTTAGCAAGATTTCTACTCCACTTTTATTGACTATCTCATTTCCTAGGTAAGGATGAACTCAAAGACCCTCCGCAAGGTTGTTCTTAACCTTATTGTGTATCTAGACCCTTTGGCAGTCTGGTGAAGTCTGGGGATATCCTCTTAGAGACAGCTAGACAGTGCAGTGGATAGAGAGCAGGGTCTGGAGTCAGGAAGACGTGTTCAAATCAGGTACTTACTAGCTATTTGACCCTGGGCAAGTCCTTTAATCCCAGTTTTCTCAACTGTAAAATGAAAATAATAATGGCAGTCACCTCCCAAGGTTGCTGTGAGGATCAAATGAGATATTATTTATAAATCACTTAGCACAGTGCCTGATACATAACAGGCTAATTATATATAAGCTTATTTCTTTCTTAGAATAATGTTTTTATATGCATAAAATAAAATGCAGAAGATTATGGAGAAAGACCATTATTGTGAAATAAAGTTATCAAAATATTAAAAAAAAAACAAAAAACAAGTTCATGGACCCCAGGCTAAGCACCCCTGTTCTAGGTCTGATTAGCTCCCTATGTATTCTTGTAGACCTGTTTGTCTATAACAGGTACTTTTTGACCATGCCATTTCTTTCTTTTTCTCAAACAACTTTAGTGGAGCCCTCCGCCTGGTATTTAGGACGCTAACTCAATTCTACCTTTCTAGTTTTGTTTTATATTATTTCTTTCCATGCAATTTATGCAGTTAAATATTTTAATGTGTAGATTACCAGCCTTGGAATCTGGAAGACTCATCTTTTTGAACTAAAATCTGGTCTCAGACATTTACTAGCTTTGTGACCCTGGGCAAGTCACTTAATCCTGTTCACTTCAGTTTCCTTATCTGTAAAATAAGCTGGAAAAGGCAATGGAAAACCACCCCCAATATTTTTGCCCAGAAAACCCCAAATGTGTGACAAAGAGTTACACATGATTGAAATCACTGAAAAAACGACAACACAAATGCAAGCTACACTCCAGACACGCTCTGGGCTCTTAATACTTTTGGTGGTTATATTCTTTATGCTGAGGCTGACCTCTCTTCTCATCTTCTCCTATTGAATTCCTTCACACACTCTTTAAAGTCCCAATCAAAGGCTATCTTCTGTATGATGCGTGACCTGATATCCCCCTGGATGGTAAAAATCTTCCTCCAGGCCTTTCCAAAGCATTTAATTTTGCCACTTTTATGTAATATTTGGTCCACAGTTATCATTTTATGTGTCTTAGTCTCATAGGAGATTGTTAGTGCTTTGAGGGCAGAAACTGGTTCTAGTTCACATTTTATATTCCTCTTTCTACATACATGTACATTCATGTATACAATAGATGCTTTATACATATTTGCTCTCAAATTAATTTGACTTAGTGATTATTTATAATTAGCACAAGTATTCTAGAAAATGAGATTTGGGAAGTACTTGAAAACTCTCAGTTCTCTTGAGGCAGGTGTGGTCTCATTGATAGAGCACTGGGTCTGGAATCAGGAAGATCTAAATTCAAATCCCGCCTTAGACACTTGTGACCCTGGATGAGTCACTTGACCTCTATTTCTTCCATCTATCAAATGGAGATAATAAAATCACCGATCTCCCAGAGTTGTTATGAGAACCAAATAAGATAATAACTACAAGGTACTTAACACAGTGCTTGGTACTATATAAATGTTAGCTTTTATCACTGAGTATTTTAAATATGTTCTCTATGGAAAAATGACATACTGGAGGGACCTTAGGAAAACAGGTATTTTAATGCACTGTTGGTAGAGCTGGTTCAGCCATTCCATTCTGGAAAGCAGTTTGGAACCATGCCCTAGTGATACCCCAGGTACCCCTAGATACCTACTAGGTCTATACCCCAACAAGATCAAAGAAAAGACTCACTTATACAACAATATTTAGAGTAGCAATTTTTTTATAGATGTGATAATTATTTAATATTATTTTTGGACTTTAATAAGGGCCAGAGCCTGAAATGATCAAACAGCTTCTTTGTTCTCTGAGTAAACTCAGAGAATACCTCTTCCTATGTCAATAAGTTCAGATGGGGCTGACTTAAGTGCATTTTTCCTCTATTTGAGGATATGACCCTTAACTCAAGGCATTATATTAAATAATGGGACATTTTTTTCTGTATCTTAATATCTTGTGGACACTTACTATGCTATGGCACATTAATGGTAAAGAAAACACAGATAACCTGGGTCATAATTGCAACTGACACCTTATCAACTCTCTTATCTTATTGTATTTACCACCTATTCAATTAAGAAGATTCCTTTCTCATAAATGGTTAATCGTATGTAGGGATCATAAATTTGAGTGATACAGACATGCTGAGTTGGGAATTGTCCTAAAACAGATTTAAGCCTGATCACTCTTATATCAGACAGTCAGAAGTTTCCTTCTGGCTCCATGATCATGTATCTGCTAGCTTTAGGAGAATAAATAATATGGATTTACATATCACCTGACCTGCTTGCCTCTTTAACCAAACTTCCAGGTCAACAGAGGCAAAGAACTGGAAATGAGGGGGAGGGGTGCCCTTCAATTGAGCAATAACTGAACATTTTATGGTAAATGAATGTGGATATTTGTAGTTTAAGAAATGATGAAAGGTATGGTTTCAGAAAAACCTAGGGAAAACAGTATGGACAAATATAAAGTGAAATGAGCAGAACCAGGAGAACAATTTATGCAATAATAATATTGTAAAGACAGCTTTAAAAGATTTAGGAACCCTGATGAACACAAGGCCATCCACAGTTCTGAAGGACTAATGATGAAACACATTACCTACTTCCAGAGAGAGAGAAGACAGACTCAGAGTACAGACTGAGGCAGTTTTGGGATAGGGAAGGAAGGTGGTATGGCCAACATGGGAATTTGTTTTATGACTAAAAAATATGCTCTTTATAATTTTGAATATTCTATTAGGTTATGCCATTTCTGAAGAACATAGGTAAGAAACATAGAATAGTAAATAGAGAGCCAGGAAGACCTGAGTTCAAATCCTGCTTCTGAGAATGTGACCCCTCTAGGTCCTAGGCAGTTCTCTGAGACTCTTAAGTTTTACAGCAGAAGATGCTGACCTGAATTGGTTTCCTGCATCAGTGCAACCACAGGTCCATTTCCTATCCCCATTACTAGAAAAATGGCACAGAAAATCCCAGGACAGTTCCTCTCTAAATTATCACAAATTTTGCATTGTTGAATTTTGAATGAAGGGCATCTAAATCTTGTTTTTCCTTTATACTCTTTACAATTGCGCATTCCAGTTTCAGCCCTTCCATGTCTCTCTTTGAGTAGGAGTTGATTTATCTTTGGAGCCCAGTAATGAAGCATTTGCCATTAACTACTTTATGACTTTTTTTTTTTTTAACACATGCACCAAGAAGCAAGGGCTAAATTGCATTGGTGAGTTATTAAAAACAAGACTCAGTGCTAGAATTATTTATTGCATTTTTAATGC
Source organism: Bettongia penicillata ogilbyi (assembly GCA_023548195.1). Taxonomy (NCBI): domain Eukaryota; kingdom Metazoa; phylum Chordata; class Mammalia; order Diprotodontia; family Potoroidae; genus Bettongia; species Bettongia penicillata. The sequence goes on from JAJHZJ010000090.1 coordinate 9,663,069, forward strand.
TGCATGGCATTTTATTTTACTTCTGAATCCTTTATTTTAAAAGTCCCTGACCCTGAAATAAATTCCTATTCCAAAAGCTAACAAAGGTCAGTCTTGTTGACCAGAATTGACCCTGATTGGCTACCAAGTACTCTCTGGGAAAGTGACATTCGTATTCCCATTCAATTTCAATTCAGTAATCATGTGCTGAGGGCCTGCTATGTTCAGTGCTCAGGGCCAGGGAATGTACATATCTAGTCCTCATATCTATTCTGAACTCTAGATCCATACCTCCATGGGCCTGCCAGGCACCTCTATCCAGCAGGCATCTCAAACTCAGTTTTCAAAATAACTTTCATAATCATCATCCCCAAACATCTCTCCCTGCCCTCTCCTAGATATACAAAGCAGCATCATTTTCCACATCTGTGTTGACATCCTTGGAGTCATTCTCTTTTTTTCACTCTCACTCTCTTTAGCTAGTCAGTTACAGAGTGCTGTTAATTCCTCCTCTACATCTCTCATCTCTCTGTCTTTCTGTCTCTCTCTGTCTTTGTCTCTCTCATTCTCTCCGCTCATTTAGCCTTCACCCCAAATCAAGCCTCCTAATCTCTTACCTAAACTATTGTAATAGACTCCTCGATCTGTTAGAAGTGGGGAAGGAATCAGCCTATTTTTGAAATGAAGCAGCCAAAGTTCATATGCCACTCAGGAATGGGATCAGGACTGAGTGGATTCTGCATTTTCTGCCTCAATGAGATAGAAGGACAGGCAGGCAGGGAGGCAAGAAGGAAGGAAGGAAGGAAGGAAGGAAGGAAGGAAGGAAGGAAGAAAGAAAGAAAAGAAATGAAGGAAGAAAAGGGGGAAGGAAGGAAGGAACGGAGAGGAGAAGAGAGGGAGGGAGGGAAAAGGAAAGGAAGAAGGAAAGAAAAAGAAAAAGAAGGAAGGAAGAAAGGAGAGAGGGAGGGAAGGAAAGAAGGAAAAGAAGAAAGAAAAAAGGAAGAAGAAAGAAAGGGAAAACCAGCAAGCCTCACCAAGAAGTCCTAGGTGGGAAAGAATTCCCCCAGAGAAGGAAAGAATCGCCCAACAATCCCTACTTGATTGCTCCTCTGCCTCAGCTTAGCTACTGGGCTCCAATGAAAAACAACTCTCCAATAAAGACTTAAAAAACTCCTTTCCAGTGAATCATCAGTCTCTGCTCTGGCTTCTTTCTCTCCTTGATAAATGTTAGCTCAGGCCTATTTCCCTTTATCTCATGGCCTTTATGAATTATGGCATGAGGTGTCTGTAAAATAGCTTTTCAGAAATGTGAAACAGATAATACCTGCCACCTTTCCATAACCCTCTTTTTAAGGAAGTGACACAGGATGATGATGAAACTCTCTGTGACTATTGTTCACTCAACGACATCCACATTTCTTTTCATCATTAGATATTTAATGTCAGTGATTTTTCAATACAAACTCTTTTGTTTCCTTTGACATCATGCTCCAATGCATCTCATCTGCTCATTTGACACAGTCTGATGCATTGTCTCCTTCCAGACTTAGACAAGAGTCCCTGGGACTTTGCCTTCCTTTACGATACTAAAGGGACAGTCAAGATTGTACCTGAAGATAAACTCTCCGATGGAGGCAATGATGGTTTTCAAGATAGTTCAATGAGTGAAGTGGATTGAGTGCTTACTCTGTGCCTAGGCTTGTACTAGGCATTGTACTGACACAAACCCTGCCCTCAAGGAAATTCTAGTCTAGTTGAAGAAAGGAGGCTATTAGATATAAAGAATTCATATGATTACAGTAACAGCAGATCATATGTACCAAGTGACAGAATGTGGGGTGCAGACATTAAATGATGAAGAAAAAGCACCCATTAGCAGTAAGTTATTGGAGGTGAGAGAGTTGGGTCAGTAGAAATCATAGGTGTTCATAAAGCATCCCTTCTAGAGAAATCATTATGTGTTAGACTCTTGAGGAAGACTACAATCCACCAAAAAAAAATTAAAACACCTTCTGTGTGTCAGGCATTTGGGATGCAGATAACAAGAGGGAAATAAACCTAATTCCCAAGGGACTTGTAGCCCAAACTGGAAGGGTGGATAGTAGGATTTGAGCTGATAGAAGGTATGAAAGAAACAAAGAAGGGACCTCAAAAGTTATCCAGTCTAAATCTTCACTTTGCCGATGAAGAAACTGAGGCCGCACGAGGTTATGTGATTAGAACAAGATCATACTGATGCGTTTAGGAGACAGTGGTTTGTTTTGGGGCAATATCGGACATAAGTCCTGTAGGAAATGGCTCCTTGACACGCAGCTGAGATGATTTGGTTATTAGTCCTGGGATTTGAAAAACAGCTTAATTATTATCCCAGCAAGTATCTTCAGAAACACAATTTGCACAAACTGCTAGCAATTCTTATGCTTACTCATAAGTGAAACCTGGAGATAAACTCAAGATAGAGATGCTTCAGCTCAGATAGTTTTTCTGAGTGTTACTTGTGTGAAGATCATGAACTCTGATAGCTTCTGCTCTAGGGAATGGACCAGATCCTCCTGGAATGAAGGGAAAATCACCCCATTTAATTTGACTGACCAAGGATGTGAACCCTCAGCATTTCTTTTAGATGGGGGTCCTAGAAGGTTACCTCTAACCTATGGCCAAATGTTGGGGGTTGGGTAGGGGAAGCTTATTTTTCTTAAATATTTATCTTTCATCCAGGACTAGCCCTTGACAAAATGAGGACAAAGGCCAAATTTTTCATCTGTGAACAAATGCTTCCTCCATCCTTACTGGACCCATTTCCCCTCCTCTCTGTCCCCTTCATTTGTGTTTTCCTCTCTGCGGTCTCTCTCTCTATCACTGCACTCTCCTCATACAACATCTTCCTCATTGTATCTCCTTGTCCTTTACCAGACCCCCACCTCCTCAACAATCTTCCCTCCTCTCTCACTGCCCCTCCTCCATCGCTTCCCTCTCCTCAATGTACCCCTTCTTCCCACACATCTGACCTATTCAAAGGGGTCTTGGGGCCCCTTTGGTTTGTGCTCTCATACCTGGACACTGGTCTCACAGACAGACCATTGTCCTGAGGTTCCCACTGTACTTCTAAGTCCTGGAGTCTTAGAGAGTTTGATGAGCCCTATTCCTTGATGGTATTTTTAGAAACAGATCTTAAATCTTAGAGCTGGAAAAATCCTTCAGAGCTCATCTCATTGAATCATCTTTCCTGTGACAGGTAAAATATGAAGCAATTGAGGTTCAAAGAAGACTTGTTTAAGATCCCACAGCTACTAAGTGGTAATAAAGTGACCGGGGTTCTGAACTCGAGTACCCTGCCTCCTATTATGGTATTAGTTCTAATAATAATTATAGTAATAAACATTTACATAGCATTTGCTATGTGTTGGGCACTGTGCTCAGAGCTTTATAAATATTATCTCATTTGATCCTTATAACAACCCTAGGAGATAGGTGCTATTATTATCTCCATTTTGCAGATTAGGAAACTGAGGCAGAGGTTAAGTGACTTGTCCAGGGTCATACAACTAGTAAGTGCTTAGAATCAAATTCAAATTCAGGTCTTCCTGACGTCAGAGACAGTGCTCTCTCTGCCACATCACCAAGTATACACCATTTAATCCTGGAACATTTTAGTCCAAGGTCATTTTGTCCTAATATACTAGAATCCAGGCCTAGGACAGGACTGGATAGAGTCTGATCATGGCATTCAATTCTCTAAGGTTGCTTAGTTGCTGAGATGGAGCCTAAGGCAAATACTGTATTTTTCCCTCAAGTTTTAATTGGTACATTATTTTTTAAATTCTGTAGATGAGGGAATAAAAAAAGCCAGTGGAACATTGTATTTATCAAACTCTAATTAATATTCTTCATTACTACAAAGACAGGAACATGGTTGTAATATTTTCTCAAAAAGTTTTAATTGAACCAAGCAGGGGTAAGGAGTGAGGGGGGTGATTGGAGTGAGAAAGAACCATTGTTCTTGGGTTCAGGGCTGTTGCTGGTTTCCCCCTCCAATTCTTTACAATTTGTGCTACTTGAAAACCACACAATTTATTAGTATGATTCTCGCCTTAGTTAATTATGAACTAAAACAAAATGGCATTTAGTGCTGTGCTGAAGCTTTAATTAAAACCACAACCTTCATACCCAGGAACTCATTGAAGTAAGAGGTGGTTATTATAAAATGGCATCGAATCCTGCCAAGACAGCTGGAGCCCCCACCCTCACCCCCTGAAATCTGGCACTGCTGGAAAGTTACTGCTTTTGGATTCTCCCTCTTCTTGGCAAGGAGGCTCCCTTCTGCCTCCTCTGCCAGGAGAAGGTAACCTTGTTTGTGAATCTCAACAAGACAGGGCTTTGTAAAACATAGGATCATAGAAACCTGGATTTAGAGTTGCCTGACCTGACCATCTGGTCAGACTGCAAATGGCCTGCTGCCTTATGATGAAAATTGTCAAAGTGCACAAAAATAATGCGTTACCTGACCCCCAAGCTTAGCTTGTTATACAGAAATGTCATTCTAGGCTTCTCTAAAGGTCGTCTACTATTGGCTACTGATTGGTCATTAATTCACATTTTCCTCTTTGTTGTGGTTCCCAGAATCAACATCAGTTTTTGTCCTTGGACCATATGCCAAAGTGGCCAAGAAAGGGCATATACTAGGTAGTGTGGTGGATGATGCTAGACCTGAGATCAGGAAGGTGTGAGTTCAAATCCTGTCTCAGATGCATTACTAGCTGTATAACCATAGACAAATCACCTCATCTCTCTCAGCCTCAGTTTCCTTATCTGTAAAATAGAGATAATAATAGCCCCTATTTCATAGGGTTATTGTGAGGATCAATGAAATCTTATGAAGAGTGCTTTGCAAACCTTAAAGTGTTATGTAAACTCTACTATTATTATTAAATATCTAAGGCAAAGAGATAGAGAGACCCCAGTCCTACATAATTTACCTTTGGGTTTTGATTACCCACAGTACCCTGTTGCCTCTGGGATCCTCAGGTTACTCATAGCCTGGCAAAACAGACAGACAATAACAATGTCCACAAAGAGAGAGGTGATGAAGGAGTTGAGGAGGGGGATGTTTGTGAGCAAGCGCTCAGTCCCAACACAAGGTATAATTTCATTTCTATAATGTGTCCAGTTTCTACATCAGTGGACTGAGTGACTTTCCCCAATTCAGAAAGCATAGCGAGGGGTGGGGGTGGAGGAGTGCGGTGGTGGTGTATTTTTGGGGATGCAGAAAAGATGAAGAGTTAAAGTTTTGGATTATAGAACTTGAGATGCAGCAATGAACCCCAACCTCTGGTTTCAGCTTTCTCAGAGACACAGAACTTGGAATGTCAGAACTGAGAAGAATCTGAGAGACATCTAGTCCAATCTCATCATTTTATATATGAGGAAACTGAGACTCAGGAAAGGTAAGTGAACTGCTTGAGATCATACCCTTAGCAAGTGGTAAAACTAAAACTCAAACCCAGATCTTGATTCCTAGTCCAAGCTCCTAGGTGATGTAGTGGATAGAGTCTTTCTGGAGTCATGAATGTCTGAGTTCAAATCCAGCCTCAGACTCTTACTAGATGTGTGACCCTGGGCAAGGGAACCACTGCTTGCCTCAGTTTCTTCAACTGTAAAAGAGGAAAACACCATCTATTTCCCAGGGTTGTTGTTAGGATCAAATGAGATAACATTTGCAAAGTATTTAGCACAGTTCTGGGCAACAGTAAGCACTTAATTAACTTCCTTTCCTTCTTCATTAAACCTTCAGGTTTTAATTCTCTGGAGCTCATAGACTGGACAACAAATCCCCACCCACCTAACCCCGAGTGGATTTAAATACTAAATAGTAATTGTTTCTCTTTTACCCAGGAACCCTGAGGGTCTTCTCCTCCCAGTTTGATTTTTTTTTTTTATTAAAGGGGCCATCCCTTGAGCAACTATTTAAAGAAGGCTATTCATTGAATGTATCTCACTCAAAGTGAGAATGCTGTAAGACCTTAGCCTGAAAGGGCCAGGGTCTCACATTGCATCCTGGGCCATCTCTAGCCCTTCTGATGAATATCAGGCCACTAGATCCAGATGGTTCAGAGAAGAAATACTTTGCATAGCCCTCCCTCATTCAAATCAAAGTCAACTGCAAGTCATGTCATCATCTTGATGTCATGGTCCTCTTCGAGAACAAAGGACAAACACAACAATTCTGACCAGGATTATCCTGAGTCTGACGATCTACAGCTTCACTTGGGTAAAGGGGCTTGCTTTGATTGGTTTGTCAATGAAGCTGAACAAAAGGCATCTCTTTTAATTTTAGAGGCCTAGTCAGCTGGAGACTTACTCAGCTTTCTCTGCCCTGACCTTTGCTATGCTTTTGATTTTCTAAGAAATTGTTATGGTTGTTATAATAGCAACTTACATTTATATGGTACTTTTGTGGCTATGAAACATCTTATATCCATTATCTTATTAGACAATGGTCAGGCTCAGTGATATACTACTGTATATCACTCTGTGTGTGTGTATGTGTTATCCAAGGACTAGGCTGGCTGAATTTGGAAAGGTTCATCATCATTTTTGCCTGAAAACACCATCAGGTCCCTTAAGGAAAAATAAGACTCTAGGAAGAAGTCGACATGAAAAAAGCTGGCACTCCTCAACACATCCCCATCCCTAGCTTGCTGTACTAGAGACTTGGGGGAACTTCCTCTTGGGGGAGATCTGGGACTCCAGTCTCTTGATTGAAGTGCATTACCTCCCTCCCAACAGGAGAGCTCCTTCACTCTGTATGGTCTGGTATGTATTCTCCTACATACACCCACCCTCTCTGATTTTTCTTTTACTGTTGACTTAGATAAATGGATTTCTTTGATATTTACCTATGGCATGTTTATTACAGAGCTGAGGTGGGAAAGGGAGTAAGCCATGGATATAAAACTTGGGTCCTCCTTCCCTCTATTAAGAAGTAGAAATCAGAGGTCTACATTAAACCTGAAAATCCTATCTCTCTTAGGTTAACAACATTTAAGGGAGCAGAGAGATATAATTTTAGCCAGATACCTCCTCTCTGAGAAAAGCAGAGTGGCAAAGCTCCTGGTCTCAACCTCCTACTTCCTCTCCTGGCAAGAAATAAGGTCTCCATTGGAGAAGGGTGGGAAGCAGAGAAGCTAGAAATGTCTATTCTGCCTCCCTTCAAGCCACACAATGACATCCCGATGTTACATGTGGTGGATTGTCCTCTCTACCTCAGTGACCTGGGCTATCCAATTTAGTTAATCTTGGATATTTAACTTGGCTAAGGGACAGTCAGCCAACCAACTTAAATGGTAGGGAGGGCATGGTAGAGGTGGTAGTCCCTGCTGAGAATGAAAATGAGGCACAGATCCTGGTTGAAAAAGAAAGGAAAGCAACTATTTCAAGAATATTAAAGGACCTGCTGTGCACAAGTATGCTTCAGAGATTTCACACAGAGATCACTTTCCCACCCTAGATACTCTGTAAATCTCCATGCTATCACTCCTAGGAAGTAATTAGGAGTTTACCTCTTTCTTTGGCTTCTGACTTAGTTTGGATGTGGATGAGTCAATTGATCACGGCTTTGAAATGGAAATAGTAATTATTTCTAGCAGGGCCAAGACTTCCCTTCCCCATGCTCATGAATTCCAGTGGGAATCCACAGCAGTTAGTCATTAACTTAGCAAGCTTCAATGATTAATACCAATCAATAACCAACAGAAACAGATCTGTGCTCTAAATCAATTGTCCCATTAATGAACATAAATACACCACTTCAGCTTCCAAGCATGGTCCCAGTTGACTGTGAACTAGAGAGTAAAGCCCAGTTACAAGGGTTTAGGCTTTCGTAAAGTTAATTAAAACACTTGCCTAGTCCCTCTAGTCTTGGGTCTAGGTCTGAGATGGGAGTGAGGATGGAGAATACTGCCAGGTTCCTGGTGAGGGGAAAGGGCCTATAATATACTGAAAGAGAGAGAAATAAGGTTAGGAAGTGGGATTGAAGTGACTTTCTAATAGATTCATTTGGCAGAACCAAGGAAGCAGAGGAGTCAAGACTTTTGATATGCATCGTCCTACATACATGGTCTGTGATTGTAAGAGACAACAGGGAAGGTTAACTACTTCCTGGTCTACAATAAAATATAGCACACTTGCATGTCTTCAGAGACTTTTTGAGGCAGCAAAGGAAAGCTGCTTAAATGATGACCAATACTCTGTAGATGGCATAATTACCTACAGACAAGAGGGTTATGCAGCAGTCTAGGTCTAGGAAACAGAGAAATGAGCCAATTGGGAGAGTGTAGAAGAGTGAAGCCAGCATCTGGAGACTGGCCAGGAGCCCGGGATGGGGCTGTTCTGCAACTAGGTTCTTGCCACCCTGTGGACACAAACTAATGATAACTCAGCCTTGAAAAGAGCCATTTGTTCTTGCCTTAGGGCAGAGCTTTGCTGGCTGGGTTCAGGGATGTACTCTAGGAGGGCCTGGAAGCCATCAATAATCCATGAATCTCTTCTGTCCTAAACCATGATCTCTGCCTAGAAACCTGGGAGGGCTTAATGCTAGCATTAGAGAGCTTTGTTCATAGGGATAGCCAGAATCTGAAGCAATGAGGGAGGCCTAATGGGAATCCTTAGCTCCCGGAGGCAGCCACAAGAAGAATAATAGACTGAAAGCGCCTTGAGAGCAGGGATGATGTTTTGCTTTCTTCATATCCCTAGCATTCAGCTGTGTCTCTCAGTCTGTCTATCTGACCCCATGGACCATAGCATGCCAATATCTTCCATGGGGTTTTCTTTGCAGATACTGCTGAAGTGCTGTGTCATTTCCTTCTGTAGTAGATTAAGGCAAACAGAGGTTAAGTGACTTGTTGAGGGTCACACAACTAGTAGGTGTCTGAGGCTGGATTTGAACTCAGATATTCCTGACTCCAGGTCCAGTGCTCTATCAGTTGAGCCACCTGGAAGCAAATGCTGCTGTAGTCTCCTGTCAAAGTCATGAGCCCAAGGATACAGGGAAAAGTCTAAAACTCCAAGCTGGAGAAACTAAAGAGCTGAGGAACCCACTACAGCCTCAGACACTGGGGAAAATGGGCATCACCAGCATTCCACCTGTTCTGTTTCTCCTTCTTCTAGCACTTCAAAAGATGAGCCCTATTGTGTACCTACATAGAGAAAAGCAGGAAAAGAAAAAGAGTAGCCTAGCTACAACCAAGGTGTTTTGACTCTTGGACACTACTGAAAGAGGCCTACTCATTGAATGGGAGTATCTCACTCAAAGTGAGTACCTGATAAGACCTTAGCCTAAAAGGGTAAGAGTCTCCCACTGCATCCTGGGTCACCTCCATTCATCTGATTAATATCTGGTTGCTGGATCCAGATGGCTCAGGGGAGAAAGTGAGGCTGGTGACCTTGCACAGCCCTCCCTTACTCAAATCAAAGTCAACTTCAAGTCATGTCATTGTCTTGATGTCACAGTCTTCTTTGAGAACAAAGGACAAACACAACAATATTTATCTCAGTGCCTGTCACATGCTAAGTACTTAATTCTTCTTGGCTGCTGACTGACAACCATGCCAATGACCTCTTCTAATCCCTGTACTCCAGCGGGACCATGGCTGTGAAGGTACTATAGGTAAGTAGCAAAAGGCAAAACCCCACAGGTGCAAACATGTGCATACTTGTGCATATAACATGTATATATACATGCTACAGGCAACATATACCCTCATAACTCACTATTAAAAATTAGACTGTATACATATAACCTCATGCCAGTTAGAGTATCAAGACATAAACATCAGAGGAGGGTGGGTTCGGTGGGAACTGACAATACCATGCACAACCTGAGTGTTTGGGACCCAAAGACTATGGGACCTAGAGGATGCCTATCATATAGCTTCATCTGCCCTGCCCGGGAGCCCAGTTAATGAACTGAAGAGCTGGAAGGAAGAACGGTGGAAGTTACTGAGTCCAACTCCCTCATTTTACCAAAAGAGGAGACTGAGACCCAGAGTGAGGAGGTGACTTGTGGGAAGGAGAAGAGTCAGGACTAGAATCGAAGTCCCTTGGCTCACAGTCCAATACTCCTTCATAATAACTGAGTTTTTAAAACTTTCATTTGTCTTTGAGTATTCAGCAGAAACAATTTATTGATGAGCTTTAAGACTTTGTTATTTTCCTGGAATCTCAGAAGTGTCTATGATGGTTTATACCTTAACTAGGATGGACTCCACAACTTTATTCATTTGTTTTGTCTAGGATCAGAGGTATCAAATGTGATGGGCAGCTAACTCACAGAAGGAAGAGGAGAAAGATACAAATGTTTTTTAAGTGTTGACTTTGTGCCAGGCAAGGCCCCAAGTTCTCTACAAGTATTGTTTATCTCGTTCAATCTTCCCAATAACTCTGGGAAGAAAGCACCATCAATATCCCCATTTTACAAGTGAAGGAATTGAGGCATACAGAGATAAAGTGACTTGCCCAGGGTTACACAGCTAGTATCTGAGACTGGATTTGAAAACAGATCTTCCTGACTCCAGTCCCAGGGCACCACATAACTCACTAGGTCTAGAAAATATCTTCAAGATAATCTCGTCCAGGAATTTTAACCTCTGTGTGGGCATATGCACTGGATTGCTTTGACACTCTGGTAAAGTCCATGTCCATGTACCACTTCTCATAATAATACTTTTAAATGTATAAAATAAAACACTAGGATTATAAAGGAAATCAAATTATGGTTGAAGTACAGTTATCAAAATATTATTTAAAAAAATCAAGGTTTTTGACCCAGATTAAGACCCCTAATATAGTCAGTTTCTCATTTTGCAGATGAAATGGAGACCTAAAAAAGTTGGAACAACTTGCCCACAGCCACACAGTTAGTTATCAAATCCAGGATTCAAAGCTAGGACTTCAGAGTCCAAATCTAATCATGCTCTTTCCATTATAAAACCCAGCTGCAGCTCTAGAGTGCTCAATTTATGGTTCATATAAAGAGGGAACAGGGGGGTTCCTGCCATCCCAATAACATGAATCTTTTCTTCAAGACCCAAAAAAGAGAAATTTGACATAATTTTTGTAATATTTCAATTTTTCCTACCCTCTAACAACTTTACAAAAAAACAGAAAGTTCAAAAGAAGACATCAATTAGGTCCTAGAGAGGCCAGTGAATTAATTAATAGAGTTCACTGGTATCATTGAAAGCTTATTTAAGTTTAATCAATCAATCACCAAGCATTTTTATATTCCTATTGTGTAGGGAACTGTTTGACATCAAATATAAAACTCTCAGAAATGCAGAACCACAGAGAGCCCATTCTAATCTAACTTGTAATTAACCAACAAGCAATTGGTCTTTTAGCCTTGGTCTGAAAACTTCCATTGAGTGAGGAGCCCACCACCATCACCCGAGCAAGCCTGTTGTACTTTGGACAGCTGTAGTTGAGAACTTTCAGTCTTTACTCCTAGTTTTTCTTCTGTGGAGTCAAGTAGAAGTATGATTGCTATTCCATGTAACAATTCTCCAATTATTTGCAGACTTCTATTATGTCGCCTAAGTCTTCTGCAGATGAAATAGATCTTAGTATGCCATCATCTTCAGTTTCCTCACCATCCCCAAAATGTGGCACAAAAAGTGAACAAGATATTCCAGATGTAATCTGAACAGAAGGGCAGAGGATTTTCAGCTTTGGAGGCCTGGCTCTCAAAATGACTGAAATAACTTTTCTGGCTGCTATGTGGAACTGCCGACATATGTGTTTCCTGAAGGTCATCAAAACTACCAGATTTTTGTTTTCAATCAAACTGCTGTCCAGTCTTACCTTTCCCATATTGTGCTTGTGAGGTTGTTTTTAAGATTTTTTTTTTTTGTTTTAAAGTTTTTTTGAACCTAAGTGTAGGTATTGTCATTTATTTTTTATTAAATTTCATTTCATTCAATGTCAGTTTATTCATATAAAATTTTCCCTAACTCTACCATTTTTCTATAAACCTTAGAGGTTGTAAAATGGACAGTCAACATCATTGGAGGGTCTTTGGGGGGGGGATGTCACTAAATGCTCTCTAGGAATTTTTGAGACAATTTTTCTCTCAAGGAAAGAGATTCTAAGAAAACATAAAAGAATCAAATGAGGACATTTTTAGGATAGTGGAGAGGTTATAAAAAGTCACTTGAAGTTCACTGGGTACATTTGAGGTCAGATTTGGTGTTTTCCAAGATTTTTAACAGTGTAGAAAAAAATTAGGATGAGAAATTCTCAGAAAATATTGAGGTCAAATGAGGCATTTGGGGGTCACAGAGATCAACGAAATCATTGAAAATTCATTGGGTCATTTAAGGTTAATTAATATACTTTCTGGGACTTGAAGCAATGGAACAATTTTTCTTCCAGCGAAACAGATTCCTAAAATGAAGTAGGAGTTAAATTCCAAGCGCACTTGGAATCATGAAGAGGTCAAGGGGCTAAAAAATGTTTATTGGCTTTCTGTAGAGGTCCATGAATTAATTTGCAGTCAAAACAGTATTTGGAATGTAATGGGAAAGCATTTATTATGTGTGAAACATTATGCTAAGTAATGAGGATACAAAAAAAAAAATAGATGCAGTTCCTTCCATGAAGGAGCTGACATTATGATTGGAGGAGGCAAAAGAGAAGGAAGGTTCATGTTTATGTTCAGTTCAATTAGGCAGATGGAAGGCCAGGCAGTAATGAGACAGAGAAAGGTACAAGTCAGATAACAAGGCCTATAGTATCTCAGGCAGGAATAGCAGAGTAGATGATCCCCTAACAAGAGGTTATTAAGTTCTATTATTAAAATGGAGTGGGGGTCTAAGTGGGGCAGTTCCTCTGTCTTTGCTGTTTGTATGACTCACTATGCTCCTGTAGTTTTTGAGGTGATACTACCCTCTTTTCCTTCTCTTTCCCCTGTCCTATGATTACCCCCTCAGGTACCAAATAATTTCCCCTTCATTCATTCCTGATCCTGACCAAACCTAGCATCCCCAAGTGATGGACTGACCATACCAGTAAGAAGAAAGGGAAGAAGGGGGGAATGAACATCACAATGTGCTTTTAATTTTTACACATAGAGGTTTTTACTTTTTTTCACATTTGACTAGAAGGAGTGTCTCAAAAAATAAAAGATTCCTAGGAGATATTTATATCTTGGAAACATAATCTGAAAGAGTTTTGTGATGCTTCTGTGTACTTGCTACTCATTCTGAGTCAGGCAAGGAGTAATGATAATCATCCTCATCATAAAAAACAGCAAATATTTGTAAAGTGCTAGATACTGTGCTATTACTATTATCATTTCATTTGATAATCACAACAAACCTGGGAGGTAGATATATTATCCTCATTTTATAGATAAAAAAATGAGGCAAACAAGGCCAAAGGACTCGCCCAAGGTCACACAGCTATCTGAGGTTGGATTTGAATTCAGGTCTTCCTGACTTTGGGCCCAGCACTGCAACCATTACACAACTTAGCAGCCTGGATAGAGCTTGTGATTCCCCTTTTGGACTTGGGGACCGTGCTTAGAGCTCTATTTGAGATAAAGAATTTCCCTGAACTCTAATCCTTTCCTATACCAAAGCTTTTGACTAGTTTGACTCAAGACCACCCAGAGCTCACTTAAAACAATCCAGGACGCTTAGATAAAGCAACTTGTCAGTCTCCTCCTTGTATCTCAGGTTTGGTAGTAAACTCATCCTTCCTGGAGGAAACCTCTTCTACTTTTCTCTCCTCCCTCAGCAAGACCTAATGTCCCACGGAATCCATGAAAACCATCAAGAAGATGCATTATGTGTGCTTAAATAACTTTACAAGAAAATCAGACATGCATATGATCCTAAAGCATCTCTGTAAGGGACTTTAGAGAGCATTTAGTTCAAATCCTTCATTTCACAGAGAGGTGAGTTGAATGAAATTAAATTCAAATAGAAATCCTCTAACTGCAGAGACAATTCTCGGTTCATCTCTAGCACACTTGTATGACAATTATACAATAGAAGCTGGCCTTGAAGTCAGTAAGACCCAAGTTCAAGTCATTTACCCCCTTCACACCCTGGGCAAATGTCTAAGACTCCGATTTAAAGAGAAGGTGCTGTTCTACATTGGTTACAGAAAGTTCTTCATCAGAGCTCCCTATGAGGATTAAAGAAAAACTCTGTTTGAAAAAAAAATCACTCTTTAATCTTGTTTCATTCTTAGGAAGCAAAGAAAATAATGTCTTAAACTGTGTTGTTTCTGGTCAGTCATGTCTGACTCTTCACGATCTCACTGGGGGTTTTCTTGGCAAAGATACTGGGGTGGTTTGCCACTTCCTAATCCAACTCATTTTACAGATGAGAAAACTGAGTCAAACAGAGTGAAGCGTCTTGACCGGATTCACGCAGCTAGTAAGATCTGAGGCCGAATCTGAACTCAGCAAAATGAGTCTTCTTGTCCACGGGCCCGGCACTCTAACCTCTACGCCACCTTGCTGTTCCCAACTAGAGCTGTAGTTAAATTTTAACCTAAGGACCCAACAGGAGAAATTAAACTTCACTGGGCATAGTCCTGTTGAGAAGCAGCAAATGTGATAAATGTAAACCAAATGCTCTTTGTTCTGACCCTGTAACAAGATATTAAAGCTATTTGTTTAGACATTTTAGCTCCTGTGAAGATCTCTGAACTTATGCATTATAAGTTATCTTGTTTATAGGGTCTTTGAGCTTACTTCATTGAGATAATGCTATTCTGTTCTATAATATTTCACAGGTAGATACTAAGTCAGAAATAGTCAACTAAAGCAGGAACATAAGTATCAAATAGCAATAGATCCCTAAAAGATATATATGGTCTTAGAAAACCACAAATTAGCATCATCTATGTTGTTTTGTATTTTTATTTAATTAAATATTTCCAAATTACATTTTAAGCTGGTTCAGGCTTCACTTTGGAATTTTACTGGCCGGGTGTTTGATACCAGGTAATCTAGGTGACCCATGAGAGTATCAAACTCCCAGGTCATACCTATAGCTCAGTGTTCTCTCTCTCTCTGATTGCATGATGTGACTGTATCAGTCTGATTAATTTTCTTTGCCATTGCATGACTTCTGTACTAAAATTTAGATTCTAATAGACCTGATCCTAACACAATGCAGAAAAGTTTTTCTGTTTCGACACTTTTTATTGTCTGTTCCCCTCATTGAGCACATAGCATATGCTATCCTATTATATATCTCTTACATCATTATCCTGTCCTATTATTAATATTTTATCATTCATTAACCTTTGTGTATCTCCTACCACCCCAGCCAGAATATGAACTCTCTGAGGCCACAGTCTGTGTTTTATACTTCTTCGTTTATCATACGACGATAGGAATATTGTAGATTCACTCAACAAATGCTTATTGATTTGAAAGAACAAATCTTTGTGGCAAATGAGCCTATAAGTCCTGCTCACACACAGGTCCTGTCATAATCCATGCCAGGGTTTTAACCTTAGGCCATGAAAGGTTATGGAAATTTCATCCTGTGCTTTGGCTTATGCAAAACTGGTGAATCTTCTCCCCTCACCACCCCCTTTCTCCATCTGTTGCCTCTCTGAAGTTAGGATTCAGGGGTCCTTCCTTGGGATTGTGGGGAGCGATAGGTGAGTGTCATGTCATATTCATCTTGACTGAATTATCTCAGTTGGCTTTTGCACGGTTGACCTAAGTATTTACTGTCTCCCTTTTCTTCCTGGACACCCTATGTAGGCACCATCAAATGAGGGCATGCTCATTTTTTGCATCACCAACCAGCTTTAAAACCTCCTCTTCAGCTCACTCTGTGTCTAATTTCCTGCCCTGTGGCATCACCATCATTCAGTGAACAAAATGACTGATTAGTCTGGAAAGGATTCGCTTCTAAAATACAATATTTTTCCACACTTGGAACACAGTAATTATGCTTTGATATAGTTGGGAGAACAAATGCTCCCTAAGCTAAAACCCCATTCTTGGTGTGCTGTGTAAATCAAAAGAATAATGAAACTGCATAGAGATCCACATCACGCTAGCAGCCAATTCCTCATAAATAGTCAAGCCTCATTGTATCAGATGAAACAGGAAGAGGAGCTGTCTGAATTGGAGAAATTTAGTTTTATGGTACAGACAGTAACCCCAACCAATCCACCACTGCCAAACACAGGTTCTTTGGCATCTGCCATAATGAACAAATGAGAATAATTTACACTTTGGTTATTAACTGTTGGTAAATATGTGCTTCTAAAGTGCTTGCAAATTAATTGTGTGACCACAGGTCAGTCAGTTACTTCACTCCTCATTTGCAAATATGACCCTATTTCCATTTGCAAAATAGGGCTAATAAGGCTTCCTGAATGGCTGCAAGTCATGCACCATGGGCACCAAAGAAAGGAAACTGAGCATCATTCAAAGAGTAGCGGAGAAGCACAGAGGGAACGTGAACAGGCTCAAACACATTATAAACATTGGCTTCATTTCTATTTAGGCTGCATTCCTGACTCTCCTGGACTTTCTGTACTATGCTGCAGAAACTTGCTCCCCCGGAAGCTTACTTGAACTACTTCCCACATAGGAACTACTCTTTGATCCTATATTACCCTACATTACATTCTCCCCCGATAGGCTGGTTCCTCCTACAATCTCCATTCTAAAGCAGTACCCAGGCTAGTCCTCTCCAGGTTACTCTCTGGACTCTCTCTACATAACCCTGTCCTGAAGCAGGTATCTATCTTTTTCTTGCACTTAATAGTACTCCTCTCCCCCTCCCCCAATTACACATAAAGATGATTTTCAACTCCATTTCTGTAAGATTTTGAGTTCCAAATTTTGCTCTCTCACTCCCTTCCCTCCCCGCCTCTCCAAGACAGCAATCTGATATAGGTTATACATGTACAATCATATTAAACGTATTTCCACATTAGTCATGATGTGAAAGAAGAATTGGAACAAAAGGGAAAACCCACAAGAAAGAAAAAACAACAAAAAAGTGAAAATAATATGCTTTGATCTGTATTTAGACTCCATAGTCTGGATGTGGCTATATATATATATATATATATATATATATATATATATATATATATATATATATATATATATATATATATATATAATTTTCCATCATGAGCTTTTTGGAATTACCTTGGATAATTGTAAGGCTGAGAAGAGTTAAGTCTATTATACATAATTGCCTCAGTGTTGCTGTAACTGTGTACAACATTCTCCTGGTTCTGCTCACTTCACTTAGCATCAGTTCATATAAGTCTTTCCAGGTTTTTCTGAAATTTGCCTGCTTATCCTTTCTTATAGAATATCCCATTACGTTCATATACCACAACTTGTTTAGCTATTCCCCAATTCATTGCTTGCCCTCAATTTCCAATTCTTGCCACACAAAAAGAGTCGCTATAAATATTTGGATGCACGTAGGTCTTTTTTCCCTTTTTTATGATCTCTTTGGGTCACAGGTATTGCTGGATCAAAGGGTATGCAAAGTTTTATAGCCCTTTGGTCACAGTTCCAAATTGCTCTGCGGAATAATTGGATCAGTTCCCAACTCCACCAATAATGCATCAGTGTCCCAATTTTCCCACATCTTCTCTAACATTAATTATTTTCCTTTTCTGTCATAATAGCCCAATCCAATAGATGTGAGGTGGTACCTCAGAGTTGTTTAACTTGTATTTCTTTAATAATAGTGATTTAGAGCATTTTTTCATATGACTATAGATAACTTTCATTTCTTCATCTGAAAACTGTCTGTTCATATCCTTTGACCATTTATCAATTGGGGGATGAGGTATATTCTTATAGATTTGGCTCAGTTCTCTTTATATTGGAAGAAATGAGGCTTTTATCAGAAACACTGATTGTAAAAATTGTTTCCCAGTTTTCTGCTTTCCTTCTAATCTTGGTTGCATCGATTTTGTTCATGCAAACCCTTTTTAATTTAATGTAATCAACATGATCCATTTTGCATTCTATAATGTCCTCTATCTCTTTTTTTGATCATAAATTCTCCCCTTCTCCATAGATCTGACAGGTAAGCGATTTCTTGCTTATAGTATCATGCTTTATGTCTAAATCACATAAATTTGACCTTATCTTGGTATAGGATATGAGATTTTGGTCTGTACCTAGTTTCTGTCATTCTATTCAAATAGTGAGTTCTTATCTGAGAAGCTGCAGTCTTCAGGTTTTTCACACAATGGATCACTATAGCCATTTACTGTGTCTTATGTATCTAACCTATCCTGCTGGTCTACCACTCTATTTCTTATTCGGTACCAAATAGTTTTGATGATTGCTGCTTTATACTATAGTTTTAGATCAGGAATGGCTAGACTACTTTCCTTTGTCCCACCTTCCCCTCCCTCCATTAATTCCTTTGATACTCTTGATCTTTTGTTTTTCTAGGTTAATTTTATTATTTTTTTCTAGCTCTATAAAATAATTTTCTGTTTGGTTGGTATGGCACTGAATAGTAAATTAATTCATGTAGAATGATCATTTTTATTATATTAGCTCAGGCAACCATGAGCAACTGATATTTTCCCAATTGTTTAGATCTGACTTGTGCGAAAAGTGTTTTGTAATTGTGTTTGTATAGTTTCTGGGTTTATCTTGGCAGGTGAATTCCCAAATATTTTATATTGTCTATAGTTATCTTAAATGGAATTTCTCTTTATCTCTCTTGCTGCTGGACTTTGTTGGTAATAAATAGAAATACTGATGATTTATATGGATATATTTTATATCTTGCAATTTTGCTAAAGTTGTACTTTTTTCAATTTTTTAATTGATTCTCTAGGATTCTTTAAGTATACCAGTATATCATCTACAAAGAGTGATAGTTTTGTTTTCTTATTGCCTATTCTGATCCCTTCAATATATTTTCTTCTTTTATTACTAAAGCAACATTTTTAGTACAATACTGAATAATAGTGGTGATAATGGGCATCTTTGCTTCAATTCTTATCTTATTGAGAATGTTTCTAGCTTGTCCCCATTACAGATAAGGTTTGCTGATGGTTTTAGGTAGTTACTGCTTATCATTTTAAGGAAAACTCCATTTATTTCTGGGCTCTTTAGTATTTTTTAATAGGAGTGGGTGCTGTATTTTGTCAAAAACTTTTTCTGCATCTTTTGAGATAATCATATGTTCTGTTAGTTTTGTTTTCATATGGTCAGTTATGCTTCTGGTTTTCCTAATATTGAACCAGCCCTGCATTCCTGGTATAAATTCCACCTGGTCACAGTGTATTATCCTGGGAATAAATTGCTGCAATTTCTTTGCTAATAGTTTATTTAAGATTTTTGTATCAATATCCACTAGGGAAATTGGTCTATAATTTTCTTTTTCTGTTTTGGCTCTTCCTGATCTGGGTATCAGCAACATATTTGTTTCATAAAAGGAATTTGCTAGGACCCTTTCTTCACCTACTTCCCCAAACAATTTATATGGTATTTGAATTAATTGTTCTTTAAGTGTTTGATAGAATTTACTTGTAAATCCATCTGGCTCTGGATTTTTTTTCTTAGGGAGTTCATTGATAGCTTGTTCAATTTATTTTTCTAAAATGGGTTTATTTATGTATTTTATTTCCTCTTCTGTTAATCTGGACAATTTATATTTTTGTAAATATTCATCCGTTTCACTTATATTGTCAGACTTATTAGTATACAGTTGGGGGCAAAATAGTTCCTAACTATTGCTTTAATTTCCTTTTCATTGGTGGTGAATTCACCCTTTTCATTTTTGATACTGGTAATTTAGTTACTTTCTTTTTCTTAAATCAAATTAACCAAAGTTTTATCTATTTTATTCCTTTTTTCCCATAAAACCATCTCTTAGCTTTATTTATTAATTCAATAATTTCCTCACTTTCAATTTTGTTAATCTTTTCTTTGATTTTCAGAATTTCTAATTTAGCATTTAATTGGAGATTTTTATTTTTTTATTTTTCTAGCTTCTTTAGTTGCAAGCTCAATTAATAGATATCTTCTTTTCTATTTTTATTCATGTGAGCATTTAGAGACATAAAATTTCCCCTAAGAACTGTTTTAACTGCATTTCATTAGTTTTACTATGTTGTCTCATTATTGTCATTTTCTTTGGTGAAATTATTGTTTCTATGATTTGTTCATTGACCTACATTCTTTAGGAGTAGATGGTTTACCTTCCAATGAATTTTTAATCTATCTTTCCATGGCCCTTTATTACACATAATTTTTATTGCATCATGATCTGAAAAGGATGTATTTAGTATTTCTGCTTTTCTGCATTTGATTGTAAGGTTCTTATGCCCTAACAAATGGTCAATTTTTATGTAGTTGCCATGTACCTCTGTGAAAAAGGTATATTCCTTTCTATTCCCCTACAATTTTCTCCAGAGGTCTATTATATCTAACTTTTCTAAAATTCTATATACCTTCTTAACTTCTTTCTTAGTTTTTTTTAACTCTTAGGAGTAGATTATGCTTATTATAGGGAAGGTGTTTAAGCCTTAAACAGTGCTATCTAGATTTAGTCATTTTAACTTGTTTACTCTTATAATAAATAAAATATTTCTTTTGTAGCCCATCACACTATTAATATCATTCATGGAACAATTATTTATTAAGCATCCACTATGTTAAAGACATGGTGCTATGTACTCATAACTCCATAAACTTGCTTAATAGATCCTCCTTTTTCTGACAGTGAAGAGGCAAACTCTGTGCCAGTTCATATACAAATTGCCACAAATTCCAAATGAACATATTTCACATTAATGTAATTTCTCAATATATGCTTCTGAATTAGTTGAGATTAGCTGGCTAACATCTTAAATGATACAGGGGAAAGCTCTATTCTAAATATTAACAAGTTAAAAATAATGAAGGCCAAATAACTGGTTGACATCAACGTCAACCATCTAAATAAAGAATTTTTAGCTCCGGAGCACATTGGTATTTGTCAGTGATTATGGTTTGTGCCAACATTAACTAACCTCAACCAGCACCATAATTGGATTTTAGTTTTGTAAAAATACTTTATATAGGTATGTGTCATGGTTTAATATGACATATCCAATCAGCGAAGAACAGTTATCAAGGTGATTAATTAGATTTAAATAACACTCACATTTCTTGATTGTTGGAATATGATTTAGTAGTTATAAGGAACCTAACATTTTATAATTGATGGAGAACCCCCGCCTTAGAGTCAGAGTCAGGAGCATGAGTTCAAATTCTGCCTGCTACTTATACTAGCTGTATGCCCCTGAACAAGTCATTTTGCCTTTTAGTGCCTCTGGATGATTCTCTCCTTCTCTAAATAGCAGAGAAAACACAGATATGCACTGGTGAAAGGAGTTTTTTCTCACTAGGAGTAACTTATACTGATGAAATTATAGGTCTTATGGAGGATTTATAAAGTGCCTTCCTAGAAATAGCCTTGTTAAAATAGGCAGTAAGTACCATAACCCTGAGATTTAGCTAAGACATGGTCCATCATGGAGCTCATAATATTCTAGAAAGAAACGAAAATATTCTAGAAAGAAAGTTTATATACATAAACTATCATTCAAAATAATGGATTTATAATTACTTGAGTTACCTGAGTTACCACTCAAAACTGGAACGCAGAGTAAGAGTCCTGATTCCTAGACCAGGACTTAGACCTCAAGTCACCATGTCTTGGTTTTAGGGTCAAATACATGGAAAGTCTTAGACTAACGTTTATTGTTCACCAAGACCATCCAGTAGATCTCCAAGATCAGATAGGCAAAAAGAAAGATTCTGAGATGCAAAAATTTCTTGTCCCAGAACTCTTTGACAGGGGAAGTTCAACTGGGTCCAAGACAGGTCAAGTATGTAATTAAAAATATAAATTGAAACAGATTTTAAAGGGAATTGCAGAATTCAAAGAAAATTACAAGTATCAAGGACTTCTAGAGAGCAGGAAATAAGTACTCTATCCACAGACTCACCACATTTAACCAAGCTAGTCTTCTGTTTGTGGGAAGAAGAGTTGTTCTCATCCCTACCCTAATAACTCAAGTTAACAAATGAAACTCTAACAAAATGTAGCTTCCCCTGGTTCCTTTCTAAATAATCAGTCTGTAAACAGGAAGGCTGATATCCTGCCCTGATTCATTTTGCTCAAGGATAGTACCTGTGCTGTCTTCCTGCTGATCTTAAACTGTAATCAAAGCTTTGGATACATCTACCCTTGCATGTCATTTAAATCCCTGACTAAATACTTCTAATAATAGCTCAAAACCACATGAGATTGCTTATTCTACAAAAGTATTTTGTGCCTTTAAGAAATCCTTCCTCATATTGGGCTCAAAATCTGCCTTCCTGCCATTTCCACCCATTGGTCTTATTGGGGCAGCTAAGTGGTACAGTAGATAGAGCACCAGTGCAGGAGTCAGGAGGACCCGAGTTCAAATTTCACTTCAGACACTTGACACTCACTAGCTGGATGACCTTGGGCAAGTCACTTAACCCCAACTGCCTCATCCTGGGTCATCTCCAGTCATCCTGATGAATATCTGGTCACTGGATTCAGATAGCTCTGGAGGAGAAGTGAGGTTGGTGACCCACACAGCTGTCCATCACTCAAAACAAAGTCAAGTGCAAGTCATGTCATTATTTCTCTGATGGCATGGTCTTCTTTGGCAACAAAGGATGAACACACTCATTGATCTTATGTCAGTCCTCTAGAGTCACATGAAACAAGTCTATGCTCGCTTTTCCATATAATAGCCCTTTCTCACACAGGATAAGAAGGTGAATACCTCTCCCAAAGGATTCTCTTTTCTAGGTTAATATTCCCATTTACTTAATTCAAATATAACAGAAAGTTCACTGGACTTGAATTTAAAAAATCTGGGTCTAAGACCCAGCCTTGCCAGTGACTAGCCAGGTGATCTCACACAAATTACCTATATTCTCTGAGCCTCATTTTCTGCATCTGAGAAAAAAGGGAGGGCATTTGTACACATCTCACAAAACTGTTAGGAAGACAGCACTTTGCAAAAACCTTAAAGGACTGTATGAAGACGTTGTCATTATTTTTTTAATAAAAATTTATTTATTTAACTTTTTACATTCATTTTCACAAAATTTTGGGTTCCAAATTTTCTCCCCTTTTATCCCCTCCCCCCACCCCAATACACCGAGCATTCTAATTTTCCCTATCACCAATCTGCCCTCTCTTCTATCATCCCTCCCTTCTCTTATCCCCATCTTCTCTTTTGTCCTGTAGGGCCAGATGACTTTCTATTCCCCATTGACTGTATTTCTTATTTCCTAGTAGCAAGAACAATACTAAACAGTTGTTCCTAAAACTTTGAGTTCCAAATTCTCCCCATCCCTCCCTCCCCACCCATTCCCTTTGGGAAGGCAGGCAATTCATATAGGCCATATCTGTGTAGTTCTGCAAATGACTTCGATAATAGTTGTGTTGTGTAAGACTAACTGTATTTCCCTCCATCCTATCCTGCCCCCTATTGTTTCTATTCTGTCTTTTGATCCTGTCCCTCCCTGAGTGTTGACTTCAAATTGCTCCCTCCTCCCATTGCCCTCCCTTGCATCATCCCCCCTCCCTTGCTTCTCCCCCACTTTCCTGTATTGTAAGATAGGTTTTCATACCAAAATGAGTGTGCATTTTATTCCTTCCTTTAGTTGAATGTAATGAGGGTAAACTTCTTGTTTTTTTCTCAGCTCTCCTCTTTTCCCCTCCACTAAAAACTCTCCTGCTTGCCTCTTGAATGAGATATAATTTACCCCATTCCATTTCACCCTCTCTCCTCCCACTACATTTCTCTCTCACCATTTACCTTAATTTCTTTTAAGATATGGTCCCATCCTATTCAATTCACTCTGTGCTCTCTGTTTCTGTATGTGCGTGCATGTTTGTATGTGTGTGTGCATGCATGCATGTACGTGTGTGTGTGTGTGTATGTGTGTGGTCCCACCAACTACCCAGATACTGAAAAGTTTTAAGAGTTACAAATATTGTCTTTCCATGTAGGAATGTAAACAGTTCACTTTTGGTAAGTCCCTTCTGACTTCTCTTTGCTGTTTACTTTTTCATGTTTCTTCTCATTCTTGTGTTTGAAAGTCAAATTTTCTTTTCAGCTCTGGTCTTTTCATCAAGAATGCTTGAAAGTCCTCTGTTTCATTGAAAGACCATATTTTCCCCTGAAGTATTATACTCAGTTTGGCTGGGTAGGTGATTCTTGGTTTGAGTCCTAGTTCCTTTGACTTCTGGAATATCCTATTCCATGCCCTTTGATCCCTTCATGTAGAAGCTGCTAGATCTTGAGTTATCCTGATTGTATTTCCACAATACTGCAATTGTTTCTTTCTAGCTGCTTGCAATATTTTCTCCTCGACCTGGGAATTCTGGAATTTGGCCACAATGTTCCTAGGAGTTTCTCTTTTTGGATCTCTTTCAGGTAGTGATCGATGGATTCTTTCAATACTTATTTTGCCCTCTGGTTGTAGAATATCAGGGCAGTTTTCCTCGATAATTTCATGGAAGATGATGTCTAGGCTCTTTTTTTGATCATGATTTTCAGGTAGTCCCATAATTTTTAAATTGTCTCTCCTGGATCTATTTTCCAGGTCAGTTGTTTTTCCCATGAGATATTTCACATTCTCTTCCATTTTTTCATTCTTTTGGTTTTGTTTTGTGATTTATTGGTTTCTCGTAAAGTCATTAGACTCCATCTATTCCATTCTAATTTTGAGAGAACTATTATCTTCAGTGAGCTTTTGAACCTCTTTTTCCATTTGGCTAATTCTGCTTTTGAAAGCATTCTTCTCCTCATTGGCTTTTTGAACCTCTTTTGCCAACTGAGTGAGCCTATTTTTCAAGGTGTTATTTTCTTCAGCATTTTTTTGGGTCTCTTTTACCCAGGTATTGACCCATTTTTCATGCTTTTCTTGCATCTCTCTCATTTCTCTTCCCAGTTTTTCCTCCACCTGTCTAACTTGATTTTCAAAATCCTTTTTGAGCTCTTCCATGGCCTGAGTACACCGGAAATCCACCTTGGATGTCTGGGATACAGAGGCTCCGACCTCCACATCTTTCCCTTATGGTAAGAATAGTTCCTCGTCATAAGAATTGAAAGGTGGGAACATTTGCACCCCATCAAAGTAGCTCTCTATGGTCTTATTTTGCTTCCTTTTTCTGGGCATTTTCCCAGCCAGTTACTTGACTTCTGAGATTCCTCTGCACCCCCGCCTAGATCCACCCAGTTAGTACTTGGGGTCTGAGATTCAAATGCTGCTTCCCAGCCTCAGGGCTTTCAGCAGCGGGCTGGCGGGGCTGCTATTCAATGTGAGCTTAAGTTTTGGTGCTTGGGTGGGGGCAGGGCCGCCTCCCAGGCTCAGTTCCCTCAGGGAGTTTATGCAGAGACCTTGGGTAATGGAGTGGAGCTCCTGTCTGCTCCAGGAGTCCCAGGCCACCGATGCCTCTGCCGCTGCCTACCAAGGGGGCCCGAGTCACGGAGACACCCCACTCCCCTCTCGGCCAGTCCAGACATCTCTCTTATTGACTTGTAGTGCCTGTGGGTGGAGGGACCTTCGCAGCCTCCAGAGATTCCGTCCCTGAAGCCTGCTCGGATCTGCTCCTCTCGGCCACGCAGCCAGGGCAGCTCAGGGGTGGGCTCTGCTTTCTGGGGCACGACGGACCCTGGGGATGGCTTTCCAGGGCTCTCTGGAATGGAAATCTTTTCCACCGTGTTTCTGCGTGGCTTGCAGTGACCCAGAATTTGTGGGGAATTCTTCTTGCAGGAAATATATGGGCTGTGGGTTTGGAGCTAGCATACATGAGTCTTTCTACTCCGCCATCTTGGTTCCACCCCCCGTCGTCATTATTATTAATAGTAGGGTAGTAGTAATGGTTGTGGGCATAGTAGTAGTAGTAGTTGTAGATGCAGTAGTTTTAGGCGTATTAGGTGCCATAGTAGTAGTAGTAGTGGTAGGTGTAGGTTTAGTAGTAGGTATAGTAGTAGTAGCAGAAGAAGGAGAAGAAGAAAAAGAAAAAGGAGGAGAATTGTTTCTTGATTTTAGGGAATTCCCCCCCAAAAGAAACTCCCTCTACCAATGCAAGTCAGCAATGAATATTCTGGTTTTTCAGCTGTAATTGAAGTTGTTCAGTCATGTCTGACTTTTTGTGATCCCTTATGGGGTTTTCTTAGGAAAGATTCTGGAATGGTTTGCCATTTTCTCCTCCAGTAGATTAGTCAAACAGAGCTAAAGTGACTTGCTCCAGTTCACACTACTAGTGAGTGCCTGAGACTGAATTTGAATTCAGATCTTCCTGACACAAGGCCCAGTGCTCTATCCACTGTGCCACCTGACATGTAGTTGAAGTACTGCATTTCAGCTTAAAGCCTTAACGATCTGTCACACTGAAAAGGTTAAGTGAGTTGCCCAGGGCGACCTAGCCAGAATATGTCAGAGGAACCAAGGCTCCCATGTAGGTCTTTCTAGCTCCAAGGTCTGTTCTCTCACCACTATATTATACAGCCTCTAAGTGATCGTTATGATAATGAAGAGGAGGATGGTGATGAAAATGATAGCAACAACCACACTCTGAGGGATGTGAGGGTCTTCCAACTCTTCCAACCTTTGGTTCTCAGTCAAATACACCAATGCCCTCATTAGAACCAAACCCAGAGGTGGGAAATGTGCATCCTTACGGCCACATGTGGCCTTCTATGTCCTTAAGTCCTTTTGGATTCAGTCAAAAGACTCCATTTAAAGACCTACAAGGACACATGTGGCCTTAAGGGTGCAGTTCCCCACCCCTGACCAAACCTATTCCAATAAGAAGACACACCAACCCAGCGGGATTGTTTGAGCCCTGAGTTTGAGCATTCACAGCTTGGCATGTCTGGATTTTTTTTTTTAATTGAAGCACATATCAGCCACTGACTTCTTGTCCTGAAGAAAAAAAAATGCCCCTTTATCTCCTTCTGGGCTTCTTCCAGTTACCCCAGGGTGAGAAGGAATATCAACTGAGGGCTGGGAGCAGTGGGCCCTTGTAACTTTGCCCTGGTTCCTCTTGAACAAGCTCCCCTTGTAAATTTATGCAGACGAGAACATGGGCAAAGGAGGCTGAGCCTGGCTTCCTTTGTCTCACTCCCTGTATGCTTCCTTCTTCCCTCCCCCTCTTCCAGTGGTGAGCCAGCTCTCCCATTACTTATGCTGCCAGCCATAAACGCCTATTTATTTGCAGACTAACTTTCTGGTGGTTTAATATCCCCTTGAATTACAGTACAATCTCTTTCAAGTTATATTTGATTATTTTTCACATTTAAAAACATGAATACAATTACCTCACGATGGCATGTGCCATTACAGTCAGAGATAAAATAGTATTGCAATACTATGGATGCATCTTATACAAGTAGGCAGCCTCTAAAAAATATATCTCCAGCATGGAACAAGATCCACAGTGATAGGTGCCATATAAATGCATATAGAACAATAAATAGATACAAAGGAAACAGATGTTGAATAATTAATCCCTGCTTCTCTCTAGAAACGAGCTTTATAAATCTATCTTCAGTGTTCATTTATTTCTAGAGAAGCAAATATTTAAAAGTAAAGAATAAGTAATGTCCAGGAAGGAGAGAAATAAAATAATAAAAACAAAGAAGAAGAGAGAAGATTATGGATTGCTGAGTTTCTATGATTCCAGTCTCTGGCAATACCCAGAGAGATCATAATGTATTGATCAAAAATGTGTTTACAACAGTTGGTGTTTCATTGATGCCCCTTCATTGAGAAGGTACCATATTGATGTGTCAGATCTGGACATCAGTCACTTTAAAACCCTGGACCTGGTTCCCAGGACCAGTCCTATCTCTAAGCTGTAATCATACACATATATCATTCTTGGCACAGATAACACTACACAATTTACAAAGCACTTTCACATCTATTATCCAATTTGATAAGCATTTATTATCTATTATGTGCCAGGCACTGTGTTAGGTACCAGGATACAAATATATGGAATGAGACGATTCCTACTTTCATGGAGTTTACATTCTATGGAAGAGACACAAAATGTACAAAGATAAGTAAATACTATAAAGTGTTTTTTGTTAATGGAGAAGGGAGGCTGGGTTAACATCTTAGCAGGATCAGGACAGACCCATTTCACAGCAACCTTATGAGGTAGGAAGCAACAGAAAGAATCCTTGACCTGGGTTCAAGTCACCTCTTTGAGCCTCAGTTTTCTCATCTGTGAAATGAGAATAATGATGCATGCACTACATATCTGAGAGAATTGCTTCAAGGTGAGTACTTTGTAAAGGCAATATAAATATAAGATTTATTCTTATCCTCTTTTACAGATAACAGAACTAAAGTTCAAAGGGTACCCAGATAGTAATTAAGAGTGTTGAGATTCTTCTATGGCAGATTGTGGTGGGATTGAAAGGGACTCCCAAAATCTTTTCACAAGCTGCCTGAATTCTACCAATCAGAGATTAATTGGAATTAACACTCTCCCCTTTTCTCAGTCCTTAGAGTAAAATATCAAATGTTTCTCCTTAACTGCACTTAGAGGGCATATAGGAAAATGCTGCTAATTGGAGGAAGGGGTAGACTAATCTGAGAGCATTGCAGGGGGTTGGGGGAGGCTGTGAGCAGCCAGGTCTACTAGGAGCCTAGGGGAGGAAGAGAGGGAAATGAAGGTGATAGGACTGAGGATTAAATTTACCTACTTTGCAGCTTCATCTAAAGATAGCCTTGCTCACACTCAATGACTGAGCTTGAAAGTTGGTTCAACAATGTGTTCTGGCTACTAACAATACTAATGGTCATCTGAAACTGAATTAATAGGAATGTAGTGTCCAAGATCAAGGAGTGGTAATCCCACCCCACTCTTCTCCTCAGACCATAACTGTTGTGTTTAGTTCTGGAGACCTACTTTTAGAAGGACATTGTCAAGTGGACAGCACCCAGATTAGCAGGATGGAAACAGGCCCTGAGATGGTGCCATACTAGGACTGATGAAAGGAAGGAACAAAGGATGCCCATCCTGGAAGAATGAGGGCTTATAGGGGACTTTGGAGCTGTCCAACTAACCAAAAGTGTGTGACGTAGAAGAAAGGTTAGACTTATTCTACTCAGCTCTAGAGAGTAAAATGAAAAGCAATAGTTCGCAAAGGGAAAAACTGAGGATTCATATAAGGAACACATTTTAACACTTAACAGCTGTTTGAAAGAGTAATGAGCTGCTTTGCCAAGTCACTGGAGGTCTTCAAGAAAAGAGTGGATAGTCATTTATTGGGTAAACTGTAGATAACATTCTCTTGGGGGGTATATATTGGATGACAGGGACCCTGAGATCCCTTATAACTCCAAATTCTGTGATCCTACGTAGAGGAAAAGAAGGTTACTGAGCCTTGATCAGAGGGACATGATTTGGGTTGTTTCTCTTGAAGTGAGGTTGGATTTATATGGAATTAGTGGAAAGTAAGTTCCATGAAGTCAGGGACTATTTCACTTTTATATTTGTATTGTCAGTACCTAGGACAATGCCGGGCACATAGTAAGCTCTTAATAAATGCTTGCTGAGTGATTCATCCAAACTCTCCCTTCTGAATAGAGAGCTATATATAATAGACCTGCAGCTTCATTTTTTTTTCTATTCTATTGTGGAAATGCTTATTTCATTAAGTTCAGAATAAAATAAATGTAATTGAAAAAAGAATATCAATGAAACATTAAATAATTCAAAGAATATACAGAAGGAAATTCAGAAGGAGACATAGACCAGTCCACATATGTTGCTATTAATGTGTTAAATTTAATGTACACAAAATGTAAATTACAGTTAAACTTTTTATATGCAAAATTATATTTCTGTTCTTTACCTATTAAAATGTTCATGCTTATTAAATGCAAAAAAATTTTGAAAACCCCCTTTCTTCTGATTCCCTTTGTGATTTGTACTCCATGTCATCAGTCAGACTGTTGGCCAGAAGCAGCACAGGTGGTGCAGTGGATAGAGCTCTAGACCTGGATGTAGGAAGACTAGAGTTCAAATTTGGCCTCAGACACTTACTAACTGTAGGGCCTTGTGCAAGTCATTTAAATTTTTTCAGCCTTAGTTTCCTCAGCTAAAATAGGGATAATAATAACACCTACCTCACAGGGTTGTTGTGAGAGTCAAATGAAATAATAATTGCAAAATGTTTAGCACATGGTGGGCACTTCATAAATACAGTCCCCTTCCCTTCTTCTCCCTTGGAAATTAAACCCATGTCTTTGGTCAGACTTGGAGAGAAGTGTATCCAACTAATATAATCAGCCTTAAACACTAAAACCTGTTGACCTGGGAGCAGTGAGTTGGAGGGATTTGATATATAGTGACTTTTCTGAGTCAATCTACAATGACCCCTTTTTTCTAAAGAGAAACCGCAAGAACAACCTAGTATTTTAGGAAACTAAAGACACCAATTATGGACTCCAAAGTCCTACTACAAAGTATAGCAGGAAAGTCCCGAATTCCAGTAGAGTGACACACTGTGGCCTGGCATAGATGGCACCTTCAACATGCCTTCTTTCTGAGCTGGATTTGCAGTGCATCATACACTTACACCCTGCAGAGCTCTGGTTTTTCAGATCAGAAATACAATAATAAAAACAATAATAATAGCTGGTATTTATATAGAACTTACTATGTACCAGGCACTGTGCCAAGTGCTTTACAATTATGGTCTCATTTGACCTCAAACAACCCTGTAGGGTGCGTTCTGTTATTATCTCAATTTTACAGATGAGGAAACAAAGTCAAACAGATTAAGTGACTTAGGATCACACACCTAGAAAACGCCTGAGTCCAGATGTGAACTCCAGTATTCCTGACTCCTGGCCCAGACCTCTATCCACTGTGCCACCTGGCTGCTTCACCAATGCTGCCTCTACTAACATGGAGTTTATTTTGGTTGAAGGACATGGGATGGTGATCCCTTAATGATTCCTATCTCAGCCAAGTGTCTCTTGTCCCCATAAATCCATGCAGGGTCAGTCCTTGGCAATATTATACAGCTTTGGGGTCCCCCTCCATCTTTCTTTCTGGGAAAATTCATTCTGTCCAGAGTAACTTCACTGGCCCTGTGCTCCCCAGTGCTCATTGCTCCCCAACAGCAACTTTATGGCCCTCTTGGGCCATTCCTGGCAAAATCCAGTCAGTACTTTCACAGAGTATTTCCCTTCCTATTTGATAAAGAAATTGAAGATAATGTTTCAATAGTTAGTAATAACTTAGTATTTTGTCAGACAATATTTTAATTTTTTTAGAGGAGCTACTGCCAAATGGAAAGGTACAGTTCTTAGGGTCAAGCTGGAATGCTTGAGCACCCATGAACCAGTCGAAAAATAATCTTAGAACAATTGCTCCCTTCTTCTTGAAAGTTTGCCAAATATTAAGTCAAAGGAGAAGGAGTGTCAAGGTATTAGGAGATACCTTGTTTTCCAGAGCTAAGGCCCAGCAAGCAAGTTGTAGTCTGAGCTTGGCATAACAACAATCCTTTGCGCTACTTTCTAGATGATATCAGCCACAACAAAATCCCAGAATGGTTTCCTATTATTACAGTATTGCCTTGACCAGCAGTCCCAGGTGTTCTAAGAACTCACACAAACCCCCGCTGTACCATGTTCTGGTTATGAAGCCCTGCTATGAATCAAACTTCTCATACTGCTGCTGTTACAGCCATCCTGATGAATATCAGGTCACTGGACCCAGATGGCTCAGGAGAAGAAAGTGAGGTTGGTGACCTTGCACAGCCCTCCCTCACTCCAATCAAAGTCAACTGCAAGCCATGTCATCATCCTGATGTCATGGTCCTCTTTGAGACAGAAGGACAAATGCAACAATAATTGCTACTGCTACCCCTCATTGTCAGGCCTACAACTCACTGCACAGTCATTGGTATAAGTACTGAGATCTCCCCACACTAAAGTGGGTCCCTCCACTAGGTGTGGGGTTCTGGCATATGTGTCCTTGCTTGCAAGCCATTACCTTCACGGTGAAATTAAACTTCTTAGACACTTGATGCTCACTAGCTGTGTGACCCTCTATTGCCTCACCAAAATAAAGAAATTAAACTTCTGTTGGATTCCCGACTCTCCTGTACCTGGCCTGCTGTTTGGCTCCAGAGGCTGATTCTTGTCGGGTTGACATGAGTGTTTGTTATCCTGGATAGGATGATAAGTTCCCTGGTCCCGTGGCTTTCCCAATTTGCTGTCTAATGTGAAGAAAACCTCTCTTTCTCCAGGTTTCTGTGTGGTCAGTCAAATCTTATTCTTGAAACAGCTACTATCAGTTGATCAATCATCAATCATTCAGTCAACACACATTCATTAAGCCCTATGCTGGGTCCCCATAGGTCTAGTTTAGAGTTGGCACTGAGTCAGAGGAGGAGGAATTTGTAGGCTTGGGAGACCTGTGGTCTTCCGTGGCAGAATGCTCACAGTGAAAGAGGAGGCCTCTCAACAGCGGGACCAGGAGAAAGAGCTCACGTTGTGCTCACCACTTCCACAGCATACGCTCATGCCCACCTCAGCACCTTCACTAGTGAGCATGCTGTTTCTCTTAGTATGGAATGCCTTCTCCCCTGTTCTCTTCCTATACAAATCATGACATTCTCCAGGGCCTAGAGCCAGTTGGGACAAGGCAACCTTCCCTACCTTCTCCAGCCTTCAGTGATTTCTCCCTCCTCTGCACACTTCAGCCCAAAGTTCATCATCTCATCACAGATTGTCTTCTGCTGTCCTCCAGTTGTTTAGTTTCTTACTGACTCTCATAGTTGTGAGGGCCCTAAAGAGATCATTGAGTCCAGTCCCTGCCCCTACCCTGCAACTCTGCTCAGATCTAATGTTGGTATCTTACTCCCTATGTTTGAGGCAGCTGTGGAGCAGTGGGAAAGAGTTGGAGGCCTCAGTTCAAAACCTCCCTCTGCTACTTATATCACTTTCATTTACAAATATATCCATCTTTCCCACCCAGAGAGCCTTTAACTAAGTATGAAGGGGAAAATGGGGGTGCTAGAAGCTTAATTCACTAAAAGGAAACAGCAGAGGGCCCAGCTTCAGTTCTGCCTCGGTGGCTTAACAGTTTGTGACCTTGGACAAGTTGCTTCACCTCCATGGTCTCCAACTTTTTCATCTGTAAAATGAACACATCATCCTAGACATCCTTTAAAGTCTCTTCCAATTATAAATGCCTGAGCCTATGTTCTCTCTGACTATACTGTGTACCTTCTATCCTTTATCCACAGAACCTTGCACAGTGCTAGGCACAAAGTATAAACACAATAAAAAATATCTGTTTTTTGATCTTGTTTAGTCATTTCAGCTGGGTTTGATTTTTTGTGACACCTTTTGGGGTTTTCTTGGCAAAGATACTGTACTAGTTTGCCATTTCCTTCTCCAGTTCATTTTACAAATGAAGAAATTGAGGCAAACAGGTTTAAGTGACTTGGCCAGGCTTACAACTAGTAAATGTCTAAGATTGGATTTGAACTCAGATCTTCCTGACTCCATGCCCCGGACTCTATCCATTATGCCATCTAGCTACCTGTTGTTTGATCTGAAATCTGCCAAATGATAAGTCAATTCAAAACAAAGTAGACTGCCTATTTAAGGTCCTGTTCTTCAGAGACTTGGTGAGCATCTATCCTGCAGGACAGGACTTGTATCAAGTTATTTTACTCATCTGCCAACCCATCATATTTGTGTTCAGAACACAATTGTACCCTGAACATCATCAATGCTGACAGGTAACATAACCCAGAGAAATATCTGAGAAAAATGCATGACTTGGGTTAGATTCCTTCATGTTTCTTTCCCACAAATATGGACATTTCTGTTTCTTTTCTTTCCCCTTGGAGCAGCAAGCTACCCTCTTCTCTAAAGGGGTCAGTCAGGGCCCTGATAATCCAACAAGCATTTCCATTTAATTCAAGAGATATACATTAAACATGAGCTAGGTGGCAACATAGCGCAGAGAGAGCTTGGCCTAGAATTGGGAAGACTCATCTTCCTGAGTTGGAATCCAGGCTCAGACACTCACCAGGTATGTGTGACCCTGGGTAAGTCCCTTAAACCTGTTTGCTTTAATTTCCTCATCTGTAAATGAGCTGGAGAAGGAAATGGTGGGTCACTCTAGTATCTCTGCCAAGAAAACCCCAAATGGGATCATGAAGAGTTGGAAACAACTGAACAACAAAGGTTCTAGGCACACACAACGCTAAAGAAAGATACAAATAAAACCCAGTTTCTGGGTTCAAGCGTTCCCAATGTATTATGCTCAAATTCTTTCAGACCTACTTGATCAACAATCTTCCCATTTGTAGATTTCAGAAAAGTCTATCGCTGTTTCATGGTAGGTAAGGGGGAGGGCGCAGAATGGGGTTCAAAGCAAAGAAGAGAGGAATTTGATTTCTGAGCCACATTGGAAAGCAATCTTGTCTTTGCTTTACTGTGGAGACTTAGAATTTCAGAATTGGAAAGGACCTCCAAGGATATATAGTTTAACCCCCTAAATACACAGAAATCCCTCTACAATGTTCCCAACAAGCTGTCAACCAGCCTCTGCTTGAAGATGTCTGGTGGGGAGGAGGGGGCTCACTACCTCCCAAAGCAGCTCATTCCATTTCTGGACAGCTCTAATTGTAAGGAAATGTTTACTAGAAAACAGAACTGAAATATTCCTCTCTATAACTTCCACTCATTGTTTCTAGTGCGCAAAGTAGAACAAAACCAATCCCTTTTTCACATGACAGTCTTTCAAATACTTTAGTGAAAGCTTTTCTTTACCCCCAAACCTTCTTCAAACATCTCCAGTTCAACAGATGCTCATATGGGGTGAACTCTAGGCCCTTGACCAACCTGGTCTCTCTGATGTGGACGTGGCTTGTCAATGTCCTGCTTAAATGTGGTCAGGATTATTTCATAGGATCAGGTTGTACCTGGGAGGAAACTTGAAAGTTGTTTATGCCAACCCCCTCATTTTACAAATGAATTAATAAATAATAATAATAACTAACATTTATGTAGAATCTACCAAGTGTTAGGTACTGTGCTGATGCTTTACAAATATTGCCTCATTTGGTCATCACATCAACCCTAGGAGGTAAGTACTATTATTATCCCCGCTTTCCAGATAAGGAAACTGAGGAAAAAAGAAGTTCAGTGACTTGCCCAAGGTCACACATAGGTAGGTAGTGTCTGACTTAGATCTTCCTCATTTCAGGCCCAGTGTTCTATACTCTGAAACACTGCCTTAAATGAAGAAACTGAATCTCAGAGGAATTGGAGTGACTTGTCCAAGATCACATGGCTAGTATGGGGAAGAAGTAGAATTCAAGCACCCATGTATTCTGCTTAGGTTTACTAAACTGTGCCATCCGCCCCCCCCTTCCTATTTTAAAAATTCTTAGTTATAAGAGATGACTTTCTGAGTGAGAAAGGGCAGTTTAAATGGAAATTAAGGTGACTTAAAGACAACATTTAGCAATTACAAATTGTTTTAATCAGAATTATGTAATCAGAATTTAATGCAATACTGGAGATTTCATTCTGCTAGGACAGAGTACAGCATCTCTATTATCTCTCATGTTCTGGACACTAGGCAGCTGGTTTAAGATTGAATTAGATTTCTTCCCCCTCCATCAAACACCACAGAAAGGTGTGTAAACCCTGACATCTCTCCAACACTTGAGGCCTCCCAAGGCACTGTGATATCCATTACCTGAGGTTTACAACACTGCCACAGGTTAATATCCTCAACCTTTGCCAGATGAGGAAACTGAGGCTCCAGGAAGTGCCATGCCCAAGTCATTCATCTTGTTTAAATCATGCCTTCTGCCTCCTAGTGCAGCACCATTTCTACTACTACAGCCCACTCTCATTCATACTTCCAAAAGAAACTGAGAAGTTCCAATTACTGAAACTAAGTTTCTGAACAGACTCACTTCCACTTGCACTTATAGTCCTCTCAGACTCCTAAAGCAAACACAAGTTAAAATATCAAACATTTATAAAACAAATTATCCGTCACATACTATGGTCAGAACACTCAAACCGAGGAGATGCAAACTTGAGATAAGCCAGGGTCCCTACCCTCATGAAGTTTATACTCTAAGGGAAATATCACTAATAAAGATATTCAACATACAAAAGAGAGTTGCAAAAAGGTTGGGTTGTCCCAAGGTCTACAACTGGCAGAGATCAGGGACAGCTTCACTGAGGCTGTGGCTTAGTGTTTAAAGGCTAGGGTAGGAAGAAACTCTTTGGGGCACCTGTTGGAGAAACTTTCCTTTCTCCCCATTCCCCCAAAAAAGGGAAACCTGCTCTTAGAAATATTTTGATAAACAGTTCCCTCCTCTCACCCTCTCCACAAAGCCAGGGAACCAAGAATGAGTAACCAGGAGAGCACTCTGAGGAGGCTCTAAGAGAAACTTTGGCCTCAGTAAGAAATTCAGGAGAGTGGATTCACATTCCCCTTCCCTCCCTCTAAAGCTTCCTGGCTGCTCTGCTTCTAAAAGCCTCTATTCTCCCTCCTCCCTGCCTCCCCTACCCCATCCTCCAGGACTGTAGCTGGAGAAGAAGTAAAAAGATTCAGTTATAATACTGGATGTGACTCAGTTGTAACACCCCAGGGGAGGGAAGAGCATTGCTACTAAGATGTTTACATTCCACAGGGAAGGAGAGTCAGGGTGAGGGTAAGTCAAGTCCCGGCAAAGTTTCCCTAGCAGAAATGACTTGATCCTACAAATCCTTGATTTGGAACTAGAAGAGGGCTTAAAGATGACTGTAATCCACCTCAGTCCTCCAGTTTGAAGAAAGAAAAAAGAAACTGAGGTGGGAGTCAGGATAAATTGACTTGCCCAGGGTCATACATCTAGGGAGTATCATGGCCAGGATTAAAATCTAGATCCTCCTGAATTACAGTCACTGTTCCTTCCACTGCAAGCTACCTCGGATGCTCAGTGGAAGAGTGGGAGATCAAAAGTACTTTAAGATGAGACTCCTTTGAAAACCAGGGGACATAAGGAGAGTTGGACAGGGGAAGAAGCAAGTTTCCTTAGAAAGCAAAGGGACTCTGGATGCATCTGCTTCTTTGGGATTCCAGAGCCCAGGCAGCGAGGGAGCCTTTGCTTGTCCCTCAGCCCGGAGGAAGTGAGTGGATCAGCGCCTTCAGCTCAGAGTGACAGCGCCCACAGTTCCCGAGACCCCAGGGAGAAGCGCTGTCCCGAGCAGAGCCCCGGCGTCCGGAGCCCAGAGTCTGCCGCCTCGAAGAGGCAGTCCAAGTTCTCGGAGCTCCGAGCGAGCGCTGGGC
The DNA here is from genome assembly GCA_023548195.1 of Bettongia penicillata ogilbyi. NCBI lineage: Eukaryota > Metazoa > Chordata > Mammalia > Diprotodontia > Potoroidae > Bettongia > Bettongia penicillata. The sequence goes on from JAJHZJ010000090.1 coordinate 9,700,469, forward strand.
GCGTCACGAGCAGGAGACCCCTGCTCCCCAGGGCTGTTGGTGGAGGACTCCCCGGGATCTGAGAGTGGCTTTCCTACCTCCGTTCCCGACTTCCAGGAGCCCCAACTGTTCCAGAGCCTTCACAAAAGCCACGATGATGACCAACACCACGATCATCTCCAGTCCTTCCAAGTTCATGCTGGAAACTCACTCATTTACGTGGATGCATTTCGCTTTTCTCCTCCTCCTTCCCCCTTTCCTTTCAGTCCTCCCCTACAGCAGGACCCTGTGACTGGGATTGAAATGTCTCTCCATTGGAGACAATGCCGACCCGGTTCCAAGCATGGCACACCTTAATATTCGCTCCCTACCCCCACTGTCCCCGGCCTCCCGAGAGTTGGCAGGTGGCAAGGAGCCGGGGACCTCACTACCCTACACTGCCCGGTCCATCCCCAGAGCAGGCAACCAGGGGAATCTCGGGTGCACGCTGTCTCCCGGCCACAACCCTCTTAGTTTCGGAGGAAGCTTTGCCTCTTTTGTCTCTAAGGCAACGCGACCCACCCGGGCCGTGTCTCCAGAGCAAATTCAGACCAGTCCCCTCAGCTAGCCCTCGGAGTAGCCCCGGGATAGCCACTTAGTGCATGGTTTTGGCAGCAGGGTTACTTGGAGTAGCCTGGTCATACGGGACCTGCAGTGACTAGAGGGATGCAAACCATAAGATCCCTGCTGGAATGGGGGTACAGGCAAGTAAGGAGTGGGGGGGGGAGGGGAAAGGGGGAGGGCTTAACTGGAAGAGGTCACAGAGTTCATCGAATCCAACTCTCAGTTATTATTTATTACAGATGGATAACTGAGGCCCAGGAAAAGGGAAAGACTGCAGGAGATCCAAACAGTCCGATGAATGGAACTCAGGTCCTCTGATCAGGTAACTCAATCAGCAAGAACTTACTGAGTGTTAACACCAGTCAGGCACTGCACTAAAGCCTGCCTCCACTTTCTCTGAGAAGCTTCCAGATAGTCGATCTTTGGCCCCTTTCTGAAGTAATTTGGTGCTAAGGAGGTGGGAAGACCTAGGTGAACTCTCTAGTGCAATGTATCAGAGGTCAATATTGGAATAAGTGTCTTCAAGCTTGGCCCATAACTAATAGATGACTTTGGGTGAGTCATTTCTTCTTTTGTGGCTTCAGTTCCCTCTTTTTGTCTTTTACCCACGAACCCTGAGGGTCTTCTCCTCCCAGTTTGATTTTTTTTTTTATTAAAGGGGCCATCCCTTGAATAACTACTTAAAGAAGCCTATTCATTGAATGGGTGTATCTCACTCCAAGTGAGAATGCTGTAAGGGCCAGGGTCTCACTGCATCCTGGGCCATCTCCAGTTATCCTGATGAATGTCAGGCCACTGGACTCAGATGGCTCAGGAGAAGAAAGTTAGGCTGGTGACCTTGCACAGCCTTCCCTCACTCAAATCAAAGTCAAGTGCAAGTCATGTCATCATCACAGTCCTCTTCGAGAATGAAGGACAAACACAGTGACTGTAAAATAAGTAGTTAGTCTCCATGATCTCTAAGGTCCATTCCAGCTGGAAAGGTCTAGGATTCCGTGACTCTATGATTCTGAGACATGCAGGTACATACTTAAACACTTTGAATTTTTGAAAGTCCCTCCTTAAGGTCAGCAGAAACCTTCTTCCTTCTGCCTATTTTTTCTTCTTTCATTTTTCTTTTTTTTAAAATAATACACATTAAGTAACTTGCCCAGGGTCACATAGCTAGTATCTGAGGCTAGATCTGAAATCAGCTCCTCCTGACTCCAGGGCTGGTGCTCTCTCCACTGCACCACTTGACTGCCCCCTGACTCAACCATTACTCCAGGTTCCACCCTTGGGCCAAGCAGAACAAGTCTATTCACAGGATCACAGATTTAAACCTGCAAAGAACTTAAGAAACCATCTAGTCCAACCCTCTGGTCTTAGAGATGGATAAACTGAGGCCCAGAAAAAATGACGTGATTTGTGTCCAAGGTCATTCAGACAGTAAGTGGCAGAGGTAAGATTTATAGCCAAGGTCCACTGACTCCAAAGGCAGTGAACCTTACACTGTATTTCCCCTCTTTCATATGATAATCTTTCACATATCTGAAGTCGGTGATTATACCCTCCCATTAATCTTCTTTTTTCTAGGCAAATGTCCCTAGTTTCTTCAATTTGATATGACCTTTCCTCAAGTCCCACCTTTTCCACCAGGTGAAGAGCCCACACCTTGGATATAGAGGCCCAGGGTCTCCTGAGTGGACACATTTCCTCTAAATCTATTTATACTTCTAATGGGCCCTGTCATTAAAGAGCACCTCAGTTAGCTAATTCATCACCTTATTAATAATAGCTATTAGAATAAACATTCTGAGGGAGCAGTGAGAGTTCTCATTAGCCTCTGTCTTCCTGCTCCACATGTCCTGTTTCAGAACAACTTAGAAAATACAAGTCCTCAGGGCAGAATGTGTCCATTCTCCTGTCTTCCCAAACCTAAGTATTCTTTCCAACTGCTAATGTGGGTTAAGTGCAAAGGCAATTTATTATGAGGTCAGTGTTCAGAAACATTTATTTCATATTAGAGAGGTGAAAACTACAGACACCTGCCTACAGAGTCTGAAGAGAGGAAAATGGAAGTGTGGGTAGTAGGTGGAGTCAAGGAGAGCAAGGATTGTTTTAAGCTTCCCCTTTCCTAGTCAGTCAGTAGACATCTGCTGAGATCTCACTGTGTGCATGCCACTATGGTAAGAAACAAAGAGGCACAAGGCATATACACTTCTTTTCCTCCAGTCCTATGATCTTTCTGGGAAGTCTAGACTAACCTTTGGGAGAAGGTAACTATTAACAAATGCAAAGTGCTAAATATAATAATGATAATAAGGACGATGATGGTAACACAAATGCAAAGTACCAGATATAATAATGATGATGGTCAGAGATCACATGGTACAACTAGAAAGAGATCCTAGATTTAGCATCGAGGACCTGGGTTCAGATATTAACTCTCCCCTTCTTACCTGCATGACCTTAGGCAAATCACTCGACCTCTCTGGGCCTCAGTTTTCTCATCTGTAAAATAAGGGGTTTGGCCTCAAAGATCCTTTCTGACAAGGAGTTGAACTCCAGATAAAGATAGCCAGTGTCAACAGTGAATCACAACTTCATGAAACTTATGTGAAAGCTAGGCTTATTACAAGAGAAACAATCATGCATATGGAACCCAAAGAGTTCGTAATCGATATAGAAGTTTGCATTATTTGTAATAGCAGGAAAAAAAAAAGGAGGTGATAACCTGAAAATCTCCATTTAAAGGGGCCTCCTGCTTTGGTTCCTGTGTTTCTGGAAAATATGTCAATTCAAAAAGACAAGTTTGGGGGACCTCTTGACAATCCTCAATGCCAGAGAACTTTGGGATAGTCCTTTGAGGTGATAGGAATTGACTTAAAGCCTCAAAGCATAGGTAGGATTTGGGGAGAACTTCCAGAATTGGACAACTAGGCTGGTGAAGAGCTTTGAGATCATGTCCTAATTTACTGCTGGTCTTAGTCAGAGGCCTCTGGGGGAATTAGCCCTGTCTAGTGTGCCCATCCTCCCCATTTTCAGGTGAGGAGGCTAGAAGGGGCTAAAATCAGAGAGGATAGTTTTTTAGCTTCCTATAAAGTTGGAGGAAATAAAACCCAAACAAATATCCCCTTTAGCTAGTCTTGGGGTTGGAAGCTTCCTGTGTGTGTTGAGTTGCCAGTTAACTTCAGGATTTGAAATTTCATGCAGAAGAGGCATAGGGAGAAGGCAGAGGGCATTGCAGGAATTAGGTGGGGATGAGGCATCAGTGGGGTCCCCATAGTCTTCCTAACCACAGTTCACTAAGTAAAGCTTAAAGAAGCTTCTGTGTATGTCACTATGTCAGAATCACAGAACCCAAGCATGTTGTATATGAAAAGGACCTTTGGAATCACAGAATGTTAGAACATCTAGTCATTGCTCCATTTTTGATAAATAAAAAAACTGAATTCCAGAAATAAAGTGACTTGACCAAGATCACACAATTACTTAAGTGATTAAGCCAGAATTCAACCCTACATTTTCCTCAGTCTCATAGAATTAATTTTTTCTCTTTCAAAAATATTTTTATATAGTTTTTTTTTGCCTCTTTGTTACTTCTCTATGACTACCTGTTTACCTACCACCACCATCACTACCACCACCACCATCACCACCACTGAAACCACCTTTATAACAAAGACATAGTTAAGCAAAATAAATCAGCACATGGGCCATATCTGAAAACATTTGCCTCACTCCACATTGATAGTATACCATCTCTCTGGGTAGAATTTGCCACCATGACTCAGCTGCCTTCTTACTCTGGAACATCCATCTACCAATACCCTTCTGTTGATGAGTTCCTTCTAGGGGCCCCCATTTTAGGGTCAGGCCTAGGTCTGCAATGCTTCAGAAATAGCCACTCCAACTATATTTTATCCCTTATGCCCCCAAAGCCATGAAAATCTATTTCTGTTGAGAGCACCTCCCTTTTTCTAGTCACTCAGTTTTACAAAGTCAGAGATACTCTTGGTTCTTCCATCTCCTTCACCCCTCGTATCCAATCAGTTGCCAAGTCATCAATTCTCCCTCCATAGAATCTCTCACATTCATCCCCTTTTCTCTACCTGCATGGCCACCTATTTCAGGCCTTATCACTTCTGACCTAAATTATTGCAATAACCTCTTAATTGAATTCCCCACCTTCAGTTCCCCCCTTTCCAATCTATTGTACAGCTACCAAATTGATGTTCCTAAAATACAGATAAGGACTGTGTTCCTCCCTGCCCCGCCAAAATCTCCAGCAAATACCTATTGCCTTTAGGATAAAACACAAACTTCTCAATTTGTCATTTAAAGCACATCACAATCTTGCTCTCACCTATCTTTTCAGGTTTACTTGATAACATTCTTCTGTATGGACTCTCTGACTTTGTCCAACTAGCTTTCTTGCTATTCCTAGGATTCACCATTCCATTTCCCATTTTAGTATCCTTCTACAGATATCACATGTCCAAAATGCCCTTGTTCTTTGCCTCCACCTCCATAATTCTTAGTTTTCTTCAAATCACAGCTTAGATGCCACTTCCTACATGAGCCTTTTCCTTAACACCTTTCTCCCAACCACTATACACAAATACGTATAAAAAAACACAGCACTAATTAGTATTTTCTCTCTTGAAACTACTTTGTGTATCATTGTATATGTGTTATGTCCCTTTAAAAGAAGTAAGATCCTTGAGAACTGCTGTTTTTGTCTTTGTATATCTGTAGGTGTGTGTGTGCCTGTGCACATGTGCCTGTGATGCCAATATGCCAATAAAAATAGGATCTTTTTCTGTTTTAGTATAATCAAGTGCCTCTGATTGAATCTTGCCTTTATCAATCAAGAGTCAAGGAGTAAAGAAACAAGAGTTTAACTAGAAACAGCATATGTATTTGCATTGTTAATGTGATTAAAGATCTTCCCCACCCATTAATGGGCCTGCCCATTAAGGGGAATTTGATTAGGGAAGATTTGTAGGAACACCCACAGCTTTTGTTAATGAGGCACTTGTTCTTAAGGATTGGCATGCCCTCTGGCTCTAAAAAAAAAGGTATAAATACTCTGAGGCTGAGATTTTACTTTGGGCCTTAGTTTTTATAAGAGTGTTTGGCCAAATGAGGACTCTGGGAAGTATCTAAGGAGCCCCCCAGCTTTGAGAACTCAGATGTCATGCTTCCTTCTCTAGTAACAATGGTCAAATAGCTGTACCTGTCTGTTGAATTATGGTCAGGCAGAGGAAGTCATGTCTGTTGATCTTTTGATTCCTCTGTATTTTCTTTGAAATCTAGGGTGCTGACTCCCTGAACTAACTGAATGATATATGTTCTTGGTTAAAGGAATGATACATGTGCTTGATTAAAGTGATTGTTAACCCCTTGAAAGTTGCTTTCCTTTTATGAATGCAGATCTAAGAACCTGTGATAGCAGGCCCCCCTGTGTATGTTGGGGTGCTTACTGATACAGTGTGTGTGTGTTGTATGTGGCAGAAGGTTTGATTCGCCTTTCTCCCCAACTAGTTGAGGCAACCACAAAGTAAGAGGCAGATAATAGAATTGAGGAGGCATTTATAATCTGTTAAAATACAAAGTTGTCATCCCTTTAAACAATGAAAAAATATCTTTGAATGGGAGGGGGAGCTGGCCACTGTATGAGTGAAGATGGGTTACATGCCAGGTGGTCTTTAAAAACAAGACTTGCAGGCCTGAGATAGCTCTCTCCAGGTACAGCTGAGACTCATTTAACAGGGGGCTAGTTGGATGACAAACATTCTCTGTAGAAACACAGACACAGAGTAGAACATCATCTCAGACAGGAAGTAGCTTCAAAAACCATGACCTTCTACAACAGAGAAGAGAGCTGTGTATTTGAGAGGTAGAAAGAAGAAAATCAGGGAGCCCTACTAAGTGACCTGCCTGGTAGAGATGCTTCTAGAGAGAGAAGAAAAAAGATGTTTGGACTCTGTGGCACAGACGGCATGAAATTATCTTGTAGACAAGCATTCACTACATGTATGTTCACTATAGTGAACCATATAGCTAGGGAAATTCTTTCAACTGATAAGAACAGACTCTCTTGGGAGAGTTGTATTTATCACTGATGATCTGATGCCTGTAGATAAAGACAGGAAGCTAGACTGAAAGCAAAGACTTGTTAGCATGCTAAGGATTATCATTGCCAATAGCAACTTCCGTATTTTAGGCATTTCTGGCCTCTTAGAGTACACAGTTAATCAATAGCATCCTAAGTGATAACTTAGAAGAGATAAATAAAGCATTTCACGGAAAAGGGAGGAGTAGAGAAAGAAGGAGAAAAGGGCAGTATTTGAACTACAAGTAGCAGGATTTATTATCAGAATAACAAAACATTACCTATTTCAAGGACAGTAGATAAGAAAGGGAATTGACCAAATACTTCTATAATCCTTTTTAAAAAATTATTAATTTATTTTAAGTTTTCAATATTCATTTCCACAAAATTTTGATTTCCAAATTTACTCCCTGTCTCTCCCCTCCCCCTACCCCCAAACACTGAGCATTTTGATTACCCCTTCCACTAATCTGCCCTCCCTTCTATCACACCCCTCCCTTCCCTTATCCCCATCTTCTCTTTTGTCCTGTAGAGCAAGATAAATTTCTATAGCCCTTTACCTGTATTTCTTATTTTTCAGTTGTATGCAGGGACAATACTCAACATTTGTTCCTAAAACTTTGAGTTCCAACTTCTCTTCCTTCCTCCCTTCCCACCCATCCCCACTGAGAAGGCAAGCAATTCAATATAGGCTATATATGTGTAGCTTTGCAAATGATTTCCATAATAGTCATGTTGTGTAAGACTAATTATATTGCCCTCCATCCTATCCTGCCCCCATTTCTTCCATTCTCTTTTGACCTTGTTCCTCCCCAAGAGTGTTTACTTTTAATTGCTCCTTCCTCCCGTCTGTCCTCCCTTCCATCACCCCCCACCCCCTCATTATCCCCTTCTCCTCTTTCTTGTATTGTAAGATAGGTTTTCATACCAAACTGAGTGTGTATGTTATTCCTCCCTTGAGTCAAATGTGATGAGAGTAAACTTCACTTTTTCCCTCTCACCTCCCCTCTTTTTCCCTTCATTGAAAAGGCTTTTTCTTGCCTCTTTTATGAGAGATAATTTGCTCCATTCCGTTTCTCCCTTTCTCCTCCCAATATATTCCTCTCTCATCCCTTAATTTTATTTTATTAGATATGATCCCTTCCTATTCAACTCATGCTGTGCTCTCTCTCTTTCCATATATATATATGTGTGTGTGTGTGTGTGTGTGTGTGTATGTGTGTGTGCATATCTGCACATGTGTGTATAATCCCATCAACTACCCAGAGACTGAGAAAAGTTTCAAGAGTTACAAATATTATCTTTCTATGTAGGAATGTAAACAGTTCAACTTTAGTAAGTCCCTTATGATTTCTCTTTCTTGTTTACCTTTTCATACTTCTCTTGATTCTTATGTTTGAAAGTTAAATTTTCTATTCAACTCTGGTCTTTTCATTAAGAATGCTTGAAAGTCCTCTATTTCATTGAAAGAACATTTTTCCCCCTGAAGAATTATACTCAGTTTTACTGGGTAGGTGATTCTTGGTTTTAGTCCTGGTTCCTTTGACTTCTGGAATATTATACTCCACATCTTTTCATCCCTTAATGTAGAAGATGCTAGATCTTGTGTTATCCTGATTGTATTTCCACAATACTTGAATTGTTTCTTTCTAGCTGCTTGCAATATTTTCTCCTTGACCTGGTAATTCTGAAATGTGACTACAATGATCCTAGGAATTTTCTCTTTTCAGATATCTTTCAGGAGGTGATCCATGGATTCTTTCAGTATTTATTTTGCCCTCTGGTTCTAGAATCTCAGGGCAGTTTTCCTTGATAATTTCATGAAAGATGATGTCTAGGCTCTTTTTTTGATTATGGCTTTCAGGTAGTCCCATAATTTTTAAATTGTCCCTCCTGGATCTATTTTCCAGGTCACTTGTTTTTCCAATGAGGTATTTCACATTATCTTCCATTTTTTCATTCTTTTGGTTTTGTTTTGTGATTTCTTGGTTTCTCATAAACTCATCATTTTTTCCATCCTAGTTTTTAAAGAAATATTTTCTTCAGTGAGTTTTTGAACATCCTTTTTCATTTGGTTAATGCTGCCTTTTAAAGCATTCTTCTGCTTTTTTGAACCTCTTTTGCCAATTAAGCTAGCCTATTTTTTAAAGGTGTTATTTTCTTCAGTAATTTTTTGGGGCTCCTTTAGCAAGCTGTTGGCTTGCTTTTTCATGCTTTTCTTGCATTTCTCTCATTTCTCTTCTCAATTTTTCCTCCACCTCTCTTACTTGATTTTCAAAATCCTTTATGTGCTCTTCCATGGCCTGATACCTTTGAATATTTATTTTGGATGTTTGGGATACAGAAGCCTTGACTTTTATGTCTTTCTTTGGTGATAAGCATTGTTCTTCCTCATCTGAAAGGATGATCTGTTCACGAAGAAAGTGATCTTCTATAGTCTCATTTTTTTTTCCCTTTTTTGGGCATTTTCCCAAGCAGTTACTTGACTTTTGAGTTCTTCGTCAAGAGTAGGCATCTACTGGGGGTCTGTAAGATCTCAGTTCCTCCAAGGTGGCACAATCAAGCCTGCACTCTGACCTGGGACCAACCAGAAACTTTTGTGCCGAGAATCTCTGAGTAGTAGAATTTCCTCTCCACAACAGCCTCACCTCCAGTTCTGCCATGCCAGCACTCAGGGCTGAGGTTCAAACCAGCTGCTCACTTCCCTCAGGGGCTTTATGATGAGGCTTCCAATAATGGATGTTGGCTGCTACCTGCCGTGGGAACCTCTGCCTGCTGAGGCCTCTGCCGCAACCTGGGGTCGAAGCTATAGGGGGGACCCTGCTCCCTTGTGAGCCAGTTGAAAAAGCCTTCTCACTGAACTTTGGTGGCTGTGGGTTGAGCAATCTGTGAACTGCACTGCTGCCACAGGGGTTTCTGCCCCAGATGACTGCTCAGGTCCTACTCCCTGCCCCACAAGGTCAAGGCTGAGCTGGGCTCTGCTTGGCATCTCATGTGACAGACCTTTCCCATTGGCCTTCCAGGTCACCCTGGGCTGGAAGTCTCCTCCACTCCATTGTTCAGTGGCTTCTGCTGCTCTAGAATTTGTTGAGAGTAATTCTTTACAGGTATTTCATGGGCTGTGGGGGAAGAGCTAGAGTATATGCATCTTTATACTCCACCATCTTGGCTCTGCTTCAATAATCCTTTAAGAACATAACTGTAGGGTTTCTTATCTAAAGACAGCAAATAGTTGTTACAACAGTGTATGAGAACATCCATTTAGTGCATTCTTGCATAGTTTATCATTTTTTATTTCTCCATTATTAGGAATTGGGGACTTTTTACTATGATATCACCAGGTGAATGGAGGATTGAGTTCATCATGATGTTGCAAAATGATTATTCCTATTTCCCTCCACATCATTAGTGTACTCTATTTGTACCCATTTTCCCCACTGATGCTGTGGATGTTTGTAGGAAAGTGTGCCCATATTGTGTCTGCCTGCTGACTATTAAAGGTTTGCAATGATGAAGGCTAACAAGTAAAAACTGGGAAAATCAGGAAAAGTCTTTTGAAGGTGATACATGGATTCACTGTCCCTGAGTAGTGTTTTGTTGGGGACCATGGTAACAATGACACAGAGAGAGAGAGAGGGAGAGAGAGAGAGAAGGAGAGAGAGAGAGAGAAGGAGAGAGAGAGAGAATGAGAGAGAGAGAGAAGGAGAGAGAGAGGGAGAGAGAGAAGGAGAGAGAGAGAGGGAGAGAGAGAAGGAGAGAGAGAGAGAAGGAGAGAGAGAGGGAGAGAGAAGGAGAGAGAGAGAGGGAGAGAGAGAGGGAGAGAGAGAGGGAGAGAGAGAGGGAGAGAGAGAGAGAAGGAGAGAGAGAGAGAAGGAGAGAGAGAGAGAAGGAGAGAGAGAGAGGGAGAGAGAGAGAGAAGGAGAGAGAGAGTGAAGGAGAGAGAGAGAGAAGGAGAGAGAGAGAGAGAGAGGGAGAGAGAAGGAGAGAGAGAGAGAGGGGAGAGAGAGAGAGAGAGAGAGAGAGAGAGAGAGAGAGAGAGAGAGAGAGAGTCTTCCCTTTTTGGAAAGGACTCCAGAGGTCATCTAGAGTGAGGGGTGGGACTGAAGCCTCAAGGACACGTGACCCTTTAGGTCCTCAAGTGCAGCTCTTCGACTAAATCCAATAAGGGATGCACTTGAGGACCTAGAAAACCATATGTGGCCTTGAGGCTGCAAGTTTCCCACCCCTGAATTCTAGACTAATAACTCTCATTTTACAGACCATGCTAATGAATCCCACAGAGTAAAAGTGACTGTCCCAAGTCACAACAGCTAGTAAATGGAAGAGCCAGGATCTTTTATGATCAGAGATACTTCAGGGACATTTTAAACAATCACCATCTCTAGAACTGTAGACGAAGGTTTCAGAAACTAGGATGAAACTGTAGTATGACCCTCCAGCATATAAACTAGAGTTCTTAGTCTTATTATCAATAATTCCATAATAACCTATCACTCATCTTTTTCTTTTTTCTTTTCTTTGCTTGTAATTGCAGAAAAACAAAGTACAAAAATGGCCAAAATAAAAAAGCCCATCACATTTCCATTTACCTAGGGTTTTGATAAGCTCTTTGAGAGCAAGATTGTTCATTTTTTTGTATCTATCCCAGGGCCTAGCATAATGTTCAGTATATGTTTAACGTCTAATACATGCTGTTGCTTACTTGCTTGATTATTTTCTAGTCTCAACGATCTCAGAAGAATTAAAGTAGGTGACCCAAAGGACAGTGGAAAACCATATAGTAGATATAAGGAATCAGATTACCAACAATGATTTGAACAAGAAAGAAAGGCAGCTAGGTGGTCCAGTGGATAGAGCACCAGGCCTGGAATCAGAAAAACCCAAGTTCAAATCCTATTTCAGACACTGACTAGCTTTGTGACCCTGGGAAAGTCACTTAGCCTCTGTCTGCCTCAGCTTTCTCATCTTTAAAATGGGCATAATGGTACCTCCCTCCCAGGGTGGGTGGTGAAGATTAAATGAGATAATGTTTATAAAATGATTAGCAAATCTTAAAGTGTTATATAAATGCTAGCTATCAACTTTACGTAGGCTCAGGAAATGAGATCAGAAGGTTGTGTGTCTAGAGAGAGATAATAGATAGCTTTTTGAGTGCTGTATCGATATTCACAGTCTTTAAAAATTAGATAAAGGCTTCCAGCATGTTGGGTAGATCCTCAATGGAAAATTGATGGAAGGACATGAACGTGAATTATGCAGAATGAGAAAGCATTGGTGGACCAGCATAAGGAATGCCCACAACATAGACACCTGGAAACAAAATCATAGTAGGCTCTTAAGAAATACTTGGGAGACTTTTTCCTAGAGTGAGGTGGTACGGCTCTTCCCTCCCAGCCCCCAAGCTCTGGACTATTTAGCTTTAGGACAGATGGTTTCCACTGATTCCACTTCCTAACATGGCTCTCTCTGCCCCTTAGAGGGAAAAAAATCCTTCTTTCTAAAAGGTGTCAGGAGCATCTTGGAAATCTCTCAGATGTGATCAATTATGTAACATGACAAATAAAAGATATGGAATGCTCCACTTTTGTCTGGTGAGAGTTAGCTTACATGGTAGTAAAGTAAATACTTATGGGAAAGAGCTTTACTAAACCAGGTGCTCAGCACCCACCCTCACCTCTTCTAGGTTCAAGTCTTTCTTCTCTTCTTTGAATTTGCCTTGAAGTTTCTTTATATGTCAAAATATTTATAGAAGCACTTTTCATGAATTGTAAAGAAATGGAAACAAAGTAGATGCTCATCAATTGGACAATGGCCAAACAAATTGTGGTACAAGAGTGCAGTGGAATATTACTGTCCTATGGACATTAGAGATGGTATCTGGCTGAGAGCACTCTAGTGCATGGAAAGGCTATGCACCCTACATTTGGGAGGTCCCAAAGAAGAGGTCCCAAATCCAGCATAAAGGAACTTACACTTGTGCACAGTACCAGAACAGATGCCAACTGGAAGGTCTATTGCTTACTGTCCAGTTCTGAGTCATAGATCCAGGGGACTGAGAAGGGGAATTGCACTTAAGGGTGTTGCTTCAGGGTGAGAAGCAGTATCATTCTCTGGACAGTGTACCAAAAGAGAAGAAAGCCTAGAAGCAAATATCACCGAGTTGACTCGGCCTCCAGAAGCAGATAGTTTTCTTAGTTCTAGCCTCCAGGGCAGTCTAAAATGTATAGCTGAATAATCAGGGCAAAAATTCCAAATGAAAGGGAAGCCTGCTGCTCAATCAGCAGACCTTTCTAAATGATTGATAATGGCTGAGTCTAGCAGTAGTCTGTTGAAACTCTAAAAAGGGTAAGCCCATATGCCTGTTGACCAACCCTAGACCCAAGTCAGAAACTCGCAGAGATTGGACCAGGGTGGACAGTAATCAGACTTTGTCCCGGATTAAACCATTCAGGAGCATTAAAACCTTGCAGAATCCCCAGGTTGAGCTGTCCCTGAGATCCTAGGATAAGACAATGCTCAATGTATCAATAGCAGGACCAGCCCAGATAGTCCCTTCAGAAGTGTTCAAAACTTGTCCTTAATGTTAAGTCTGAAATCAGGAAGTAAATGGTTGTTGTGAGGATCAAATGAGATAATATTTGTAAAGTGCTTAGCATAGTGAGTGGCACAAAGCAGTGCTATATAAATGCTATTGTATTGTTGTTATTGCTATTATAAAAATATGCAAACAACAAAAAAGAATCCCAACATAAAAAACTATTATGATGGCAAGAACACTTGAGACACAAACCTGGAAGAAGAAAATGACTCCAAAACATCTACAAGCAAAACCTCAAATCAAAACACAATTTGGGCACAAATTCAATTAGAATTCCTGGGAAGTATGAAGCAAGAGTTTTAAATTTTAAAAAAATAAAATGAGGGCACTAGAGGAAGAAAATAGAAAAAAAGTTATGGAAAAAAGAACTGGAAAGAAAATTAACAGAAAGGTACAAAACTTTGTCCAAACTCTCTGAAAATTAGAATGGACCAAATAGAAGTTAATGATTCCATGAGACATTAAGAAATATTGAAATAAAATCAAAGGACTGAGAAAAAAATAGAAGGAAATATAAGCCATTCCACAGTAAAAATAACTGAGTAGGAAAACAGGTCAAGAAGAAAGGAAATTCAAGAGTCATTGGACTATCCTGAAAACCATGGCCCCAGAAAGAGTGTAGTCTCTATATTTCTGCCACCGCTGCTGCTGCTTTCTGTTCTTCATTCTTGAAGAGGACCATGATGATGATATTTCAATAAATCTTTAAGAAAACTGTCTAGATCTCTTAGAACCAGAGGGCAAAGTAGAAATAGAAAGAATCCACTGGGGTGTGGGAGAGAAATTAATGAAATAGTCTTCTATTAATGAAACAGAGAATTTCTAAGCATTCCTGATGAAAAGACCACAACTGGTTAGTAACTTTGAAATTCAAATATAGGAGGCAAGAGAAACATAAAAAGGTAAATATATATACAAACTATCATAAATGACTAAACTACTTATATCTTAATATGGGGAGATGGTACATATATCCCTTGTGAATCTTATCATCATCAGAGGTCAAAGAATGAATCTAATTAGACAAAAAACCTGGGAATGGTCATGGTATGTCTTGATGATCTTAGAAGAATGGAAAGAGATGGAAAGAGGAATACGCTAAAGGATAAAAGGGTAGGAAGAGCAGGGGAAATTATTTCACCTAATCAGATAGAATCCTGTACAAATGAGGAGGGACAAAATTTTTAAAAAATAATGAGGAAGGGGTTGGGAAAAAACAATTAACACTTGAACTTCACTCATCTAAACTCATCAAAGGAGGGAACAACACACATAGTTAGATACAGAAACACTTTTCATTCAACAAGAAAATAAGAGGGAATAGAGTGAAGAGAGAAGGAGGAATTAAAAGGAAGGTAGGTGAAGGGAGAAATTAATCCTAAACAGAACAAACTCCAAGTAAGTGCATGCTTTAAAAATACTCACAGATGTTTTTGTGGTGACATAGAATTGGAAACCTAGTGGATTCCCTTCAATTAGAGAATGACTGGACAAGCTCTGATATGACAGTGTGATGGAATACTATGTGTTGTAAGAAAGGATGAAGGAGATGATTTCAGAGAAACCTTAATTAAGCTTTGTATGAGCTGAGGCAGGTTGAAATGCATAGAATGAGGATGACAGTTTAAACAATGGTAGCAACATTGTAAAGACAGATAATTATGAAAGACTTAGGAATTCTGACGAGTGTAATGACTGATGATAGTTCCAGAGTACTAATGATGAAATATGTACCCACTTCCCTGTAGAGAAGTTAGACTCAGAGTGCAGAATGGAACATATATAAATATATATATGTATATGTACATACATATAATATTTTATAGATATTAATATAGATATTGATACAGATGTAGAATGTATTTTTGTATATAGACAGGGCCAATGCAAAAATTTATTTTGGTTGACTATATATGTTTACAATGGGGGTTTTTCTTTCTTTTTCAATAGGGGGTGAGGTTGGGAGGGAGCAAAAGTGAATTTTTTACTGATTGAAAAAATAAAAAAAATTAGAAAATGAATGAAGGAATATAGGTTGTGCAGATTAATGATTTTCCAACTAGATGGATCCACCAAACCACAGCGATTCAATTCAATTTACTTACATCTGTCCATGTTGTTTTCCTGGAAAACTATGAGCTCCCTGAGATCAGGAACTTTTTTTATTTTTGTCTTTGTATCCTTATCATCCAGCACAGTACCATCACATAGTAGACATTTCATAATTTTTTTTTTTGTTTTTGAATCTACAACAATTCTCTATGAACTCTGATATTTGAAAGAGGCATCCTGATATAGATAGATGGGTAGGTAGGAAGATAGATAGATAGATAGATAGATAGATAGATAGATAGATAGATAGATAGATAGATAGATAGATAGATAGAGATAGATGGACAGATAGATGGATATATGGAGTAGATAGATAGATAGATAGACAGATAGAGATGGATAGATGGATTAGATAGGTAGATTGTGTTTGTCCTTTGTTTTTGAAGAGGATCCTGACATCAGAGGGATAGATGATAGATAGATAGACAGGGAGATAGAAAGAACATTTATTAAGCATTTACTATATGCCAGGCACTGTTTTAAGCACTGTGAATAAAAATACATAATATTTGTTTTAAAAGAGTCTTTATCTTCCAGAAAGACAATATATAAAGGGATAAAGGGAAAAGTGTTGAGTCAGGAATGTAAAGAAGAACATGGATGGCTTAGGTACTTCATGAAATGGGGTTCCTAGGCAGGAACTCACCATCAGAAGAAGGTGTTACTACACTGAGAGTCCAAAGAAGAGATGTTGGTCAAGTAGCTTCACCCCTCTGGGTCATACTTTATCCACCTGTAAAATGGGAATGGCAGGTAAATAGATGGAATGAATTTGCATTAGATGATCTCCAAAGTCCCTTCCAGTTCTGACATTTTGTGATTTTTATGATGCTATAATAAGAAGGTGATACTATCTGATTGGTGAATGAACAATGACAGTGTTTCCCAAGGATCCTTCTTTTGGAATCCTGCATACCCTAGTGAAATGATTATCACATCTGATTTATATGCAGAACATGTTGAATTCAAAACCCAGTGAGACCAAAAGGGACACTGAAACTATGCATAACTGGCTCAATGCTTTGGGCCAAGTATTAAGGAGATCAAGATCTTTTCTGTGGGCCAGTTAGCATCATTTTTTTCCAGGTCACAGACTGGTCCCCTAATGCCAGTCAGTTCTTTTTTTTCCAGGGCTCCTAAAGTAGGCAAGACTAAAAAATGTGGCTGCTTCACCCTGACCTCCCCACCTCCCAGAACATAACCCTAACATTAATTAACAGATGCACACATACCCAGCTCCCTGCTCCCCTTCCACTCCACCCCTCCCCCTGAAGGGACTGTTCCTTGCTCCATGTGAATTAGTGGACCTGTGCATGACTAGAATTACATCAGCTGCAACAGCCTACTGTCCCCACTGCCTGCTCTCTGTGTGTAATTTGTTTGCCAAGATCAGATTGATTGGCAGGAGCCAGAATATGCCTCCTCTTCTCAGTCTTTCTCATTTCCCTGTGAGCTCAGAGATGATTAAGAAACTGAGCAGATGGAGAGTCTCCCTAGTACCAGCTTTCCTGAAATACCCGGGAATGAGCTCCTGTTTGGAAGGCCTCAGCTGGTCATGTTGTTTCATAGACACGATGTTTATATAAAACCCCAAACCCTCCACCAGTTGGTTGATATTTTTTCTCACTATGATTTCCAATGATGGCATTATCCAGTTTGCAGACATCAAATGGAGGAAAGAAGAGGCTGATTCAGAGCATTTGGATCCTGGGCTGCTCAGCAGATAAAAGCTGATAACTAAGGTCATACAGATGGGAAAGCATTCATTTGGCTGATAGGATTTAGGTGGCGCTCAAAGTCTCTGCTTCCCTCAAAATAATAAGTCCCCTCTCCCTTTTCCCCCACCTCAGCCCTCCATTGGTCTGCCATCTTACCTGAAGTTTTCCCCATTAGCATTGCTCCTAAAGAGCTATCAAGAGATATGATCTGGGAAACTGATTCATGATGCTAGTTTGCCCAACAAAAAATGAGGAACAGGACACAGAACAGGCATGTTTTGGTTGGTGTTGAGGGAAGAGTTCAGAACACGGGCTCTGGACTGAGAGATGGGCCTGGGAAGAAGGCTCCCTTATGTGTTATTACTAGCAGGGAGGGAAGCTAATCATTGATGGACCAATGTGAGACCACTGAGAGACAAAAGGAAACTGACAGAGATGAGGGCTAATCCCAAGAAAGGCATGAAAAGTTATCTATATACAGCTTTTATAAGATCATAGATACAGAGAGAGAAGGCATCCAGTTCAACCTCTTTGTTTTGTGGATGAGAAAAGTGGTTTCACAAGGAGGAAACCTCAGAAGTCCAATTTGAGCTTGGGTCTTTTGATTTTGCAGCCAAAGATTGACCCTGATGTAGAAGCATGATTCCGTGGAGGTACGTACCATCCATCCCAAGGATGATGGGGCTCACAGAGGGCCTCACCCTGGGTGTGTGCTAGAGAAGGCTCAGGCAAACTATTTCTCACTGTTCTTGACAAGCATAAAAGCTATCCCTTGGCACAGTGCAATTTCCTCCCTGATTCAGGAGCACAAAGAACTCTATGAATCTTTGGAATCTTTAAGATGGTCTCAAAAGGCCAGAACCTCAGCACTACCATCCCCACCAGAAAATGTCATATCCACTAGGGGAGGGAAGGGAATATGCACTTATATAGTGCCTACTATGTGCCAGGCACTGGGTTAAGTGCTTTACCAATGTATCTCATTAGATATTTCACAACAGTCCTGGGAGGTAGGTACTGTTATAATCCCCATTTTACAGTAGAGGAGACTGAGACAGAAGTTAAGTGACTTATCCAAGGTTATATAAATACTAAGTGTCTGACGCTGATTTGAACTTAGGGCCTCTTGACTTCAGGTCCAGCACCCTATCCATTGCATCACCCAGCTGCCTCTAATGCCATTAACCCATTTCACATGTGGAGGTGCTGAGACTTGTAGCCACTGAACTTGACCTTGACTTCTTAGGGTTCCTGGGATGTTGTTTGTCCCAAACTGTAGTTACATGGTACATTGTTGTTGTCCGGTCATTTCAGTCATATCTTATTCTTCGTGACCCCATTTGGGGTTTTCTTGGCAGGAACACTGGAGTGGTTTGCCATTTCCTTTCTCCAGTTCATTTTACAGATGAAGAAACTGAGGTCAACAGGATTAAGTGACTTGCACAGCTAAGTATCTAAGGTCAGATTTTAACTCGAGAAGATGAATCTTCCTGATTTGCGGTCTTGAGCTCTATCCACTATACCACCTAGCTACCCAGTTATATGGCATAATGACCTTTATTATGATGCGATTTGGTTTATTCTTTCTCTGGTTGGTGACCATGGCTATGCCTTTGTTCAGAACACTTTCTAAATTCTAGAGACATAGAAAGTAGAAATAACCTTGGTGCTCTATCTATACATATTCATGGTACAATCCCTTGTCCCAGGATATGGGAGGCCATTTGGAAGGCCAGATAGATTTGGAATCAGAGCACCTGGGCTTGAATCCTGGATCTCTGAGTCTTCATCTGCAAAAAGATGACTTCTAAGGTCCCTTCCAGCTCTGAAGGGGTGATCCTATGTATGCATTGTTTCTCCCTTTCTGTGTTATCATTGAATTGAAATTTCCCTCTACTTACTAAAATTCTATGCATCTTTTAAGTTTCTAGTTTAAACACTTCCAGGGAGCTTCTGCAAACCAGTTCAAGCCATGGTGTTGTCTCTGTCCTGTGAGCATAGCTAGACTGTAAGTTCCTTATAAAGTAGGGGAGGGGCAGGGAGGTATCTCTTACTTCTTTGTACCTGGCATGATGCCTTTTATATGGCAAGTGCTCAATGACTGTTTTTTGAATGAACGATTTTCTTTGGACAGGATCTCTCATTCCAGGAAAGACGTTAGAGACTTACTAGGTCACCTTCTCTTCCCTGTCCAATCATCATAATAATGAGGATTTGCATTTTTGAAAGAAGATTGTAGGAGAGGGTAGTAGATAACCCAACTTAGCCAGTGGTGGAATTTCAGGGCTCAGCAAGGATGATTTTTTTTTTACCAGCAAGATTTCCCAATGCTTTTTAGTTGACATCAGGCAATTGGTGTTGCTGTTCCGTTATATCTTATTCTTCATGACCCCATTTTGGAGTTTTCACAGCAAAGATTCTGAAATTGCCATTTCCTTCTCCAGCTCATTTTACAGATGAGGAAATCGAGGCAAACAGGGTTAAGTGACTTGCTCAGGGTCACACAGTTAGTAAGTGAGGGTAGACTGGGACTGAGGAAGATGAGGTCTGATTGCAGGCCTGCCACCATATCCACTCGGACACCAAGGGATCTCATGATGTCCATGACTTTGTTCAGGCTGTTGCTTAAAATATTGCTTAAAAATAACGATACCTATGTTACAGGTTTGTTGTGAGGTTCAAGTATATAGAGCTGGTGCTGCTTTTGTTGCTGCTACTAGCCGTAGCAGCAACAGGAATGCCCTGCATTACCGTTTTGCCTATAGAATCTCTACTCCTCTGTTTTTCAGTCCAATTTGAATGCCTCTTATTCCACAAAGCCCTATTGGATTCTCCCTGGTGGGTAGGAACTTTCCTACTAGCAAGTTCAAACTCAAACAGAAATGGAGCAGCACTAAACCATATATAAGGATATCTGTCAATTGCATATTGGCTTAGAAAATGACATTTTACATTATCTATGTTCTATTGTATTTTTAGGGCAACTAGGTGGCAGATAGAATGTAGGGGATCTAGAATCAGGAAGATTCATATTTCTAAGTGTGAATCTGGCTTCAAATACTTACTAGCTGTGTGACCCTGGGAAAGTCACTTAACCCCAGTTTTCAAATCTACAAAATGAGCTGGACAAGAATATGGCAAACCACTTCATTTTTTTTGTGCCAGGAAATTCCCCCAAATGGGGTTGTAACAAGTGGATGTGCTAGAAAACAACTGTACAACAATAATTTTACTTTTATTTATTTTGTCAAATATCACCCAATTACATTTTAATCTGGCTTGGGTAGCACCTGGGAGTATTACAGGCCTCATCTGTCCCATGAGCAGGATGTTTGATCCCTTTGTACTAGACTGTAAACTCCATTGTGACAGAGGCTGAGTCTTATCTAAACTGAGGAAATTGAGGGGATTAGGACAGCAAGAGGTTAGTTGTGGAACCACGTTGACTGCATCTTGTGACTCAGTTCTGGAGCTAGCTCAGTTCCCTTTCTATTCAGTTATGGATCTAGTCCAAATCTGTCTTGTGAGAAAAGTTTATTCAATTGTGAGAACTGGGAAAAACTTTATTGCAATCTAGCTCTGCTTGGCTGGGAGACTGGGCCACCACCCCCTGCTGTTTAGAGACCCTTAATGAAGGACCTGGGTTATACTGATCAGAAATATGATGCAAAGACTGATGCAGAGTTTTCTCACAATTGTACATCTCAAGCAGCCCATGCATCTTGTAACTTTCCCTTTACACATCAGTCAGTTATTGGTTCATGTTCCTTTGATTGTTTACAGACACTTGTAGGGAGTGGGACACCTCTTTTTCTGAATTCAGGGAATTATACCTGTTCTCTCTTCCCCTCCCAATTTGTGAAGTCCCTAATCTTTCCTCCAAATAGAAATCAGGTTAGTTAATGTATTGCTTTCTTTTAATTAATTGATCTTATTTGATTAATTGGTTTTAATGTCTAAAAGTCTGTCTTTTCCTGTATTCTGGGTCCAGGTCTAAGCTGAAGAAGTCTGGTACCATTTTGGGGGGCAATTGCCATTCATTTAATTAATAAATTAATGAAATTCATGCAGTTAAATAAACTGATATGCTCAGAAGATTGAACCCTTGTTTCATCAGTCATTTTATTTTCACCAATCACAAAACTTTGTAGCTTCCCCAGCACATAGTGGGTGTTTAATGACTGTACATCATGCATTTGCTTCCTGCTCTTCTGTTTCTGGGTTGCATAAGAATTATAAGCACAACAATAGAGTCCTGAAGAGTAAATAGCCTATAATTACACACACTGGAGCCTCATTTGCTTAGATGCTGCCCAGACTTCATGCAGTAGGATAGTGCATTGCAGTATGGGGCTGGGTGCAGGCCAGCAAAAAGGGAACATAGGTTTATAATGAAGCCTTTAGAAATCTAGGCATTTTAGAACTCTAGGCACTAAACTTCATTGAATGGAATGCTGGTAGAACAAAATTCCTCTTTACTGAAAACAATATTATCAGGAGTATCTGGAGTACTGTGGTTTTCTAGAAATACATTTTTTTCCCCACCTTTGTTTTATATTAAAAAGAGTTCTGGGGGAAATAAAATGATTTATAGGCAGAAACATTTTATTGTCTTGATTTGGAAAAATAAAGCACCTCAGATACTCAGTAGCTGTGCGACCCTGGGCAAGTCACTTGATCCTATTGGCCTCATTTTTCTCATCTGTAAAATGAGCTGGAGAAGGAAATGACAAACCACTCCAGTATCTTTGCCAAAAAAAAAAAACCCAAATGGGGTCCTGGAGAGCTGAACACAACAACAAAAACACCCTCATTTTACTTCTGAAAAAGCTGAGGCCCAGAGAAGGAAAGGAACTTGCCCAAGGGCATACAGCTACTTAATAGCAGAGCTGGGGCTTAGGGTCACAAGACCTTAGATTTAGTGCTAGAGGAATGACTTAGAGTCCATCTGGTCCAATTCTACCAGAGGCATAATTTGAATCCAGGACCTTTCACTCCAGGGTCAGTGTTTTTCCTCCCCGCCCCCCCCCCCCCAAGATGGAATGAAGAGATATTATTTTGAAATCTATTCCTTGAGCTTGAGTAATGTCACCATTCCAAGACTGAGATAAATGACTCTCTAAGAATGAATTTTATAGCTAGTTAAGGACCCTTTCTAGTCATTCAGGAATCTGAGCACATGTGGGTCTGTATGTTTTGTGTGGCTTGTGTGACTGTAGCTGTGGATAGAACCAGGTGATCTCCAAAAGCTCTTCTAGCTTGAAACTCCCATAATTCTATCATTGTTTTGTGGCTATTTATGTATGGTCACAGGGCTCTTTGTATGTGTGTATGATCATATATGTGACTACATGTGGCTGTTTAAAACTGAAGTCACTCCTCTCCCCTCCCTCCCTCCATCCCTGACTCAGGTAGCTTTCTGTATGGGTTTTTCTTTTATTTGAAGGGAATGATAGAGCTTGGAGTTCTATCTGTGAAAATAAAAGAAAATGCTCAGAAGATGAAGAGGGACCTAAGCTTCAGGGATCTGGAGAGCTCTCTTTGACCTTCAAAGGTGCTTCCCTCAGAGGATACTTAGGAAAGAGCACTGATCAAATCCCAGCAGAGATCAAGGTCAAGGGTCCTTTAAATCTTCCCTCAGATGCCCTTTTATAACCAGAACTACCCAGGATGGTGGGGAGGGTTGGAACGTCTTGCCATTCTAGAGCTGGAGTTGGAGCTCTGCCATTGTCTGTGACCCCTACCACAGGTCCCTGCCTCTGCTTCCTAGCTCTCTGCCCCTATTTGGCTTTGAACTTGGCTTGTGTTTGTTTAATTGCACCGAGGCTCACCCTGCTTTCTGTCTGGTACCCCGCTTGGATCAAGTCCTTTTTGGCTTCTGCTTGCATAATGACTCTGGTACGTGTGACCCTGTCTGGCCTTGGCCCTTACCTCTGCCCACATGGTTAACACCATTACTCTGATTTCATCTACACCCGTGCCTTGACCCCATGTCCTCATGCCCAGCAAGAGAAATACAATGAGCAGCCCTGCCTTGCCCTCTTCAGATGTATTCTTTGCCTCCGTTTCTGTAGGGGTGCAGCATTGTCCGAGTCATACAGGCTCAAATCTTGGCATCCTCTTTGACTCTGCCCAGTTCCCTGACGTCCGTTCAATCATCAATTCCTGTAGCTGAAGCCAGGGAGGCCTCCCATTTGCCACATAAACATTAACAGAGGCAGATTGGTCTGTTCATTGTTAGCTAGGACATGCCATGCTTTTCTACCCCTGAAGTTTTGTTCATGCTATTGTCCTTTTTTGGATCATCCAATTCTGGCCTCTCCCTCTTTTCTACTCGTCTAAGCCCTGTCTTTTCATTAAGATCCAAGTCAAGGCCCATGTCCTCCATGAAGCCTTCCCTGACACCCTCTCTGGGAAAGACCTCAGAGGCTCTGTAGTCCAAACCTTCCATTTTGCAGATGAGGAAACTGAGACCCAGGAATTTGAATGACCTGCCCCAAGCTCACTTAGGTGGTAAACATCAGAGGTAGGATTGGAACCTGCCTCTTCTGACTCCAGAGACAATGTTCTTTCCATTGTACTATGGCTTCTTCTTTAGGGTTCGTATAGCTCTAAGGATCCATACTTCTCACCTCTGTTCTTTAGGATTTATTGCCATGGGGTGTCAGTTGTCTTTTCATGTATATGTCCCTGTCTCCTCAACTAAATGTTAAACAGTTGGTAGGCTGAACGATCTTATACTAGATTTAGAATCAGAGGCCTTGGGTTCAAATCCCACCACTACTTATTAGCTTGACGACATTGAGATTATCGTTTCACCTCCTTTGTCCTCAGTGTCATCATATATAAAATGCTGGAGTTGGATATACTGACCTTTGAGATCTTTTCTATCTCCAAATCTGTGATCACCATGTTCCCCTCATTGCATACTTCCTCAAAGTCTAGTTCAGGGCTCTGTATACAGTTAATACTCAATAAATGTTTATTAATGATGGTGAGGATGATGATGTATGTGAGTCTTGTGTGATTATGGATGATTGTTGGATGACACATTTTAGGGTATCTGTATGACTGTGCAATTATGAGTGGTCTTATGCATGGAGTCTTATATACCATTATGTGGGGCATGCTCATGTGTCTGTACATCCAAGCTAATGTCATACAAACATTTGAGTTTTCCCTCCTTGTCAGAGTTCAGGACCTCAGAGAAAGTTAATGATCACATTCTTCATATATACATGGAATCAAAATAGGAGACACATGATATTTTCCTTGAAATTATAGTTAGAGATGGGCAGAGAAGAAGAGGGAAACGAAATGTGGCCATGGGGGTGATGTAGCTGGTGGGATGCTACCATGAATTGGAAAGTTGGCTTTGGTGTGGCCACATGCTAGAGCAGAATGTGGAGAAGGAGCACAGAGTTCACTCCAGGGCCCCACCCCTCTTCAGGAGGTTGTCCTGAAGCATTTGCTGTCCTCCATTCCTCTTACACAGACTCAAGGCATCAAGGACCAACCTGAATCAAGCAGCCAGAGTAAGTAAGCCCTTTGGCAATTCACCCACCCAGAGTCCTAGGGAGAGGGGCCTAGATTCTAGGCTCAGAACAGCCCATCCAAGAAAAAGCCACATGCATCAAAAAACCAAGGTCCTGCTCTTTCTGGAGCACAGTTGTCCCTGGCCCTTCAGTCACCCTGATCCTCAAGGTGGGAAGCCTCAGGAACAAGATTCCCATGAGCACCCTTTTCCGCACTTGTCCAGAATACCTTCCCTTCCACTTCTTTATAGAGAAATCCCCATTAGGTCAAGAGAAATTCAAATACTGACATCACCCCCCTCCCCAACCCTGTTAACCATTCACAGTGAATGAAGGGTATCTTACTGTGGCTGCTTTTGCTCCCAAACTGCAAAGTTCATCAGATTACTCACTCTGTCCTCACTTACCTAGAAGAGAGAACACAGGTGGACATTATGGACATTGGCCCTCCCAGGGTCCCCCACTGAGGGAAGGACTTTACCCAGAAGGGTTACTTAGAACTGTTTACCCCCACAATGGGAAAACCAAAGGAAATCCCCAAAGTTACATCAGGGAAAAGGTAAGCTTGGAATACTCCTGCTGGATGTAGCTGACGCTTTACCAAGTGGGTGGATATAATTCAAGGAGACAAGAGAGCATGTCTCTTCAGTGAGCTGAGGGATTCTTCCAGAAGCCAATGGGCCTCAACTCAAGGGTACACATGACTTCCTTGGCAAAGGGCATCCACTCCCTTCCTCATTCCCCACCCTTCTCCAACTTCCTGGTTAATGATTATGGCATTGATTTAGGGTTCCCATGACTTCTTTCTTTCTTTCTTTCTTTCTTTCTTTCTTTCTTTCTTTCTTTCTTTCTTCTTCTTTCTTTCTTTCTTTCTTTCTTTCTTTCTTTCTTTCTTTCTTTCTTTCTTTTCTTTCTTTCTTTCTTTCTTTCTTTCTTCTTCTTTCTTTCTTTCTTTCTTTCTTTCTTTCTTTTCTTTCTCTTTCTTTCTTCCTTCCTTCCTTCCTTCCCTTCTTTTTCTCTTTCTGCAATATGATGTCTGCAAACCAAAAAGAAGTAGCATTTCTAAGAACACCATTTTTGTTAGCATTAATAATAATGAGACTTGCAAAGTTCCATTTGAATGAGCTCCTGTTTGGAAGGCCTCAGCTGGTCATGTTGTTTCATAGACATGATGTTTATATAAAACCCCAAACCCTCCACCAGTTGGTTGATATTTTTTCTCACTATGATTTCCAATGATGGCATTATCCAGTTTGCAGACATCAAATGGAGGAAAGAAGAGGCTGATTCAGAGCATTTGGATCCCGGGCTGCTCAGCAGATAAAAGCTGATAACTAAGGTCATACAGATGGGAAAGCATTCATTTGGCTGATAGGATTTAGGTGGCGCTCAAAGTTTCTGCTTCCCTCAAAACAATAAGTCCCCTCTCCCTTTTCCCCCACCTCAGCCCTCCATTGGTCTGCCATCTTACCTGAAGTTTTCCCCATTAGTATTGCTCCTAAAGAGCTATCAAGAGATATGATCTGGGAAACTGATTCATGATGCTAGTTTGCCCAACAAAAAATGAAGAACAGGACACAGAACAGGCATGTTTTGGTTGGTGTTGAGGGAAGAGTTCAGAACACGGGCTCTGGACTGAGAGATGGGCCTGGGAAGAAGGCTCCCTTATGTGTTATTACTAGCAGGGAGGGAAGCTAATCATTGATGGGCCAATGTGAGACCACTGAGAGACAAAAGGAAACTGACAGAGATGAGGGCTAATCCCAAGAAAGGCATGAAAAGTTATCTATATACAGCTTTTATAAGATCATAGATACAGAGAGAGAAGGCATCCAGTTCAACCTCTTTGTTTTGTGGATGAGAAAAGTGGTTTCACAAGGAGGAAACCTCAGAAGTCCAATTTGAACTTGGGTCTTTTGATTTTGCAGCCAAAGATTGACCCTGATGTAGAAGCATGATTCCGTGGAGGTACGTACCATCCATCCCAAGGATGATGGGGCTCACAGAGGGCCTCACCCTGGGTGTGTGCTAGAGAAGGCTCAGGCAAACTATTTCTCACTGTTCTTGACAAGCATAAAAGCTATCCCTTGGCACAGTGCAATTTCCTCCCTGATTCAGGAGCACAAAGAACTCTATGAATCTTTGGAATCTTTAAGATGGTCTCAAAAGGCCAGAACCTCAGCACTACCATCCCCACCAGAAAATGTCATGTCCACTAGGGGAGGGAAGGGAATATGCACTTATGTAGTGCCTACTATGTGCCAGGCACTGGGTTAAGTGCTTTACCAATGTATCTCATTAGATATTTCACAACAGTCCTGGGAGGTAGGTACTGTTATAATCCCCATTTTACAGTAGAGGAGACTGAGGCAGAAGTTAAGTGACTTATCCAAGGTTATATAAATACTAAGTGTCTGATACTGATTTGAACTTAGGGCCTCTTGACTTCAGGTCCAGCACCCTATCCATTGCATCACCCAGCTGCCTCTAATGCCATTAACCATTTCACATGTGGAGGTGCTGAGACTTGTAGCCACTGAACTTGACCTTGACTTCTTAGGGTTCCTGGGATGTTGTTTGTCGCCCTAAAACTGTAGTTACATGGTACATTGTTGTTGTCCGGTCATTTCAGTCATATCTTATTCTTCGTGACCCCATTTGGGGTTTTCTTGGCAGGAACAATGGAGTGGTTTGCCATTTCCTTTCTCCAGTTCATTTTACAGATGAAGAAACTGAGGTCAACAGGATTAAGTGACTTGCACAGCTAAGTATCTAAGGTCAGATTTTAACTCGAGAAGATGAATCTTCCTGATTTCCGGTCTTGAGCTCTATCCACTATACCACCTAGCTACCCAGTTATATGGCATAATGACCTTTATTATGATGCGATTTGGTTTATTCTTTCTCTGGTTGGTGACCATGGCTATGCCTTTGTTCAGAACACTTTCTAAATTCTAGAGACATAGAAAGTAGAAATAACCTTGGTGCTCTATCTATACATATTCATGGTACAATCCCTTGTCCCAGGATATGGGGAGGCCATTTGGAAGGCCAGATAGATTTGGAATCAGAGCACCTGGGCTTGAATCCTGGATCTCTGAGTCTTCATCTGCAAAAAAGATGACTTCTAAGGTCCCTTCCAGCTCTGAAGGGGTGATCCTATGTATGCATTGTTTCTCCCTTTCTGTGTTATCATTGAATTGAAATTTCCCTCTACTTACCAAAATTCTATGCATCTTTTAAGTTTCTAGTTTAAACACTTCCAGGGAGCTTCTGCAAACCAGTTCAAGCCATGGTGTTGTCTCTGTCCCGTGAGCATAGCTAGACTGTAAGTTCCTTATAAAGTAGGGGAGGGGCAGGGAGGTATCTCTTACTTCTTTGTTCCTGGCATGATGCCTTTTATATGGCAAGTGCTCAATGACTGTTTTTTGAATGAACGATTTTCTTTGGACAGGATCTCTCATTCCAGGAAAGACGTTAGAGACTTACTAGGTCACCTTCTCTTCCCTGTCCAATCATCATAATAATGAGGATTTGCATTTTTGAAAGAAGATTGTAGGAGAGGGTAGTAGATAACCCAACTCAGCCAGTGGTGGAATTTCAGGGCTCAGCAAGGATGATTTTTTTTTTTACTAGCAAGATTTCCCAATGCTTTTTAGTTGACATCAGGCAATTGGTGTTGCTGTTCCGTTATATCTCATTCTTCATGACCCCATTTTGGAGTTTTCACAGCAAAGATTCTGAAATTGCCATTTCCTTCTCCAGCTCCTTTTACAGATGAGGAAATCGAGGCAAACAGGGTTAAGTGACTTGCTCAGGGTCACACAGTTAGTAAGTGAGGGTAGACTGGGACTGAGGAAGATGAGGTCTGACTGCAGGCCTGCCACCATATCCACTCGGACACCAAGGGATCTCATGATGTCCATGACTTTGTTCAGGCTGTTGCTTAAAAATAACGATACCTATGTTACAGGTTTGTTGTGAGGTTCAAGTATATAGAGCTGGTGCTGCTTTTGTTGCTGCTGACTAGCCGTAGCAGCAACAGGAATGCCCTGCATTACCATTTTGCCTATAGAATCTCTACTCCTCTGCTTTTCAGTCCAATTTGAATGCCTCTTATTCCACAAAGCCCTATTGGATTCTCCCTGGTGGGTAGGAACTTTCCTACAAGCAAGTTCAAACTCAAACAGAAATGGAGCAGCACTAAACCATATATAAGGATATCTGTCAATTGCATATTGGCTTAGAAAACGACATTTTACATTATCTATGTTCTATTGTATTTTTAGGGCAACTAGGTGGCAGATAGAATGTAGGGGATCTAGAATCAGGAGGATTCATATTTCTAAGTGCGAATCTGGCTTCAAATACTTACTAGCTGTGTGACCCTGGGAAAGTCACTTAACCCCAGTTTTCAAATCTACAAAAATGAGCTGGACAAGAATATGGCAAACCACTTCATTTTTTTTTGTGCCAGGAAATCCCCCCAAATGGGGTTGTAACAAGTGGATGTGCTAGAAAACAACTGTACAACAATAATTTTACTTTTATTTATTTTGTCAAATATCACCCAATTACATTTTAATCTGGCTTGGGTAGCACCTGGGAGTATTACAGGCCTCATCTGTCCTATGAGCAGGATGTTTGATCCCTTTGTACTAGACTGTAAACTCCATTGTGACAGAGGCTGAGTCTTATCTAAACTGAGGAAATTGAGGGGATTAGGACAGCAAGAGGTTAGTTGTGGAACCACGTTGACTGCATCTTGTGACTCAGTTCTGGAGCTAGCTCAGTTCTCTTTCTATTCAGTTATGGATCTAGTCCAAATCTGTCTTGTGAGAAAAGTTTATTCAATTGTGAGAACTGGGAAAAACTTTATTGCAATCTAGCTCTGCTTGGCTGGGAGACTGGGCCACCACCCCCTGCTGTTTAGAGACCCTTAATGAAGGACCTGGGTTATACTGATCAGAAATATGATGCAAAGACTGATGCAGAGTTTTCTCACAATTGTACATCTCAAGCAGCCCATGCATCTTGTAACTTTCCCTTTACACATCAGTCAGTTATTGGTTCATGTTCCTTTGATTGTTTACAGACACTTGTAGGGAGTGGGACACCTCTTTTTCTGAATTCAGGGAATTATACCTGTTCTCTCTTCCCCTCCCAATTTGTGAAGTCCCTAATCTTTCCTCCAAATAGAAATCAGGTTAGTTAATGTATTGCTTTCTTTTAATTAATTGATCTTATTTGATTAATTGGTTTTAATGTCTAAAAGTCTGTCTTTTCCTGTATTCTGGGTCCAGGTCTAAGCTGAAGAAGTCTGGTACCATTTTGGGGGGCAATTGCCATTCATTTAATTAATAAATTAATGAAATTCATGCAGTTAAATAAACTGATATGCTCAGAAGATTGAACCCTTGTTTCATCAGTCATTTTATTTTCACCAATCACAAAACTTTGTAGCTTCCCCAGCACATAGTGGGTGTTTAATGACTGTACATCATACATTTGCTTCCTGCTCTTCTGTTTCTGGGTTGCATAAGAATTATAAGCACAACAATAGAGTCCTGAAGAGTAAATAGCCTATAATTACACACACTGGAGCCTCATTTGCTTAGATGCTGCCCAGACTTCATGCAGTAGGATAGTGCATTGCAGTATGGGGCTGGGTGCAGGCCAGCAAAAAGGGAACATAGGTTTACAATGAAGCCTTTAGAAATCTAGGCATTTTAGAACTCTAGGCACTAAACTTCATTGAATGGAATGCTGGTAGAACAAAATTCCTCTTTACTGAAAATAATATTATCAGGAGTATCTGGAGTACTGTGGTTTGCTAGAAATACATTTTTCCCCACCTTTGTTTTATATTAAAAAGAGTTCTGGGGGAAATAAAATGATTTATAGGCAGAAACATTTTATTGTCTTGATTTGGGAAAATAAAGCACCTCAGATACTCAGTAGCTGTGCGACCCTGGGCAAGTCACTTGATCCTATTGGCTTCATTTTTCTCATCTGTAAAATGAGCTGGAGAAGGAAATGGCAAACCACTCCAGTATCTTTGCCAAAAAAAAACCCCAAATGGGGTCCTGGAGAGCTGAACACAACAACAAAAACACCCTCATTTTATTTCTGAAAAAGCTGAGGCCCAGAGAAGGAAAGGAACTTGCCCAAGGGCATACAGCTACTTAATAGCAAAGCTGGGGCTTAGGGTCACAAGACCTTAGATTTAGTGCTAGAGGAATGACTTAGAGTCCATCTGGTCCAATTCTACCAGAGGCATAATTTGAATCCAGGACCTTTCACTCCAGGTTCAGTGTTTTTCCTCCCCGCCCGCCCCCCCCCCCCGCCCCAAGACAGAATGAAGAGATATTATTTTGAAATCTATTCCTTGAGCTTGAGTAATGTCACCATTCCAAGACTGAGATGAATGACTCTCTAAGAATGAATTTCATAGCTAGTTAAGGACCCTTTCTAGTCATTCAGGAATCTGAGCACATGTGGGTCTGTATGTTTTGTGTGGCTTGTGTGACTGTAGTTGTGGATAGAAACAGGTGATCTCCAAAAGCTCTTCTAGCTTGAAACTCCCATAATTCTATCATTGTTTTGTGGCTAGTTATGTATGGTCTCAGGGCTCTTTGTATGTGTGTATGATCATATATGTGACTACATGTGGCTGTTTAAAACTGAAGTCACTCCTTCTCTCCCCTCCCTCCCCCGATCCCTGACTCAGGTAGCTTTCTGTATGGGTTTCTCTTTTATTTGAAGGGAATGATAGAGCTTGAGGTTCTATCTGTGAAAATAAAAGAAAATGCTCAGAAGATGAAGAGGGACCTAAGCTTCAGGGATCTGGAGAGCTCTCTTTGACCTTCAAAGGTGCTTCCCTCAGAGGATACTTAGGAAAGAGCACTGATCAAATCCCAGCAGAGATCAAGGTCAAGGGTCCTTTAAATCTTCCCTCAGATGCCCTTTTATAACCAGAACTACCCAGGATGGTGGGAGGGTTGGAACGTCTTGCCATTCTAGAGCTGGAGTTGGAGCTCTGCCATTGTCTGTGACCCCTACCACAGGTCCCTGCTCTGCTTCCTAGCTCTCTGCCCTATTTGGCTTTGAACTTGGCTTGTGTTTGTTTAATTGCACCGAGGCTCACCCTGCTTTCTGTCTGGTACCCCGCTTGGATCAAGTCCTTTTTGGCTTCTGCTTGCATAATGACTCTGGTACGTGTGACCCTGTCTGGCCTTGGCCCTTACCTCTGCCCACATGGTTAACACCATTACTCTGATTTCATCTACACCCGTGCCTTGACCCCATGTCCTCATGCCCAGCAAGAGAAATACAATGAGCAGCCCTGCCTTGCCCTCTTCAGATGTATTCTTTGCCTCCGTTTCTGGTAGGGGTGCAGCATTGTCCCAGTCATGCAGGCTCAAATCTTGGCATCCTCTTCGACTCTGCCCAGTTCCCTGACGTCCGTTCAATTCACCTAATCAGATAGAATCCTGTACAAATGAGGAGGGACAAAATTTTTAAAAAAATAATGAGGAAGGGGTTGGGAAAAAAACAATTAACACTTGAACTTCACTCATCTAAACTCATCAAAGGAGGGAACAACACACATAGTTAGATACAGAAACACTTTTCATTCAACAAGAAAATAAGAGGGAATAGAGTGAAGAGAGAAGGAGGAATTAAAAGGGAAGGTAGGTGAAGGGAGAAATTAATCCTAAACAGAACAAACTCCAAGTAAGTGCATGCTTTAAAAATACTCCACAGATGTTTTTGTGGTGACATAGAATTGGAAACCTAGTGGGTTCCCTTCAATTAGGAGAATGACTGGACAAGCTCTGATATGATAGTGTGATGGAATACTATGTGTTGTAAGAAAGGATGAAGGAGATGATTTCAGAGAAACCTTAATTAAGCTTTGTATGAGCTGAGGCAGGTTGAAATGCATAGAATGAGGATGACAGTTTAAACAATGGTAGCAACATCGTAAAGACAGATAATTATGAAAGACTTAGGAATTCTGACGAGTGTAATGACTGATGATAGTTCCAGAGTACTAATGATGAAATATGTACCCACTTCCCTGTAGAGAAGTTAGACTCAGAGTGCAGAATGGAACATATATAAATATATATATGTATATGTACATACATATAATATTTTATAGATATTAATATAGATATTGATACAGATGTAGAATGTATTTTTGTATATAGACAGGGCCAATGCAAAAATTTATTTTGGTTGACTATATATGTTTACAATGGGGGTTTTTCTTTCTTTTTCAATAGGGGGTGAGGTTGGGAGGGAGCAAAAGTGAATTTTTACTGATTGAAAAAATAAAAAAAATTAGAAAATGAATGAAGGAATATAGGTTGTGCAGATTAATGATTTTCCAACTAGATGGATCCACCAAACCACAGTGATTCAATTCAATTTACTTACATCTGTCCATGTTGTTTTCCTGGAAGACTATGAGCTCCCTGAGATCAGGAACTTTTTTTATTTTTGTCTTTGTAGCCTTATCATCCAGCACAGTACCATCACATAGTAGACATTTCATAATTTTTTTTTTGTTTTTGAATCTACAACAATTCTCTATGAACTCTGATATTTGAAAGAGGCATCCTGATATAGATAGATGGGTAGGTAGGAAGATAGATAGATAGATAGATAGATAGATAGATAGATAGATAGATAGATAGATAGATAGAGATAGATGGACAGATAGATGGATATATGGAGTAGATAGGTAGATAGAGAGATAGATAGATAGACAGATAGAGATGGATAGATGGATTAGATAGGTAGATTGTGTTTGTCCTTTGTTTTTTAAGAGGATCCTGACATTAGAGGGATAGATGATAGATAGATAGACAGGGAGATAGAAAGAACATTTATTAAGCATTTACTATATGCCAGGCACTGTTTTAAGCACTGTGAATAAAAATACATAATATTTGTTTTAAAAGAGTTTTTATCTTCCAGAAAGACAATATATAAAGGGATAAAGGGAAAGGTGTTGAGTCAGGAATGTAAAGAAGAACATGGATGGCTTAGGTACTTCATGAAATGGGGTTCCTAGGCAGGAACTCACCATCAGAAGAAGGTGTTACTACACTGAGAGTCCAAAGAAGAGATGTTGGTCAAGTAGCTTCACCCCTCTGGGTCATACTTTATCCACCTGTAAAATGGGAATGGCAGGTAAATAGATGGAATGAATTTGCATTAGATGA
The DNA here is from genome assembly GCA_023548195.1 of Bettongia penicillata ogilbyi. Lineage (NCBI taxonomy): Eukaryota > Metazoa > Chordata > Mammalia > Diprotodontia > Potoroidae > Bettongia > Bettongia penicillata. The sequence continues at coordinate 9,734,350 of JAJHZJ010000090.1, forward strand.
TCTCCAAAGTCCCTTCCAGTTCTGACATTTTGTGATTTTTATGATGCTATAATAAGAAGGTGATACTATCTGATTGGTGAATGAACAATGACAGTGTTTCCCAAGGATCCTTCTTTTGGAATCCTGCATACCCTAGTGAAATGATTATCACATCTGATTTATATGCAGAACATGTTGAATTCAAAACCCAGTGAGACCAAAAGGGACACTGAAACTATGCATAACTGGCTCAATGCTTTGGGCCAAGTATTAAGGAGATCAAGATCTTTACTGTGGGCCAGTTAGCATCATTCTTTTCCAGGTCACAGACTGGTCCCCTAATGCCAGTCAGTTCTTTTTTTTTCCAGGGCTCCTAAAGTAGGCAAGACTAAAAAATGTGGCTGCTTCACCCTGACCTCCCCACCTCCCAGAACATAACCCTAACATTAATTAACAGATGCACACATACCCAGCTCCCTGCTCCCCTTCCACTCCACCCCTCCCCCTGAAGGGACTGTTCCTTGCTCCATGTGAATTAGTGGACCTGTGCATGACTAGAATTACATCAGCTGCAACAGCCTACTGTCCCCACTGCCTGCTCTCTGTGTGTAATTTGTTTGCCAAGATCAGATTGATTGGCAGGAGCCAGAATATGCCTCCTCTTCTCAGTCTTTCTCATTTCCCTGTGAGCTCAGAGATGATTAAGAAACCGAGCAGATGGAGAGTCTCCCTAGTACCAGCTTTCCTGAAATACCCGGGAATGAGCTCCTGTTTGGAAGGCCTCAGCTGGTCATGTTGTTTCATAGACATGATGTTTATATAAAACCCCAAACCCTCCACCAGTTGGTTGATATTTTTTCTCACTATGATTTCCAATGATGGCATTATCCAGTTTGCAGACATCAAATGGAGGAAAGAAGAGGCTGATTCAGAGCATTTGGATCCCGGGCTGCTCAGCAGATAAAAGCTGATAACTAAGGTCATACAGATGGGAAAGCATTCATTTGGCTGATAGGATTTAGGTGGCGCTCAAAGTTTCTGCTTCCCTCAAAACAATAAGTCCCCTCTCCCTTTTCCCCCACCTCAGCCCTCCATTGGTCTGCCATCTTACCTGAAGTTTTCCCCATTAGTATTGCTCCTAAAGAGCTATCAAGAGATATGATCTGGGAAACTGATTCATGATGCTAGTTTGCCCAACAAAAAATGAAGAACAGGACACAGAACAGGCATGTTTTGGTTGGTGTTGAGGGAAGAGTTCAGAACACGGGCTCTGGACTGAGAGATGGGCCTGGGAAGAAGGCTCCCTTATGTGTTATTACTAGCAGGGAGGGAAGCTAATCATTGATGGGCCAATGTGAGACCACTGAGAGACAAAAGGAAACTGACAGAGATGAGGGCTAATCCCAAGAAAGGCATGAAAAGTTATCTATATACAGCTTTTATAAGATCATAGATACAGAGAGAGAAGGCATCCAGTTCAACCTCTTTGTTTTGTGGATGAGAAAAGTGGTTTCACAAGGAGGAAACCTCAGAAGTCCAATTTGAACTTGGGTCTTTTGATTTTGCAGCCAAAGATTGACCCTGATGTAGAAGCATGATTCCGTGGAGGTACGTACCATCCATCCCAAGGATGATGGGGCTCACAGAGGGCCTCACCCTGGGTGTGTGCTAGAGAAGGCTCAGGCAAACTATTTCTCACTGTTCTTGACAAGCATAAAAGCTATCCCTTGGCACAGTGCAATTTCCTCCCTGATTCAGGAGCACAAAGAACTCTATGAATCTTTGGAATCTTTAAGATGGTCTCAAAAGGCCAGAACCTCAGCACTACCATCCCCACCAGAAAATGTCATGTCCACTAGGGGAGGGAAGGGAATATGCACTTATGTAGTGCCTACTATGTGCCAGGCACTGGGTTAAGTGCTTTACCAATGTATCTCATTAGATATTTCACAACAGTCCTGGGAGGTAGGTACTGTTATAATCCCCATTTTACAGTAGAGGAGACTGAGGCAGAAGTTAAGTGACTTATCCAAGGTTATATAAATACTAAGTGTCTGATACTGATTTGAACTTAGGGCCTCTTGACTTCAGGTCCAGCACCCTATCCATTGCATCACCCAGCTGCCTCTAATGCCATTAACCCATTTCACATGTGGAGGTGCTGAGACTTGTAGCCACTGAACTTGACCTTGACTTCTTAGGGTTCCTGGGATGTTGTTTGTCGCCCTAAAACTGTAGTTACATGGTACATTGTTGTTGTCCGGTCATTTCAGTCATATCTTATTCTTCGTGACCCCATTTGGGGTTTTCTTGGCAGGAACAATGGAGTGGTTTGCCATTTCCTTTCTCCAGTTCATTTTACAGATGAAGAAACTGAGGTCAACAGGATTAAGTGACTTGCACAGCTAAGTATCTAAGGTCAGATTTTAACTCGAGAAGATGAATCTTCCTGATTTCCGGTCTTGAGCTCTATCCACTATACCACCTAGCTACCCAGTTATATGGCATAATGACCTTTATTATGATGCGATTTGGTTTATTCTTTCTCTGGTTGGTGACCATGGCTATGCCTTTGTTCAGAACACTTTCTAAATTCTAGAGACATAGAAAGTAGAAATAACCTTGGTGCTCTATCTATACATATTCATGGTACAATCCCTTGTCCCAGGATATGGGAGGCCATTTGGAAGGCCAGATAGATTTGGAATCAGAGCACCTGGGCTTGAATCCTGGATCTCTGAGTCTTCATCTGCAAAAAGATGACTTCTAAGGTCCCTTCCAGCTCTGAAGGGGTGATCCTATGTATGCATTGTTTCTCCCTTTCTGTGTTATCATTGAATTGAAATTTCCCTCTACTTACCAAAATTCTATGCATCTTTTAAGTTTCTAGTTTAAACACTTCCAGGGAGCTTCTGCAAACCAGTTCAAGCCATGGTGTTGTCTCTGTCCCGTGAGCATAGCTAGACTGTAAGTTCCTTATAAAGTAGGGGAGGGGCAGGGAGGTATCTCTTACTTCTTTGTTCCTGGCATGATGCCTTTTATATGGCAAGTGCTCAATGACTGTTTTTTGAATGAACGATTTTCTTTGGACAGGATCTCTCATTCCAGGAAAGACGTTAGAGACTTACTAGGTCACCTTCTCTTCCCTGTCCAATCATCATAATAATGAGGATTTGCATTTTTGAAAGAAGATTGTAGGAGAGGGTAGTAGATAACCCAACTCAGCCAGTGGTGGAATTTCAGGGCTCAGCAAGGATGATTTTTTTTTTTACTAGCAAGATTTCCCAATGCTTTTTAGTTGACATCAGGCAATTGGTGTTGCTGTTCCGTTATATCTCATTCTTCATGACCCCATTTTGGAGTTTTCACAGCAAAGATTCTGAAATTGCCATTTCCTTCTCCAGCTCCTTTTACAGATGAGGAAATCGAGGCAAACAGGGTTAAGTGACTTGCTCAGGGTCACACAGTTAGTAAGTGAGGGTAGACTGGGACTGAGGAAGATGAGGTCTGACTGCAGGCCTGCCACCATATCCACTCGGACACCAAGGGATCTCATGATGTCCATGACTTTGTTCAGGCTGTTGCTTAAAAATAACGATACCTATGTTACAGGTTTGTTGTGAGGTTCAAGTATATAGAGCTGGTGCTGCTTTTGTTGCTGCTACTAGCCGTAGCAGCAACAGGAATGCCCTGCATTACCATTTTGCCTATAGAATCTCTACTCCTCTGCTTTTCAGTCCAATTTGAATGCCTCTTATTCCACAAAGCCCTATTGGATTCTCCCTGGTGGGTAGGAACTTTCCTACAAGCAAGTTCAAACTCAAACAGAAATGGAGCAGCACTAAACCATATATAAGGATATCTGTCAATTGCATATTGGCTTAGAAAACGACATTTTACATTATCTATGTTCTATTGTATTTTTAGGGCAACTAGGTGGCAGATAGAATGTAGGGGATCTAGAATCAGGAGGATTCATATTTCTAAGTGCGAATCTGGCTTCAAATACTTACTAGCTGTGTGACCCTGGGAAAGTCACTTAACCCCAGTTTTCAAATCTACAAAAATGAGCTGGACAAGAATATGGCAAACCACTTCATTTTTTTTTGTGCCAGGAAATCCCCCCAAATGGGGTTGTAACAAGTGGATGTGCTAGAAAACAACTGTACAACAATAATTTTACTTTTATTTATTTTGTCAAATATCACCCAATTACATTTTAATCTGGCTTGGGTAGCACCTGGGAGTATTACAGGCCTCATCTGTCCTATGAGCAGGATGTTTGATCCCTTTGTACTAGACTGTAAACTCCATTGTGACAGAGGCTGAGTCTTATCTAAACTGAGGAAATTGAGGGGATTAGGACAGCAAGAGGTTAGTTGTGGAACCACGTTGACTGCATCTTGTGACTCAGTTCTGGAGCTAGCTCAGTTCTCTTTCTATTCAGTTATGGATCTAGTCCAAATCTGTCTTGTGAGAAAAGTTTATTCAATTGTGAGAACTGGGAAAAACTTTATTGCAATCTAGCTCTGCTTGGCTGGGAGACTGGGCCACCACCCCCTGCTGTTTAGAGACCCTTAATGAAGGACCTGGGTTATACTGATCAGAAATATGATGCAAAGACTGATGCAGAGTTTTCTCACAATTGTACATCTCAAGCAGCCCATGCATCTTGTAACTTTCCCTTTACACATCAGTCAGTTATTGGTTCATGTTCCTTTGATTGTTTACAGACACTTGTAGGGAGTGGGACACCTCTTTTTCTGAATTCAGGGAATTATACCTGTTCTCTCTTCCCCTCCCAATTTGTGAAGTCCCTAATCTTTCCTCCAAATAGAAATCAGGTTAGTTAATGTATTGCTTTCTTTTAATTAATTGATCTTATTTGATTAATTGGTTTTAATGTCTAAAAGTCTGTCTTTTCCTGTATTCTGGGTCCAGGTCTAAGCTGAAGAAGTCTGGTACCATTTTGGGGGGCAATTGCCATTCATTTAATTAATAAATTAATGAAATTCATGCAGTTAAATAAACTGATATGCTCAGAAGATTGAACCCTTGTTTCATCAGTCATTTTATTTTCACCAATCACAAAACTTTGTAGCTTCCCCAGCACATAGTGGGTGTTTAATGACTGTACATCATACATTTGCTTCCTGCTCTTCTGTTTCTGGGTTGCATAAGAATTATAAGCACAACAATAGAGTCCTGAAGAGTAAATAGCCTATAATTACACACACTGGAGCCTCATTTGCTTAGATGCTGCCCAGACTTCATGCAGTAGGATAGTGCATTGCAGTATGGGGCTGGGTGCAGGCCAGCAAAAAGGGAACATAGGTTTACAATGAAGCCTTTAGAAATCTAGGCATTTTAGAACTCTAGGCACTAAACTTCATTGAATGGAATGCTGGTAGAACAAAATTCCTCTTTACTGAAAATAATATTATCAGGAGTATCTGGAGTACTGTGGTTTGCTAGAAATACATTTTTCCCCACCTTTGTTTTATATTAAAAAGAGTTCTGGGGGAAATAAAATGATTTATAGGCAGAAACATTTTATTGTCTTGATTTGGGAAAATAAAGCACCTCAGATACTCAGTAGCTGTGCGACCCTGGGCAAGTCACTTGATCCTATTGGCTTCATTTTTCTCATCTGTAAAATGAGCTGGAGAAGGAAATGGCAAACCACTCCAGTATCTTTGCCAAAAAAAAAACCCCAAATGGGGTCCTGGAGAGCTGAACACAACAACAAAAACACCCTCATTTTATTTCTGAAAAAGCTGAGGCCCAGAGAAGGAAAGGAACTTGCCCAAGGGCATACAGCTACTTAATAGCAAAGCTGGGGCTTAGGGTCACAAGACCTTAGATTTAGTGCTAGAGGAATGACTTAGAGTCCATCTGGTCCAATTCTACCAGAGGCATAATTTGAATCCAGGACCTTTCACTCCAGGTTCAGTGTTTTTCCTCCCCGCCCGCCCCCCCCCCCCGCCCCAAGACAGAATGAAGAGATATTATTTTGAAATCTATTCCTTGAGCTTGAGTAATGTCACCATTCCAAGACTGAGATGAATGACTCTCTAAGAATGAATTTCATAGCTAGTTAAGGACCCTTTCTAGTCATTCAGGAATCTGAGCACATGTGGGTCTGTATGTTTTGTGTGGCTTGTGTGACTGTAGTTGTGGATAGAAACAGGTGATCTCCAAAAGCTCTTCTAGCTTGAAACTCCCATAATTCTATCATTGTTTTGTGGCTAGTTATGTATGGTCTCAGGGCTCTTTGTATGTGTGTATGATCATATATGTGACTACATGTGGCTGTTTAAAACTGAAGTCACTCCTTCTCTCCCCTCCCTCCCCCGATCCCTGACTCAGGTAGCTTTCTGTATGGGTTTCTCTTTTATTTGAAGGGAATGATAGAGCTTGAGGTTCTATCTGTGAAAATAAAAGAAAATGCTCAGAAGATGAAGAGGGACCTAAGCTTCAGGGATCTGGAGAGCTCTCTTTGACCTTCAAAGGTGCTTCCCTCAGAGGATACTTAGGAAAGAGCACTGATCAAATCCCAGCAGAGATCAAGGTCAAGGGTCCTTTAAATCTTCCCTCAGATGCCCTTTTATAACCAGAACTACCCAGGATGGTGGGAGGGTTGGAACGTCTTGCCATTCTAGAGCTGGAGTTGGAGCTCTGCCATTGTCTGTGACCCCTACCACAGGTCCCTGCTCTGCTTCCTAGCTCTCTGCCCTATTTGGCTTTGAACTTGGCTTGTGTTTGTTTAATTGCACCGAGGCTCACCCTGCTTTCTGTCTGGTACCCGCTTGGATCAAGTCCTTTTTGGCTTCTGCTTGCATAATGACTCTGGTACGTGTGACCCTGTCTGGCCTTGGCCCTTACCTCTGCCCACATGGTTAACACCATTACTCTGATTTCATCTACACCCGTGCCTTGACCCCATGTCCTCATGCCCAGCAAGAGAAATACAATGAGCAGCCCTGCCTTGCCCTCTTCAGATGTATTCTTTGCCTCCGTTTCTGGTAGGGGTGCAGCATTGTCCCAGTCATGCAGGCTCAAATCTTGGCATCCTCTTCGACTCTGCCCAGTTCCCTGACGTCCGTTCAATCATCAATTCCTGTAGCTGAAGCCAGGGAGGCCTCCCACTTGCCACATAAACATTAACAGAGGCAGATTGGTCTGTTCATTGTTAGCTAGACATGCCATGCTTTTCTACCCCTGAAGTTTTGTTCATGCTATTGTCCTTTTTTGGATCATCCAATTCTGGCCTCTCCCTCTTTTCTACTCGTCTAAGCCCTGTCTTTTCATTAAGATCCAAGTCAAGGCCCATGTCCTCCATGAAGCCTTCCCTGATACCCTCGCTGGGAAAGACCTCAGAGGCTCTGTAGTCCAAACCTTCCATTTTGCAGATGAGGAAACTGAGACCCAGGAATTTGAATGACCTGCCCAAGCTCACTTAGGTGGTAAACATCAGAGGTAGGATTGGAACCTGCATCTTCTGACTCCAGAGACAATGTTCTTTCCATTGTACTATGGCTTCTTCTTTAGGGTTCGTATAGCTCTAAGGATCCATACTTCTCACCTCTGTTCTTTAGGATTTATTGCCATGGGGTGTCAGTTGTCTTTTCATGTATATGTCCTGTCTCCTCAACTAAATGTTAAACAGTTGGTAGGCTGAACGATCTTATACTAGATTTAGAATCAGAGGCCTTGGGTTCAAATCCCACCACTACTTATTAGCTCGACGACATTGAGAATATTGTTTCACCTCCTTTGTTCTCAGTGTCATCATATATAAAATGCTGGAGTTGGATATACTGACCTTTGAGATCTTTTCTATCTCCAAATCTGTGATCACCATGTTCCCCTCATTGCATACTTCCTCAAAGTCTAGTTCAGGGCTCTGTATACAGTTAATACTCAATAAATGTTTATTAATGATGGTGAGGATGATGATGTATGTGAGTCTTGTGTGATTATGGATGATTGTTGGATGACACATTTTAGGGTATCTGTATGACTGTGCAATTATGAGTGGCCTTATGCATGGAGTCTTATATACCATTATGTGGGGCATGCTCATGTGTCTGTACATCCAAGCTAATGTCATACAAACATTTGAGTTTTCCCTCCTTGTCAGAGTTCAGGACCTCAGAGAAAGTTAATGATCACATTCTTCATATATATATGGAATCAAAATAGGAGACACATGATATTTTCCTTGAAATTATAGTTAGAGATGGGCAGAGAAGAAGAGAGAAACGAAATGTGGCCATGGGGGTGATGTAGCTGGTGGGATGCTACCATGAATTGGAAAGTTGGCTTTGGTGTGGCCACATGCTAGAGCAGAATGTGGAGAAGGAGCACAGAGTTCACTCCAGGGCCCACCCCTCTTCAGGAGGTTGTCCTGAAGCATTTGCTGTCCTCCATTCCTCTTACACAGACTCAAGGCATCAAGGACCAACCTGAATCAAGCAGCCAGAGTAAGTAAGCCCTTTGGCAATTCACCCACCCAGAGTCCTAGGGAGAGGGGCCTAGATTCTAGGCTCAGAACAGCCCATCCAAGAAAAAGCCACATGCATCAAAAACCAAGGTCCTGCTCTTTCTGGAGCACAGTTGTCCCTGGCCCTTCAGTCACCCTGATCCTCAAGGTGGGAAGCCTCAGGAACAAGATTCCCATGAGCACCCTTTTCCGCACTTGTCCAGAGTACCTTCCCTTCCACTTCTTTATAGAGAAATCCCCATTAGGTCAAGAGAAATTCAAATACTGACATCACCCCCTCCCCAACCCTGTTAACCATTCACAGTGAATGAAGGGTATCTTACTGTGGCTGCTTTTGCTCCCAAACTGCAAAGTTCATCAGATCACTCACTCTGTCCTCACTTACCTAGAAGAGAGAACACAGGTGGACATTATGGACATTGGCCCTCCCAGGTCCCCACTGAGGGAAGGACTTTACCCAGAAGGGTTACTTAGAACTGTTTACCCCACAATGGGAAACCAAAGGAAATCCCCAAAGTTACATCAGGGAAAAGGTAAGCTTGGAATACTCCTGCTGGATGTAGCTGACCCTTTACCAAGTGGGTGGATATAATTCAAGGAGACAAGAGAGCATGTCTGTTCAGTGAGCTGAGGGATTCTTCCAGAAGCCAATGGGCCTCAACTCAAGGGTAGACATAACTTGCTTGGCAAAGGGCATCCACTCCCTTCCTCATTCCCCACCCTTCTCCTACTTCTTGGTTAATGATTATGGCATTGATTTAGGGTTCCCATGACTCTTTCTTTCTTTCTTTCTTTCTTTCTTTCTTTCTTTCTTTCTTTCTTTCTTTCTTTCTTTCTTTCTTTCTTTCTTTCTTTCCTTCCTTCCTTCCTTCCTTCCTTCCTTCCTTCCTTCCTTCCTTCCTTCCTTCCTTCCTTCCTTCCCTTCTTTTTCTCTTTCTGCAATATGATGTCTGCAAACCAAAAAGAAGTAGCATTTCTAAGAACACCGTTTTTGTTAGCATTAATAATAATGAGACTTGCAAAGTTCCATTTCCTACATATCTGAACGAGGCTGAAAAGTTCCTTTCTCATTCGTGCCATGAAAAGCTGGCCTTTTCCTGGGTGTTTCTCTTGCAAAATGTCAACAAGCAACAAGGTCCAAACTACTTCCTTCATCCCAGGGTCAAAGGCAGTGATAGGGTAGGGGGTCAGAATCCTTGACTCCTGATCCTATCTCAGTGGACATGAAAATGAGAGCATGCCCTTTCTATTAAAATAAGAGATTAGGTTCAGTTTTGGCAGACTATCATAAATTCACCAGGCACAAAGCTGTCACTCTCTAACTTCTTTTTTTAAAAATTTCAGTCCCAAAGGACTTTATTTAAAATTGCAAACAGCTAACACAACAGTTTGACCATACTGCTACCTAAGGATAGTACCATCAAAGTCACATGAACCAGACTTTATGGTGCATACTTTGTCCTGTACCCGAGTATACTAATTTTTTCCATAATATTTTCACTATGTATTGATGCCAAAATTTAGATAATTTGAGCATATCAAACAGGTAGTATTTTTGGAGCAGCATTTAAAGTAAACAAATTGTAAGACATGATTAGCTCTCTTTCATAGTATCCTTGATTTAGATCTACAGGGCATCTAGTTCAAATCACTACCTCCCTCCTCCCTTTTTAGATGATGAAATTGCCTTTGTATCCTCAGTACCTAACATAGCAGGCTTTGCAATTCTCAAATGTTTGTAGAATGGGGATTGATATCTCAGGCTTTGCTTGTAGAGCAAGTCTCCTTTGTACTGTGTGTAGAGGAGTCCTAGCATGCATGCATTTTATTTTCTCTTCTTATAAACTAAGTTGCTCCTTGACCTGGTTATAGTCTCATTTGGACTTTTAAACTCAGGTCCACCAGCCCAACAAACATCATTTTGTAAAGGTGGCAGCTGAGGCTTAGGGAAAAGAAATGGTTTCCTGAAGGTCATCTAGGGAATTATAGGCAGAAGTCTATTTTCTTCTGGTCTCCTGACTCCCAGTCCTTCCACTGAGTTCAGTTGGTTTTCCATTATACTGTGTTGCTCTCCCTTCTATGATATTTTAATTTTAAACCTTGTCTCAGATTGTGGATATGAAAAGTACTATCTCAAAATAAAAAAAGGTTGGGAGATTGTTGCAGGGGAGAGATAAATAGGACCTTCCCACTATAAAATTGTACCACCCATGAGACTGTGTGGGATCAAGAGACTTCTTTGAGGAGAAGCCCAAAGTTGGTTTGGTATAATAGAGAGAATGCTGACTTTGTAACCAGATGACCTGGATTTAAATCTGAGCTCTGTTCCTTACTGTCTGTGTAACCTTGGGAGGTAAGCATAACTAACATTAATATATGTGGTGATCATGAAGGGCTGGACATCATTGCCCCTAATAAGGAGAGAGCTCATAACAATGGGCTTTGAGACTAGGATTATATATAGTGCTTTATCTCAATTGAGCCTTATAACATGGTTCAGAACTGTAATTTTTTAATCACTGTAGGGAATTCCCCAGGTGTATTCACTCCTTTCTTTAATAACTCATAGGCTTGCTTGGAGAGTTACCTACAGCCTAGAAAGGTTAAACAGATTGCCAATGGTCATACAGTGAGTATATATGTGAGATGGTACTTAAATTCAGTACTTCCTGACTATCACACCTCCTTGAGAGGTAATATTATCTCCATTTTATGGAAGAAGGTGGAATTTTAATTCCTATTTTTTTTTGTCTCCAGGCTTCTCACACTTTATGCAATAATCCTTGCTATGTCTCTAAAATGTCATTATATCTTAATTGAGCCTTTATTTCCTTATATGTAAAATCAGGCTTTTTAAAAACTATTTTTGTGTGTCATAGCTTTCTGGGATTCCAATGAAGATTATGGACCCTTTTTCAGAATGTTTTTGAATAATTGAAAAAAATGTTGACTTTCAGTTAGAAATTAACAAGAATAAAGATGTATTTTTTTCTGTTCAAGTTCCTAGCTCCCCCTTCCCTCCAAAGCCTAACCATGAACCCCCTTCCCTCTTGAGAGCCCCTGGTCTAGATAATTTCCATCAGCCTTTCCAGTTCCCACCTTATGAACTGAATGAACTCTCTTCCTTTTGTTGCCCATTCTAAATCTGTGGACACCAAAAAGAAGGGGTGTGGGATCTCTGGAGTTCACATTATCTTTTTGTGGCTGGGCTCTGGACACTGAGACTTTGGGCTCCAGGGACTGAAGTTCTGGGCTCTGGATACAGGGACTTCCTGCTCCTCAAACATCCCTTGTCTCTTAGATGCTAGCCTGTGGTTCTCCCCACATCTGTGCCGCAGGTATGTTATCCAGTCAGCTGCTGCCCTCTGCTGCTTCTGGTCAGGACTGGCAGACTCCCTCTGGGACAAGCAACATATTCACATCCCCACAGCTGCCTGCCTCCTCTGACTGCCAGGGACCCTAAAAAAGGGGAAACCCGGAAGTGGGGAATGAATTTTAACATTCTGAGAGAATGTGAGCTGACTGTGCATCAACCGTCCCTAGCCTGACAGCCTTCACAGCTGTGGGAACTCCAGAGCAGAGAGCAAGACAGAGAAGAGTTTACTCCAGCTTGTTCTGGGGTGCTCCCTAGATACCCATCCTGAGAATGCCAGGTTGATTCATTTTTGTTTACAGTTTCCAGGTTTCATCTGCAACATATCAATTAATCCTGGGGCTGGGAAAAGATGGTGGAAATACAAGAAAAGAAGAATGAATGAATGAATGAACAAAATGAAAAAGCATTTATCAAACACTAGGTACACAAAGGAATTAAGTGATAATCCTTGCCCTCAAGACATTTATATTTTGATAGAAGGGAACTGAAAATGGGTAAGATAGGAACTGAGGCAATGATTTAGAAAGTGATATGGAATATTTTTTTGTGAGCAAGATAAAGTGTCCCGAGGACAGAACCCAGGTTCCAGTGGAAGTAGGGGTTGGCTGGAGTTCAAGCAACATGATTCTATGCAAGTAAGGTGAAGAAAGGATGAGGAAGGATGGGGACAAGTAGGAAGAAGAGGGTGAAAGGAGGGAGAAGCAAGGATGGCAGAGGAGATTTCTTCTTCCCACATTTGCCTTTAGTGAAAGCATTTTTTTTTCAGGTCTTTTCTTTTGCCTGGGTTTTAACCTTCTCTTCTAGACCCCAAGCACTTTGATTCTTTCTATATTTTGCAAGTCATTCCACTTATGATGCCTGGAATTTGCTTGCCCTGAAATTCAAACCCCTGTTCATCAGTTTCCATTACTCAGGACAAAGATGGAAAAGGATCTCCAGCCTGCAAGTGGGAGGACAAGCCCATTCAGTATGGGAAGAAGTAAACTCACCAAAGGAAGCTAAAGACCCAGAGAGAGTCAAGGGACCTAGGACCAGACTGAACCATGGGTCAGACAAACAGGCCTGGCTTGAACAACTGTTTCCTAATAGGGAAAACTCGGTGAGGACTAGAGGTCAGAGCTATGGAACTAGAAAGAATATATAGACCTGTAAGGGAGCAGGGGAAGAGAAGGGACTCACTTCAAAGCACTCGCAACTGAGGAGTAAATAATTCTTATCTCCTAAACTAGACAAGGCTGAATTTTTTGTCTGTGCTCTTGTGTTTGTCCACTTGTGTGTGGTCTGGATACACAAAAACCCTTGCCCCTGGAGTCAAACAGCTTCTTGTTAAAGTCAAACAGGGTGAATGGGTATAAAGAGGGGCATGGGAAAGCAGATTAGGAACAATGACCCCAAAGCTATAAACCGAGGAAGGAATCCAAGTCACAGGATTTAGAGCTGGAAGGGATCTTTTGAGATCATTTAGTATAATTCTCCTATTTTACTGATATGAAAATTGAGGTCTAGAGATGTTGTGACTTGCCCAAGGTCATTCAAACAGGAACAGAGTTGAGATTGGCACTCAAGCCTACAAACTCCAGATCCAGCTTTTAATCTGGGGTACCTACTCTGCTTGTTGAGAAGGAGTTATCCAAGGTACTGCACATGGTGACTTCCATGTCTCCTGCAGAGGTAAGTGTAAGGTGGTGAGCTCTTCCAAGTTGTTCTTTTGATTTATGGGCTATCAGACAGAGAGTCCCAGACTCTCAGTTTCCTCTTTTCTGAAAAGTTCAGAGTCTCAATAAGGCAGCGCCAGAGTGATCATGTGGACATTGCTCTTTTGAGGAGATAGCCTTAGCACTCAAAGTTTGGTTGATGTTACTTGGTATTGAACTTTGATTCTCTGAACTCATATTCAGTGTCCTAAAGTCAGAACAAAACCTGAGGCACAGGGCCCTCCTCACCTTAATGGAATGGTCTCAATACTTTTCTCACAAAAGGTCTTGATCTTTAAGTTTTCTGGGAGACTCTGAAAATCAGATTAACTAGATGTGAATTCTTCTTGGGTTCAAGAATCAGCTTCCCAAGTACTGCATGGGGAGGCATGGTTGACTGGATAGCAGCTTCTCTGAAAAAAAGATTTGGGGCTTTTAGCACACTTTAAATTTAATCATTGCTTCTTCTTGTTCAGTTGTTTCAGTTGCATCTGACTATTTGTGACCCCATTTGGGGTTTTCTTGACATGACTGAAGGTATACAACAGAAGCAAAACCCAAAATAATTCCTGTTCTCAAAGGTGCTTTAATGGGGGAAAGCAATACTCACATAAATAAGTACATACAAGATGCATCTGGAATGGATGGAAGATGTAACCTTAAGGGGAAGGCACTAAAACTGTAGACTGAGAGAGGAGGTGGATAGAGAGGTATAATGGAGAAGAAGGCTGGAAAGGGGCTCTTACACATTGAAGAATCAGGTTGTATGGAAGAGGGATTTGATGTTTTCCTGTTTTATCCAGAAGACAGAATTAGGAACAACAGGGAAGAATTGCAACGAGGCAAATCAGACTTGATGGAAAAAATACAATTTTCTAATAATTAGAGCTGTCCAAAACTGAAATGCCATGCCTGGAGAGGTGGTGGGTTTGCCATTTTTCAGACGACTGGATAGTCAATGGTTAAGCGCTCGTTGCTCGTTGACTAATGTTATAGCAGGCGCCTGGTTGGTACATGGGTTTGGAGTAATTGGCCACTGAGGTCCTTTCAGCCTGGGCACATTAGCAGGGCTCACCTAATTGTTGGATTGATTAAAGTCAGGATTACTAGCAAACTGAAATGCAGTCACGTTGCCGCCCAGAATTAAACTGACAGTTCTGTCCCAGTCGTGTGGTCATGCTGCTTTTCCCATTTCCAGTTATGGATGGAAAAGAACCGAGGGCTTCCTAGGAAAACCGCGGGTCAGATGAGACACGTTCCAGTGTGTTCTGACTGACCACTAGGTGGCGATCAAACCTTCCCATTCTTTGTCATCCCCTTCATCACAGCCCTGGTGCTTTCCTGAGAACATCAGAGCTGTAGGAAATCTTAAAAATCATCAGCTCTAACTCCCTCATTTGACGAATGAAGAGGCTGAGGCTCAGAGAGGGTAAATGACTTACACAAACTCACACAATGAGCTAGTGGAAGACGTAGTACTAAAATAAAGGTCTGAAGATTCCCAGTCCTTTAATATTACCATAGCAGAAAGGTTTGAAATCAAGAGGACTTGCATTTTAATTCTCCCTCTGACACTTAATAGTTAATTGAACTTGAGCAAATAATATCCTTTCAGTTGCTCATTTCTTCATCTGTAAAACAGGGGAATTGGACTAAATTCCTTTTCAGCTCTAAATTTACCCGCTTGTAATTTTTTTCTACTATACTTTGCTGGATCAGACATCAAAGGATCTCAAATAGGTAAGACCTCACGACATCACCCAGAAGCCACAAGTGTCTCCTTCTGTGTCTCTTTGAGGGGAGCTTTCCTTCTCTGGGTTCCTGCTCCAGAAGATGACACTGTTCCTCTTATCACTAGGTCACTGAATAGGAGATTTTGTGCTAAGTACTGGGAAAGGAGAGAACTCACAACCACAGACTCTTAGAATTGGAAGTGACCATGGCATCCATCTAGTCCAACCCATACTTGAACAGGAATCTCCTCTACATATTTCCAGTCAGTGACCATCCAACTTCTGATTGAAGACCACCAGTGATGGAGAACCCACTATCTCCCAAGGCACGTTCTATTTTGGGACAGGTTTAATTGCTGTAATATTTCTCCCCTAACACCAAGTCTAAATATGCCTCCTTATGACTTCTACTCATTGTTCCTTGATTCTGATTTCATCTTTTGGGGCCAAGCATGGCAAGACACACCCTCTTCACTTGGCAATTCTTCACATATAAGAAGATAGCTAAGATTCTTTTCTCCAGGTTTAACATCCCCAGTTCATTATACAGATTATGTATGGAATGGTGTCCATTCGCCAAAGGTTACCATCTCGTCAGCAGGTTCCAGTTTTTCATTGTCTTTGCTAAAAGTAGAGGAATAACCATTAATGCTCCTTTAAGAGGTAAAGGCCAAAAAATATCTAGTGGGGGATATAGAGAGTTGCTAGAGAGGGTACTCCTGGTGGACCAGGCAGAGGAAGACTCCCTTGTGAGGACTTTTAGTTTTCTTTAACTGCACCTTAGGTCACCTTTTATACTCCCCCCTGGCATGAAGAGAGGGGACTTGCACCCTTGTGGTACAGACTGTGACCCTCAGATGTCCAAAATTCCGCAAACAGGGCATTTGACAATGGGGAAAGATGTAGTGACAGTATTCTCAAACTAGATATGGCTACAATGTCCCAATGGTGGACTGTGGTGGGCATGGCAGTAACCTGGGACATGGCGAGAAAGTGGCATGGTTGAATGGATCTTCTCAAGAGGTCATATTGTGATGTTTTTGCTCTAGATGCTAAAATATTCTATTGTGTTCTTTTACCACAATTTACTTAGTCATCCTCAATCCATGGACACCTGTTCTGCTTCCTTTTTTATTACCACAAAACACACTATGATATACCACATGAAGTCACACCTCACCACATATATTTGTGTTTATATTGGATCTTTCCTACCATCTCTAACTGCTTTAGTATAGGTACCTGGAAATGGGGTCTCTGGGTCAAAAGATTTAATTTCCTTTTGCTACTAAGCATAACCACAACCTGTGCTTCCAGGGGAAAGCATGATGCATTAAGATGATCAATGAACTTAGAATCTTAGGACCCAAGTTCAAATACTGGTTGGTCCATTTACTAACTCTATGACCTTGAGTAAGTCATTTTATTCCTCTTGGTTTCAATTTCATCATTCGTAAAGTAAGAAGTTAGATCAGGTTCCTTCCAGATCTAAATCTTTGCTCATATGACCTACCTAATTCATACTCTGCATTGGAACTGGGCACAGAGAATGCATTGAGATGTGCTCTCCCTTACTGATTGTTTTCTTTTTTTTTATAACTTCCATCACTTTTATTCTAGACACTTGGGAGTAAAACATGATTCAAGAAACAATGTAAATAAATAAATTTAGAAAAAAAGAGGTCATATTGTGGACAAGGGGGCCTGTGGTACAAAACACAAAGCCAGTGAAGAGGAAACACACTCCTCTAAATCTATATGCCCTTGAGCAGGGCCCCAACCACTGAGCCCCAGTTACAATTATACTTAAAAGGGTAATAACGATTTTTCTGGAGACAGAATAAACTTGATCTGGTTGGCCCTTGAAGCACAGTGTCTTGCACTAGCAGGTGGTCAATAAGTATATAGTTGATGATTCAGTGAATAATCCTTCTCCTCCATCTATTTTTACTCATTCTTGCCTTCATGGATGCATGACATTCCATCATCAAAGACAGAGAGTGCTTTTAATTTTTTTATCTTATTTTATTTGTATCCCTCCAGTAACTCTTAGATTCCTTGCCCCTCCCCTGGTTCTTTCATCCCTTGACCTCTATCTCTTCTGCCCTTTGGAGTTAAACTCTTTGAAAAGGCTGTATATAATCCTATCCAACTCTTCTTTCTTTGTCTCCTTTGCTGAAACCTCATTCAGATTACACTCTGAGCCATAGGTGGCCCTCACGGTCTTGTCCTGGGTCATCTTCCCTTTCCTCTATCCTACTTCACTTAATGATCTCATCCAGGGGCAGCTAGGTGGTGCAGTGAATAGAGCACCAGTGCAGGAGTCAGGAGGATCTGAGTTCAAACCTCACCTCAGACACTTGACACTCTCTAGCTGTGTGACCTTGGGCAAGTCACTTAACCCCAATTGCCTCATCCTGGGTCATCTCCAGTCATCCTGATTCAGTCATTGGATTCAGATAGCTCTGGAGGAGAAGTGAAGCTGGTGACCTGCACAGCCCTCCCTCACTCAAAACAAAGTCAAGTGCAAGTCATGTCATCATTTCTCTGATGGCAGGGTCTTCTTTGGCAACGAAGGATGAACACACTCCCAATGATCTCTTCTACTCCCATGGATTAAATTACCACCTCTATGCTGATGATTTTTGAATCTACCTATCCCTATACTAAACTCTCTACTGACCTCTAATCTCTCACCTCCAACTACCTTTCAGACATCTGGAATTGAATGTCCAGTGGACATCTCAAAGTCGACTTGTCCAAAATGGAGCTCGTTATCTTCCCCCCTAAACCCTCCTCCTTACTTTCCCTATGACTGTAGAAGACAATGCCATCCTCCCTCAGGCTTGCAACCTAGGAATCAGCAATGACTCTAGTGGCTTCCTATTGTCTCTAGAATCAAAGATAAAGTGTTCTGTTTGCCATTCGAAGTATTTCAGAACCTAGCCCCCTCCTACATTCTAGTTTTCTTATCCTTTACTCTCCAGAACGTGCTCTTTGATCCAGTGACACCAGGTTCCTGGCTGCTCCGAACCTGATACTTTACTGTCTATTGCCCTCCCTGGTTTCCTTTAAGGCTCTCCTAAAATCCCATGTTTTACAGGAAACTTTCCTCAACCTCTCAATTCTAGTGCCTTCTCTTTGTGAATTATGTCCTGTCTATCCTGTATATAGCTTTCTTTGTAAATATGTGTTTGTATGTTGTCTCCCCAATAGACTAAGTTCCTTGAGGTCAGAGACTGTCTTGTGCTTCTTTTTGGTATTCTAGGTGCTCAGCACAGTGTCTGGAGCATAGTGGGGCCTTAATAAATATTTGTGGATGGATTGAGAGCAGGGACGGATTCATTTTTGTCTGCGTAATTCCCAGGTTTGAAGTAGTAGGCATTTATTTAATAAACGCTTGTCCGGTTGAACTG
This sequence comes from Bettongia penicillata ogilbyi, assembly GCA_023548195.1. Lineage (NCBI taxonomy): Eukaryota > Metazoa > Chordata > Mammalia > Diprotodontia > Potoroidae > Bettongia > Bettongia penicillata. The sequence continues at coordinate 9,753,054 of JAJHZJ010000090.1, forward strand.
AATTTGTCATGCTAGAACAAGGATTGCTTTTATGTCATGGACCCCTCCGACCAGCCAGCCGGTGAAGCTTCTTTCTTAGAAAGGACTCTTTCTCAGAAATGTATCTATATCTATACACACACACACATACACATACATACACATGCATATGTGCATATTATATATAATTGAAGGAAATGCTCAATTTCACATAGAAGTTAGTGAAAATTGTGTGTGTGTGTGTGTGTATTTGCCATTCAAATTTATGGTCCCTCTGAAATCTATATTAACGGACTCCCTGGGTATCTGGTAAAGCCTCTTTCTTTAAAACAAACAGACAAATAAATAAATATATATATGCACACAGACGTATGTATATGTGTACACATGTGTATATATACACGCACACATATAAACACACACCTATGTATGCAAATTTTTCTTAGAAATAAAGCTGTCCATACATGTATGTGCATATGCACGTGTTATATAAGATTGAAGGAAATGCTAAATCTCACTTAGAAGTTAGTGAAAATAAAAATATAATTTTTTTTTAGTAATTCAAGTTTATGGTCCCTCTGAAATCTCTTCATGGACCCTCTGGGAATCTGGTAAAGCCTCTTTCTTTAAAAAGGACTCTTTCTTTTATATACATATATTTACACACAGGTGCATATATGTATACATGCACACATACACATGTATGCATGTATATGATTTTTAGAAATGTAGGTTTACATGCACATATACATAAATATATGTGCATATATACATGTTATATAACTGAAGGAAATGCTAAATTTCACTTAGAAGTTAGTGAAAATAAAAATTTAATTTTTTTGGCAATACAAGTTCTCTGATATCTATTCATGGATGCCCTGAGAATCTGTGGACCCCAGGTTAAGAGCCCTTACCCTAGGATAAGGCTATGATGCCTGATAAAATATAGGAATAGGTGGGTAAAATGAAGATTGTCTCCTTAGCATAGGCCCTGCAAATAAAAGCGTGTTGATTAAGTCAAGTCAGTAAATATCTTGTTGATCTGTCACTGTTATCTATGACTTCTTAGTAAGAAAATTTTCACCAGTGCAGATCAGCAATTCATCTGTAAATTTATAGTCTTAGAGAGTTGCCTAGGGCACTGAGGAGTTCAATGACTAGCCCAAGGTCATATAGGTAAGTTTCAGAGGAAGAACCAGAACCGGAGGAGTGGCAATCAATATTCAACAACTAGCTCTTCAATGTTTAACAATCAGTTCTACAAAGGGGAAAACACACACACGCAGGACACACTTCTAAATTTAATCTGCAATATGAATATTTTCTCCATTACTTTCTTAAGTATAGATAATTAGCAGAATAAATCAAACCCTGATTTGTAGCATTTGCCAGTGTTAGGTATAGCAGCTCCCACTGCAAACCTAACAATTCACAGCCTACCCGTGACTAGGACCCAAGTCTGGCTCCAACGTCTATCATCAGCTTTGTCATGCAGCCTCTCAGTGTGAGAGATGCAAAATAAAGAGATTTATGGGAAAGAGTTGAAACTCTTGGGTGAAGTCATAAGTTCTCATCATACTCTAAGGAATTTGGTTCAAGTCTTGTGAGCAGGGAGATAAGACTCAAACTCAAACAACTACAGGCTAGAGACCCACGGTGAGAGAAGTGAGGTGTAGTGAAGGAATACAGTGCTGGACAGGAGGTGAGGAAGACCCAGCCATATTCAAAACCCTACCTTTACAATGCACCAGCTGGGCGACCCTGGACAATTTACTGAACGTTGTTCAGTCTCACTTTCCTCATCTGTAGAAAAGGGGTACACAATAGCACCTGCCTCACAGAGTTGTTGTGGGGAACAAATAAATTATATGTAAAGTGTTTGGTGAAACTTGATTTCTTCAATAAATGTTAGCTGTTCTTAAATATAAGGCTACATATTTTTGTGTTTAAATGTAAGGCTATTCATAGTCCAGTGCATGACTCTAGGATTTCAGGGGAAGGAAAGATCTATGTAGGCTGAATGGTCTGTGGCATCCTGGAGAAAGGGGGTAGACGTTTATTCTAGGACTCCTTGCCTTCATCTCATAGGCTCAAGTCATCAAATTTTTATTCGTTTATTTCCTGTGTGCTCAGGACAATACCTCTGATCCTGTAAGGTATGACTATATTATCTCAGGACTGTGTGAAATGGAAAGGATCTTCAGAAAGAAGGTAGTTCTGTCCCTTCTTTTTACAGATCTAAAAACTGAAGCTCGTAGAGAAGAGAGGAAGAGGCTTGCTCTAGGCAGATCATACACATAGGAATTGGGCAGAGGTCTGAGGTTCTAACGCTGCTTTCCCTCCCTAGGACACACTGCCTGGGCTCCTAAGGGAAGCTGCCATCGGGAAAAGATGCTCCTAGTAAAGAGTGAGGGAGATGAAAAGCCAGCACAAAAACTCAGCTGCTTTTCATCTTTCATCCTCTTTAGTGCTTGATAAATAATGAAAAAATAAGTAAATCAGCCCTTTGCTGTGGCCCACTGGCTGCTCTGTAGGGGAGAAGCTCTCTCCCTCTGGGTGCAAGGAGATAATTCTGTTTGTTATTTTAAATTTGACCTGGGAGTTCCTAGCTATTTCTTTCTGATTTGCTCTTACTTTTGACTTACATAACCAGTTGCCAGGGCAAAATTTCCATCCAATTCCTATATAGAATGCTGTACCTTTCTTAAATGCCTCCCTGTGTGATATTTTTGATAATTACATTGATACTGGTGAATCTATATTAATGAACCACAGCTTAGCTGGTAAAAGTTAATTAGAGCATGATGCGGTGCAGTGGGAAGGACAAAGGCATAGAAATTGGGAGATCTGAATTATAGTCTTGGTTTAGTTACTAAGTCATTTCCTTTTTCCTAGGCCTCACTTTTCTCATCTGTAAAAGAGATGGGACTAGACTGTGAATAAGGATTCTTTCCACTCTTACAATTTGTGATGCGATACGTTAAAGTCTCTTAGTTGTATCTTCTAAAGTCCTTTCCAGTCTAATATTCTATAATCTATGGTCCTTTTCTTGGTTCTTTGGTTTTGTTTTTAAATTGATGATTTAAAAAAAAATGTCACTAAGTATTACTGACAGCCATTCACTGAGGAGTACTATGTTCATCTTGGTGGTTTGCATATGGGCCACTGGGTAGAGGTGCCCCATAAATGCCCTGGTCTATATGATAATCAGTCAGCAGCCTTCAATTCCTTAGCTCTCTCTCTATGGTGACACTTATCCACTGTGGATTTGTGGGTCTAACCTAGGGGTAGGGAACCTGCAGCCAAATTTGTTTTCTGAAGTTTGGATTCAGTCAACTTGAAGATCTAGAGGGCAACATGTGACCTCAAGGCCAGAGGTTCCTAATCCCTGATCTAACCAATTAAAATGGGCTCTGGGAATTCACTCATCAACTTAATCTACTCTTTGGACTTGAAGAATGTAACAGCAAGCAAGGTAAGATTTTTTGCTGTCTTTTTGGATTGAGTTTTAGCTAATCAAGTGCCTTTGATTAAGCCTTGCCTTTGATTGAATCAAGAGTCTTTGACTGGAAGCAGTATACATACACACATATCCATATACATACACATACATACACATATACATATATACACATACACACATACATATATATGTGTGTATATATGTATGTATGTATATATACATATATATATATATATGTAGTATTGCTTGGAGGGAGAAGAGAAAGTAGAGAGAGAAGAAGAACTGAGAGAAAGAAGCAAGCATGAGCTGGCTAGGGGAACTTGCTTGTGGGGAGGCCTAACAGAAAGAATGTTTGTGATGTTGGGAGCCCTGTCTTTTGATCTGAGCTAATTCTTCAGGCAGAAGTCCTATCTGTTGATCTGTGTTGATTTCTCAGACAGAAATCATATCTGCTGGTCTTTGAATTGATATGATGGCTCTGGTAATGTGGATAAATATTGCTATAGCCCTATTAAGCTTTGTTTTCCTAGAAACAGAAGCTGTGGACATGAGCTCTGGGAGCCTGCTGTCAGGCAGAAGCAGGAAGAGTTTGGAGTGGTAAAGTCCCAGTGAGCTGAGACAAGGAGCAGGAGCAATGAGCTGCTGGGTGTGATCCCAGGCAAAAGCTGGGAGTGGTCAGCCCTCAGAGTAGGAGCCATGGGGTTTGGAAGTCAGCCTTGAGTCAAGATGAGAGAGGACTTTACTTAGATACTGTGTATTGATTAAGAAGATTGTTCTTACAGTGACTTAGGGTGGACTGTATGGTATTTTCTGCTATCCCTTAAGGATGCATCGTGCTAGGGAAGACCCTAGCCAGGGATCCCCTGACTGTAGGGATGCAATGATATATGCTATGCACCATGTGGCATTCTGAGTGTTATAAGATACATCTCTGTATTAGATGTTATATTTTGCTTAAGGATATTGCTACAAATTGCTTTATTGAACAATGTTTAGTTTATTGCTGAATAGAGAGTTCATTATGCTATGCAATTAGACCTTAAAAATTGTTCACAGCAGCAATCCACAGGTGTGCTGCCATGACTGGCATTACAAGCAATAGTCATGTGACCTTGGCATAATTTTGTCTGCTTTACAGAGAAAAAGATCAGAATGTCTGGATACCACATACACGTTCTCTCTCGGCACAGAATCAATCAGCTAATAAATGATAACAAACAGAGAACAATACATAAAAAACTAAACTAAATCTAGATGTTACTAAAAGACTACTGATCTTCTAAAGAGTGGTAGACTCCAAGACACAAGGTCAGGAGTGGGGAACATGTGGCCTTGAGGCCACACGTGGCTCTCTATGGCCTCAAGTGCAGCCCTCTGACTAAATCCCAACTTCACAGCACAAATCTCTGTGAGAAAAAAAACTTGTTCTGTAAAACTTGGACTCAGTCAAAACGCCACACCCAAGGACTTATGTGGTCTCAAGACCGTAGGTTCCCCACCATTGTACAAGACTGATCTAGAGCTAGGATTCTAGAAAATGTGGACTTTGAGTTTATTTAGTTCCCCATTGCTACTTTCCTTTGAGAGGGAAAAGGAATGCTGATAAGATATTCAGCAACCTGGATGAAAAAAGCAGAATTCCTGGATCAACTCTGCTTCTGGAACTCCTAATCTGGAGGATGGACTTGGGATTCTAGGGCACAGGACTGGTATGACCTGGGACTCAGGGGGAGCTAGGATGCTTTCCTCAGTCTTGGCAATGTGACACCTCTGCCTGACTTTAGCTAACTTCTCTTGGAGAAGAGGGAGTACCCTCAGCAACCAATCTTGACAAGGAGTTAGACTGCCAGATATCTGAAGTTCCTTTCTCTTTGATTTTCAGCTTCATCAAGGCACCTTTCTTACTGAAACTATGTCTCTTTCTTTTCTCTTCCTAGCCTCAGTGAAATTCCTGCTTCTTGGAGCATCGGAGGATGGAAGGAACAAAGTGAGAGGGGTATCCACCACACTTGGATAGAGGTATAATATGGAAGTTTATCAAATTTGCTGATGGCACCAAGTTGGAAATATTACTTAATACAATGGATAACAGAGCCATAACCAAAAAGATCTCTGAAATTATGAACTGAATTTAAATAGGATGAGATTTGAAATAATAAAGAGTTCTATAATTGGGTTAAAAAAATCACCTGGAGAAATAAAGGATGGATGAGGGGGGCTAGACAGAAGTTCCAAAGCTCTGGTAGTTTTATCAAGTTGTGAAGGCAGTTAAAAAAAGCCAATTAGACCTCAGACTGAGTTAATGTAATAGAGACACAGAGTTCAGAGCAAGGAAGGTGATTGCTTGACTGTTCTCTGCCGTAGTCATACCACTTCTAAAGTATTGCATTTAGTTCTGGGTGCCACATTTTAGCATAGCCCAAAGTCCCAAAGCTCATTGGTATTGGACCCTTTGCTTATTGGTGGAGGCAAACTCTGGCCTACCCCCGACACAGGTGTTGGGCACTGATCTCCATCAATAAGGAGAAAGTTGGATACCAATAGATTTTGGGACTAGAGCTACCTTCAGAAGGGCATTGATCAACTGTTGTGTAACCATGGGATTATAGATCTAGAGGTGGAAAGGACTTACAGGTTATCTAAGGCAAATCCCTCATTTTACAGATGAGGAAACTGAGGCCCACACAAACTAGCATCAGAGGCAGAATTCGAAAGTAAGTCCTTTGACTCCAGAGGTCCTTCCACTGCCTTTCACTGTGTGGAGCTGGGCAAATCGGATTGGGAGAGGACTAGTAAATGTGCCATATGTAGTTGAATGCTTTGGGGATATTTAGCCTGGAGAGGGACTTGGTTGGGCAGGAGGAGAGGAGTGGATCTCTGACCTATTGGAATAATGACACAAATTCCCAAACAGAGTTTTTTCAATTATATAAAAGGTTGCAAGAATGACTAATAAAAGTGAAGATTAGAGGGGCATATTTCACCTAGATGGAAGAAACAAATGCTAATAATTAGTTGCATTCCAAAGTGAAATTTATTATTCAGCTTCTTTATCGCTGGATATCTTCAGAGGTTATTAAGGGGATTTTTGTCCAGGTTTATACTGAACCAAATAGATGACCTTTGAGATGATTCTCTTTCAACTTTGTGATCCTGTGATTCTAACATTTTGTGTTTTATTTTCTATGATCCTTTCCAGCTCTGACATTCTGTTCTTGTTCCCCTGGGGTCTGGTCCAAACAATGTCCCTGGAGCCAATTAGATAGCAACAAGGTCCTTTTCAGGTAGTGACCAATACTTCATGATGAAACAACCTCAATATCTGATTGATATCACCTTTCCAGATGCTATTTGAAAATATGAGTCTCTTCATAGAAATAATCATTTTGTGGTTCTTCTGTTTGGGTCATCTTTTGCTTAAAAACAAGCATTCAGGAGAAATCAGAAAGTCACAGAATTAGTGATAAAATTACTCAAACCCTCAAACGGATTAATCTCTTCTAGGACTCTTTTCTTAGGAGTTTTTTTAAGTCATGTATGTTTCTCCAAAACCAATTTGTTGTTGATAAAATGGCTTTGATGTAAGGAAAATGGCATTGTTTGGGCATATGGTTATTCAAACCACAAAACCATCCTCAGGATAGGGTCATCGTTACCTTTTTTTTTTCCACCTCATTCTCCGTGATTTCCAGTAGACACCTGGGATATGGAGAATATTGTCAAACTGATGTGGGTGTAGGGTCTATCTTCTGTGAATAAATGAATGAATGAATGAATGAGCACTGAGTTAGCACTTACTATATGGCAAGAATTGCGGTAAGTACTAAGAGGCACAAATAGGAAAAGGGAGATAGCCCCTGCTCTTTAGGATCTCACACTCTAATCAGTGAGACAACATAAAAGGAAGTTCACTTGTTGAATGGAAAAGCCCAGAAATCCTAAGGGTCCAACAGCAGAGTAGAGGCCAAGATTCATAAATCCTTAAGGTATTTCAGATGACACTACAGGGCATAAAGGCAGGGCTGATGGCAAGGTCTGGTGTCTTCCATCTCACTGGAAAGAACAGAGTTGATGACTTCTATCCTATTCAAATTATATGAACAATCAAGCAGCCCACATAGGGTTGGCATGAGGAAGGGAGGAAAGGAGAGGAGAAAGCAAAGAGAGAAGACAAGAGAAGGATGTCGCCAGTGGTGGTGGATCTCATTCTTTGCAGTCAGCAATGTGGACCCCAGCTGCCATAAATTAGGCTAGAATTGCTCATAGGGTGGAGGGGTGGAACGGGAGGCAGACGTATAAGGCCACAGGGATATAACACCCAGATCTTTTAAACTCACTGCATCATCCAAGGTATACAATTTAGAAAATGTTAATAGATTCATAAACTAAGAGAGAAGGAAGGTTCCTCAAAGATCATGTAGACCAACCCTCCATTTTATGAATGAGAAAACTGATGTTCAGAGAAGCAGAAGGACTTTGTCAATGTCACGTAGCAAGGTAGTAACTAAGCAAGGAATGGAAGCCAGGTTTCCTGACACCAATCCCAGGGCCCTTTTGATTGTCTCTCCAATTGCTTACATTCTGAAAAACAGCCCTTAGGCATACCTCCCATGAGGGCTGGAGTCAGTGAACTCTTTCACTAGCCCATTTGATTTATAGGTTTCTGATTTCTAAGAGATAATTCTTTTTCCCGGGCTGGTCCAGACATGAGCATATTGGCTGGGAGGTAACTGCTTGCCCCTCAACATTTATCTTCAGGATTGAATTCCTAAAATCAGCCCTGCTGATTTTCCCCAAGGCAACCTACGACCTATTCTGGATGAGGGATGAACATTTGATTTCCAGGGTAGCTAGTTTAGGCAGTCAGGCTAGCATGAGATCAATATATTTGTCAAGGGGAAGTGAACAGATGTTTTCTGAACAGCCAAACCCTAGGACCAGAAGGCAAGAAGGGAAAAAAGAAACAACAAACTGAAGACAAAATGATTTCGCTTTCCTGCTGAGTGATGAATGGAGGGTATCAGCAGGGGCCCCCAGTCAGCAGGGTGATATGGGCAGGTGTCCAAAGCCGGTTTTGCTACCACCCTGATGGAAGGAAAGGAGAAGGCATGTTTCATCATAACCTTGAGAGAGGAACCTTGGTGTTTGAGAACAATCCTGGGATTACAAGAAGTGACCATCTTGCTTATGAATTCCCCAAACTGGTAACACAGATTAACCTTGAGATTCTATTCCAGTTCTCGCAGAGAGTCCAGATAAAGCCACCCCAAGTGTTTGGTAAGAAAACCAGAAAGGGGGGCACATTTTCTGTACTCCTAGGCCTTCTAGACGAGGGTGAAGCTGAGCTTATGGATGGGCTAAGTAGGTACTTGCTTCCTTAGAATTTTTTGAAGGAGAGCTGGAAAGGATTTCCTGCCTCCAAATATCTCTTCCCACTCAGGAGAAAGTTCACTAATAATAATCCATTCCCCAAGCCTTCTAAGACCATGACGATTTGCTGCTGGGCAGCTAGGTGGCACAGAGGATGAGTGCCAGTCCTGGAGTGAGGAAGGCTCATCTTCCTGAGTTCAAATCCAGACTCACATACATATGAGCTGTGTGATGCTGGGCAAGTCACTTCACCCTGTTTGCCTTAGTTTCTCATTTGGAAAATAAGCTAGAGGAGGAAATGGCAAACCACTTCAGTATCTTTGCCAAGAAAACCCCAAATAGGGTCACAAAGAGTTGGACACAAATGGAAATGACTGAACAACACCCACTCATTCCTACGAGAATGTTACGTCAAAGAGATGGGTTTTTGCAGCAGAAAGCCATTTCACAGAGTAATAGAATCTCTGAGTTGGGAGTACCTCAGAGAACAGATATCTGTCCTATACCTGAATAAGGATCCTCTCCTTCACATCCCCAGTGGATGGCCATTCCCAATTCTCTTAAGGACCGTAGATTCCAAACTGGAAGAACAGTTAGTTCAGCCCCATAACTCTACAGATGAGAAATTGAGGCCCATATTGGCTAAGGCAGCAAGTGACATAATGGGATTTGAACTCAAATCTCCCATTTCCAAATCTAGAACATTTTCCATTGTACCACAAGTACCTTGAGTGTACTTTTAACTGCCTTCAGTAAGGGTAAAGGGTAGATAAATTAAATCAGTTTGTGATATGTTCAGTTCTAGTCACATACCTTTTGTGACTTTTGTACTAGTAACATTCAATAATAAATTGGGTCAAAGGGGAAAATGCCAATCAGTCATTTTCCAGTCAATCAAAGATTGGCTGGGCTTACTGCTAGAAATTCCTCCAGCTGATCGACTGACTTTTTCCTCAAAAGGATCATTTGCAAGCATGGCATAAACTTTGTTAATGAAGTGAAGTGTTTGAAAGGACCAGTCAGATGCTGCTCCAGATTCCAGGAGGCCAATAAAAATTTTGTTGTGAATGATGGCCTAGTGAAGCAGTTCAGCCAGAGCTCAGGGAACTGTGTGACATCTGGTCTTGAATTTCAAACAATCTAAATGTTACTTTGCCTCCAGAGAAGGGCAGACTGGAGTTTCAGTATAGCTGTAGAAGATAGGACTGAGGGACTAAGGACTGAGAGAAACAACTAGACCAGGTATGAGAGCACCCACTCACTGGGTGGGAGAGAGGTGGCACAGTGCCGGGCCTGGATTCAGAAAGACTCATCTTCCCAAGTTCAAGTTTGGCCTTACTCACTAGCTGTGTGACCCTAGGAAAGTCACTTAGCACCATTTACCTCAGTTTCCTCAACTGTGAAATGAGCTGGAGAAGAAAATGACAAACTACTCTAGTATCTTTGCCAAGAAAACTCCAAGTGGGGTCATGGACATGACTGAAAAATGACTCAGCAACCAAAAACATGTTCCACATCCTACAAATACAAAGATAAGGTGAAAACCCTGGAAGCTATGCCTCTCTAAGTGAAGCTCAAGACTGCATTAGCTCTTTTGACTGCCATGTAACACTACTGACTCGTATTGAACTTGCACTCCCCTAAAGCCACAAGACCTTTCTTTCCAGAGCAATTGTTATCTACTTCTCTCCCGTGTTTATCATCATCTTATCACCAGCTCCCATGGGTCCAGTTATCTGCTATAGAGATGACTTGTACATCTCTACATGTAGTCCATCTCTCCTTTGAGAGACAATGCCATATTGCCAACTACTGGTGATGTGCCATAGCCATCTCCAACTCAATGTGCCCCAAAATAGCATTGTTGTCTTTCTCCCTAAACCACTCTTCCTCAATCCTGCTCTACAGAGAGCACCATCATCTTTCTTGGTCCTCAGGTTTGCAACCATGTGCTCCCTTACCCCACCTACCAGCCAATTGTGCCAAGTCTCAGCAATCTTCCCTTTATATCATCTTTCCCTGCACAGACCCCACTCGAGTACAAGCCATTATCACTTCTCTTCTGGATGATTGCAGTATCCTCCCAGTTGGTCTCACTCCTCCCTTTCTTTTCTTTCCCCAAATCCTCCATATAGCTGCCAACATATTCCTAAAGAACAGAATATTCCCTGCACAAGAGGCTCCAGTGACTCCCGCATTAAAAAATGAAGCACAAACTCTAGCATGATGCTGTGGAAAGAACACTGCCTCTTAAATCCAGGGTTTGAGCACAAATCCTAAGTCTGATACCTTCTACTTGTGTGTCCTTGGACAATTTCTTTGGGCCTCAATTTCCTGATCTAGAAAATAGGGTTGGATTAGATGGCCTCTGAGGTCCCTTCCTGGCAGCTAGGTGGTGCATTGAACAAAGCACTAGGCTTGGAATCAGGAAGACTCATCTTCCTAAATTCAAATCTGGCCACAGACATTCACTGGTGGTGTGTCACTGGGCAAGTCACTTAACTCTATTTGCCTCAGTTTCCTCATCTGTAAAATGAGTTGGAGAAGTCAATGGCAAACCACGCCAGTATCTCAGCCAAGAAAATCCCATATGGGATCATGAATTGTTGGACACACTGAAAAGTGTCTCAACAATAGCTCTGGATCCTATGATCTTCAGTTTAGCATTTAAAGTCCTTAAAAGTCTGGCTGGGTCCTAGCTGTGTCAAACTCAACCAGAAATGGGTTCACCAAAGAGGACATAAAGATCCCTACAGGAAATAAAACACTTTCAAAGAGGAACAGGGTGAAAAGGGACAGAGAATAGAGTAAATGGGGGAAATGGGGAGACAAATACAGTCAGAAATCATACCTGTGAAGACAATTTCGAAGTAAGAACAAAGACTTCATTTCTTATATGTAGAGAAAACTGAGGTGAATTTATAAAAATAGGAGTTCTTCTGCAGTTGATAAATAATCAAAAGATGTGAATAGTCAGTTTTCAGGTGAAGTAATCAAAGTTTTCTATAGCTATGTGAAAAAAATGCTCTAAATCACTATTAATTGGAGAAATGCAAATTAAAACAATACTGAGGAACTACCTCACACAAATTAGATTGGCTAATAGGACAGAAAAGGAAAATGACAAATGTCTGAGGGGATATGGGGAAATTGAGACTTTAATGCATTGTTGGTGGAGTTGTAAACTAATTCAAACTGATTCAGCCATTATGTAGAACTACTTGGAATTATTCCCAAAGAGCCATATCCTTTGACCTGGCAATAGACTACTGGGTCTGTATCCCAAAAGAGACTTAAAAAGAGAAAATTATCTATGTGTACAAAAATATTTATAGCAATTTTATTCTGGTGGCAAAGAACTGGAAATTAAGGGAATGCCTATCAACTGGGGAATGGCTGAACAAATTGTGGTATATGATTGTGATGGAATACTATTAAGCTATAAGAAATGATGAGCAGGATGCTCTCAGAAAAATCTGAAAAGACTTACATGAGCTGATGCAAAGTGAAATGAGTAGAACCAGGAAAATATTGTACACAGTAACAGAAATATTATAAGATGATCAACTATGATGACTTAGCTATTTTCAGTGATACAATGAAGACAATTCTGAAGGACTTACGATGAAAAATGCCCAGAGAAAGAACTAATGCAATTTTAATACAGATTTAAGCACACTTTTTTATTATTTTCCTGTGTTTTCTTTTATAACATAACTAATATGCAAATATTTTGCATGACTAAACATGTATAACCTTTATCAAATTGCCTGCTTTCTTAATGAGGGAGGGGTGGGTAGGGAGGGAGAGAATTTGGAACTCAAAACTTTGAAAATGAGTCTTAAAGTTGTTTTTACATATAATGGGGAAAAATAAAATGCTGAGTTAAGAAAAAAGATCCCTGCAGGTGATTTTGAATTAGAAAACAATATATCAACATTATCTGTGCTCTATATTTATTTTGTTAAATAATTCCCAATTACATTTTAAGCTGGATCAAATTATACTTGGGAGTGTTATGGGCTGGGGTTGTGCATTTGAAATTTCTATGCTAGACTTTTTTTACATTACTCCCCCTTGCATCCTCCTTCTTCCAGCCCCACACTGGCACATGTCTATTGACATGCTTGAGTGTTCCGATTCATGTTATTCCTTGTGTCTGGGATGGATTCTTTCCTCCATGGCAACATACATACACACTCACCACACACTCACACACACACACACACACACACACACACTCACCTCCAATCCATATCTCTTAAGCACCTATTCATCATCCAAAAGTGCTGCTTCTTTCAGGAAAACACCCTTGGCTTCTCTCCTCCAGCAGAAGTAATTTCCTGACTCCTCATCAGAATTCTCATGGCAAATTGTGTGTCTCTGTATGTTTATTGCATTTTTATTTTGTGTTATAGATATTTGTGTGTGTGTCTAAGTTCCTCTACTATACCTCCCTTTCTTGAGTTTTATGTCCTCTCCATTGTAAAATAGGGATAATAATAGCACCTACCTCCCAGGATTGTTGTGCAGATCAAATGAGTTAAGATAGGTAAATCACTGAACACAGGGCCCAGCACATAGTAGGTGCTATAGATATACTGGCTATTATAATTAATAATGATAACTATTAATCACTAATAATGTATGATTAAGTGGTATATAAATATTGTGCATATTTTATTATATCACATTAATATTAATAAAATATATTACATATAAAATATTATTATAATACATTATTTTATTGTTCAGTCATTTCAGTCACATCTGATTCTTTGTGATCCCATATGGAGTTTTCTTGGCAAAGATATTGCAGCAGTTTGCTATTTCCTTCTCTAGCTCATTTTACAAATAAGGAAACTGAGGCAAACAGGGTTGAGTGACTTGCCCAAGGTCAGGGCAAGGAAGTGTCTGGGGCAGGATCTGAATTCATGTACTTCTGATTCCAGGTCCAATGCTTTTTCCACTGTGCCATTTTTATACATAATAATAATATATTGTAATATTAATAGTAATTATTGTTGTCGAGTTTGTCATTTTGTCGAGTTTGGCATTCCTTCTCCTGCTTCTGTTTCTTTGCATAGCCTGTCTTTCCCACATGGAAGATATTCCCTCTTCATCTTTGCCTCTTAGGTTCCTTTTCTTTCTTCAAGGATCAGCTCACCTTCCATAGGAAGCCTTCTCAAATCTATCTTATTGTAAATATCCTCCTCCTCAAATCATTTTATGTTTATTTTTCTATGTACATGCTCTACCTCTCTTATAGGATACAAAATTTCTGGGGATAGGGAGGGACTATTTTTCATTTTGTTCTATATGTCCCAGCTCCTAGCATCATGCCTGGCATATAGTAGGCATTTCAGAAATCCTTGCTGAGCTAGACATGGTGGTATAGGCCTGTAGTCCTTACTAATGGGGAAGGCTGAAGCTGGCAAATTGCTTGAATTTGGGGACACTGAGCTACAGTAGAGCTAAAGTCTATTGGGTGTCCACGCTAAGTTCATCACCAATATAATGAGCCCTGAAGAGGTGGTGGTAGCGTTGGGGGAGGGCAGTCAATGGGCTACCAAAGAAAGAGCAAATTAGTCTTGGTCAAAAAACTAAAAGTTCCATATTGATCAGCAATGGAATGGATGCTACATTTTTGACCTGGATGACATGGAAAGAATGTCTCCCCCCAAAAAATGATTATTGAATTAAGCGGTCTCAATAAGCCTTTTGGAATTCCTAACAAATTCTTTTACAATTCAAAGCGAAGTATACTCGTTACATTCTATAGCAGAAACCTAAGTAAGAATTAACAAATTATGACAATTTCATGGCAGCCCCTTCCTTTTGAATAGCTATAATTGTTAGGAAGTTTTTCCTAGTGTTAAAGTCAAAAACCTCTCTGTAGCTTCCACCCACCATTTATAGTCCTTCTCTCTGTGGCCAAGTAGAACAACTCTCGTGTTGAGTCTTGGGAGGGGTTTTCTGTAGTGCCTTAGATACATGCTTTCAGAAGACATCAAATCACTCTATCGTTAATATTACTATGAAAAATAGTTAAGTTGATAACCCTCAACTGGGAATCCTCAACCACCTCTGTTTGTCTCTTCTTCTTACCCCTTCTGGAGGAGGATCATTTTCCTGGGACCATCTATAGATCCACATTATCATTTATTTGGTAACAAGCAGCTGCTTCCTCTTTGGAGAGATCCTTCCCCTACCCATGGAGGGGAAGAGCCTAATATCTACTACTGCAAGTGTTCAGTGCTCATTTCTTCTTCCCTTTTTCCCCTCTATTACAGTCTTTCTCCCTTTAAACTTCTAATCCAGAGCACGATTCTGTTCTCCCCCTTTGGGTCTTTATTTTTCCTTTTTTTTCTCCTTCCCTTTTTTCTATTTTTTAAGGGAACACATTCTTTCTAGTAACATGGAGAATGGAGAGATATCTGTTAAGTCCCTTGACCCACTCTTCTAGGAATGACTAGTCTGCATTAGACAGAGATACTAGCTCCTTGGCCATGGCAGAAAGACAAACATCAGGCCCATGGTGTAGATCCTTGAAAAATTAGTTGTATCTTCTAACATTTGATTGAAGTGAGACCTTCTAATTGCAGATCTTTGTTGCTTTTGTGGGTGGTTCTATTGACCAACTCACTAAACATATTGTCTATTGGTTCGATCTTAGCTTTCTGGGGTTCCTGAACAAGGCACTATTTATGACAGCCTTCCCATCTTTTCTCAAATGCCTTTGATTGGCAATTAGCTGCTTCCTGCCAAAGTCCTAATGCAAATTACAGTTGAGTACATCTGATGTCTGTGTGGGTATGTTAGGGAAATCTAGTTGAATGCAATTATTTATTAGACTCTTCACATCTATTCTACCCCATTTAATCTCTCATAGTTTTTGGAAAGTTTTAGATGCTTTTTCTTGTGTTTCCACTTCTCTGTTCCTCCTTGATCTGTTTAGGATAATTGAAAACTCTGCATAATTTCCCAGATGAAGTCCAATTAAATATCCTTATACTGCCCATATTCTGGTCTGTCTAACTAACTAATTACACACACACACACACACACACACACACACAAGTAGATGAACTGACAATTTGGTCCAAAGTCATTTGATGGGCATTAGCTCTTGCAACTGAACTTGGGAGATATTCTTTATAATCCATATTGCCTTTCTCTGGTATGGGCAGAGATCTCTGGTGAAATCTGTCAGCTGGTCATCAGCCTCTGCTTGGACTCTACCAGTGAGGGGGAGCTTGGTATTTTATAAGGTAGGTTGTTCCATTGTTGGTTGATCTAGTGGTCAGGGAGTCCTTAGATTAAGCCCAAATATTTCTTCTCCCTATAGCTTCTATGCATTAATCATTTCAATTGTTTTGACCACTCTTCTCTTTTTGAGGACAAATACCTCTGAGAAATCCAGGAAACTTGCAGCATGTCCCAGCCCTGCTCATGTGTAGGTACAAAGCTCCATGTTGTTGGTATCCTAACTTTCATGGATGACGTTTGCCATGGAGGGGCTGAGACTTGAAATAGCATTATTTAAGGTCAGTGTAGGGTAAAGGCAGGGGTGAGGAACCTACAGCCTTGAGGCCACATGTGGCTCTCTAGGTACTCAAGAGTGGCCCTTTGACTGAATCCGAGATTTGTTCTGTGAAATTGGGCTCTGTCAAAGGGCTACATTTGAGAACCTAGAGGGTTTATGTGACCTTGAGCCTGAAGGTTCCCCACCCCTGGTAAGGAATCTCTCCTTTTACCCCTAAGCAGGCCTCCCAGCACAAACTCCTTCTGTCATTCATGTCACCTACTCTGCCAGTCCCTGAGAGAAAGAACAGAAAACCATCTCCTGCCTGGTCAATTATAACAACTTCCATAATTGTGGTATAATAATAATTACTATGATATTTAACAAAGCACTTTCATCACAATAGTCCTTTGAAGCAGGTAATAAAGCCAATACATTCCATTCAAGAAACATTTTATTCTGTGCAGGCGTATTAGGGAAATCTAACTGATTTCAGCTTGTATAACTGTCTGTTATACAAGTCAAGAGGTCACCTGCTATAGAGGGTAAAATGCTGTATTTTGAATCAAGAAAACCTGGGTTCAGAGCCTACTTCGGAAATTTCTAATATTTTGTATTTACTTCTGACAATAATAGCCATATAGTACTTTAAGATTTGCAAAACATTTTTAAAATATTATTTCATTTTTTTCCCCTCACAACAACGCTGGGAAGTAGGTGCTGTTATTATGCCCATTTTATAGATGGGTAAACTGAGGCAGATGGCAGTTAAGTGACTTTCCCCTAGGCATTGTCATTTAGTCATTTTTAAAGTCCCCTCTGACTCTCTGTGGCCTCATTTGGAGTTTTCTTGGCAAAGATACTGGAGGGGTTTGCCATTTCCTTTGCCAGCTCATTTTATAGATGAGGAAACTGAGGCAAGAGGATGAAGCGACTTGCCCAGCGTCACACAGCAAGTAAGGGTATCAGGCCATATTCCAATGCAGGTCCTTCTGCCTCCAGTCCAGTGCATTATATACTTACTAGTTGTGTGACCACAGTAAGTCAACCTCTTAGTCTCACAAAGTCATCATGGCTTGAGTCCTGGATAGGTTGTGATCCATGTTGGTAGAGGAATTCCCACACTCATGAAATCACAGATCTTTGTTGCATATTGATTTATGCACCAGATTTTGTGTTAGGCACCGAATATATACAAGAACCAAACAATACTTGCCAACAAGGAGCTCATATTCCATTTGAGAGGATATAACACATATACAGACAGGTTATCTGAGGAGGTCAGGGAGGACTTCACAGAACTGTTGGCAAGCTTTGAAGGAACATCATAATGCTAAATTGGCAGAGATGAAGAAATGATGCATTTCAAGAATGGGGGATGGCTTGTGAGAAAGCATTAAAGCAGAAGAAGAAATTTTGAGTTTGGAGAAGAGCCTGGAATTGATACAATTTGACTGGAATGTAGAACAAGTAGATAAAGTGAAATAAGTCTGGGAAACTACGTTGGCTCCAGATTAAGAGGTATTCATTTTACCCTAGATGCAATAGGGAGACGTTGAAGATTTTTTGATCAGTGGAGGGGTAGGGACTTGGGACTTAGGAAGATTTTTTTTTAAAAACATCTGAGGAGAATGGACTGGAAAGGGGGAAAAAAATAAGAGTCAAGGAGACTAAATACAAGACTCTTAAAACAGCCCAGGCAAGATGAAGGCCTAGTCAGTGATGGATGTTAGCTCTTGTGGAAGTAGAGTTTGAAGATGTGGCAATAGATTGGATACAGCTTGTGAAGGTCACAAGAGGCAAAGAATACACTGAAGTTAAAACTTCTGTGACTTGGAAGAAATAAAAATGCAAAGTTTGGAAAAAGGGTAGGTCCGGGGTGGGGAGATGAATTTTATTTTTGAAAGTGTTCATTCAACAATCACTTATTAAGTACATATTACTAGGATTTGCAAATGAAAGAGATTTTGAAGATCACTTAATACAACCCCTTCTCTTTACAGAAGATTAACCTAGGACTCAGAGCAGTTAAATATAGAAACTTGTCCAGGTAACCCAGCAGATAGAGTGTTGGGCCGGTGCCTCAGATACTTACTAGTTGTGTGATGCTGGGTGAGTCACTTAACTCTGTTTGCCTCAGTTTCCTCATCTGTAAAATGAACTGGAGAAGGAAATGGCAAACCACTCCACTGTCTTTGCCAAATACACCCCAGATGGGGTCATAAGTTTCAGATGTAATTGAAAAGCAGAATCTGAATTCACACCCAGTTCCTCTGATACAAGTCTTTCCCCTTCTCCTGGCTTGATTAGATCTCAAGACCGTAGCTTCAGAATTATAAGGAACCATAAAATTCATCTCTTCCAGCTCCTGTCAGTTTAGAGATGAGTAAACTGAGGCCCCAAAAGGGTAAATCACATAGGCAGAGGTGGAATTCAAACTCAAGTACTCAGGCTCTGAATTCAACGGTTTCCACTATACCCCACTCTTTAAATTTTCTCCGCCACTCAGGTTATACACAGAGGTGATGTGGATAATGAAATGGGCAAGGCCACAGAGCAAGTGAGCTCAGTTCTGCTCTGGGATGTGAAGGGGAAGTCTGGTGGCACAGGGGAGACCTGGATACCCAGAGAACCCACTAGGACCAGGAGCCCTTCCGAGCCTCCAGTCAGCATGTCTGTATTTGTCACTTTTCTCTTTCATTCCAAAGAGGATTTCTCTGGAATTGGAAATGCACGGAGATTTGAGGCCATTGGAGAAAAAGCTTATTGAACAAGTGTGAGAGGCAGAGATAACTCCCTGCTCACTCCCCCCAGGCATGTAATCTGGCTGGTGCTCAACAAGGCCTCCAGCATCCTGGATGCAGCCCAAGTGCTGGTGTGGAAGGTTTAGCAAACACCTGACTGTGTTTCCTGCCTCTGAACAGAGCTGTTTCTGGGAGAAAGAGGGCATTGAGAAATTCCCTTCAGTTCCAAGACTCTTTTCACCCTAGAGGCCCACTGTACAAGCTTAACCAATCTCCAGAGAGAGTGAATAGAGAGATCCTCTTTCCCTCCTTCAGGAGGTTGTCTCCTCTCCCAATAGAATATGTACTCCCTGAGGGCAGGGCCTATTGGCTTTTTGTCTTTGTATATCTGGCTCCCAGCTGAGTGTCAGGCACTTAGTAGGTACTTAACATATTCTGTATATTAAGACACATGCATTGCCAGAGCTAGTTCAGTGTTTGGGAGACTCCAAAGGAAAGTATGGGAGAGAAGAGGTATTAGACTGATTACCAAACTGAAAGTCTACAGAGCCCTTGTGCTGACCTCATTGTTGTATATCTGTAAAATCTGGACAGTCTACCAGTGCCATGCCAGGAAACTGAATGGCTTTCATCTGAACTGTCTTAGGGAGATTCTGAAGATCACCTGGCAGATTAAAGTACCAGACAGACACTGAGGTCCTCACTCAAACTAAACTGCCAAGCATTCATACTCTGCTTCAGAGAGCACAACTCTGAAGGATAGGCCACGTTGTTCAAATGCAAAATGTATGCTTGCCAAAAAGACTATTTTATGGAGAACTCCTATGGGGCAGGCGATCACATGGTGGTCAGAGGAAGCAATACAAGGACACTCTCAAGGTCTCTCTGAAGAACTTTGGAATTGATTGTGTGACATGGGAGATACTGGCACAGGACTGCTCGGCATGGTGTGCCCACATCAGAGAAGGTGCTGTGCTCTGTGAGCTCTATGAGGCAGGACAAAGTAAATGCAGGATGCACAAATTTAGAAAATCCACCCCAGATGTTCACACGGATTATTTGTGTTCGACCTGTGGTAGAGCATTCTGAGCTCATGTTGGTCTGATCAGCCACAGTTGGACCCACTGAAACTGGACTTCAGTATGGCGATGTCAGTTTGATCTTCTTCGACAATGAAGGACAACAGCCAAGCAATATATTCCATTGAGGTAAACCCCCTAGAGGGTTCGAAGCCACAAACTAGCAACTTCCACTTAAGTAGAACTTTCTAGTTAGAAAACATTTCTTCTGTATCCTTCAATTTTCTTAACAGCTCTGTGAGGTGAATAGTGTAACTATAGTTATTCTTTGCTCTCTCCCTTCCTTCCTTGGTTCCTTTCTCTCTCTCTCTCTCTCTCTCTCTCTCTCTCTCTCTCTCTCTCTCTCTCTCTTTCTCTCTGTCTCTCTCTGTTTCTGTCTCTCTCTCTCTCCTCTTTAAAGCATATTAGGAAACTGAATCTCTGAGAGGTTACATCACTTGCCTGTAATAGTAACAATATTAATAATAATAATTAGCATTTATATAGTGCTTTAGGGTGGCTAGGTGGTGTAGTGGATAGAGAGCATGAGTCATGGAGTCAGGAAGACCTGAGTTCAACTCCGGCCTCAGACACTTACTAGCTGGGCTCTGGGCAAGTTACTTAACCCTATTTGCCTGTTTCTTCATCTGTAAGATGAACTGGAGAAGGAAACTGGCAAACCACTCCAGTATCTCTGTTCCAAATAAAGTCATGGAGAAAACAACAATAGTGCTTTAAGGTTTATGAAAAGCTTTACAAATATTATCTCTTTTATCACACAGCTAATGAGTCAGAGGCAGGATCTGAATCATCAGACCACTAGTGGTAGAGTTTGGATTAGGAACCTCTCCAATTCCAGGGCTCTTTTCACAACTTTACTAGTAAGGCCATTACAACCTCTGCATGATGTGTTGGAGAGAGTGTGAGGCATGGCTTCTAGTTCTGACACCAGATTGCTACTTCAACTCTGTGGGCCTCAATTTTCTCATCCCTTGAATGGATTAGAGACTCATTAATCCCCATTCTTCCCACTAGAGGCAGTTTGCCACAGAGAAATGAGTCTCTGAGTAGGGAAGCCCTGGGTTTAAATTCTGCCTCTAACAAATATTACTTATGAGACTCTGCTTAATCTCTCAGTACTTTAGGCAGCTCTAAGGCTGAATATGGAGAGACTGTGCTGATCCACCCTGAAAGAGGGAGTTTTGTTATACCAGTGAAATCACCAGAGGACCATGTTGTTGCGAAGCGCTTGCTGTGACTTGAAAGTGAATTGGATTTAAGTGAGGCAGGGCTGTGCAAAGTCACCAGCCTCACTCTCTCTTCCCCTGTCATCTGGGTCCAGTAGTAAGATACAGATCAGGATGACTGGAAAGGGCCTGGGATCCAGTGGGAGCCCTTGGCCTTTTTAAGCTAAGGTCTTTAACAGATCTTGGTTTAATTGAGGATGATTAGAAGCCCATTCTCTTAAGACTTGACTGCCTTATCCCTACCACTGTAACTGACAGGAGGTTAGGGATGTCCAGTGTCCGTCAGTGAGACTGTTTCCTGCCTTTTGGGGGCCTCTGGCAAAGACGATTGATTGTCTGTAAGCTCTCTCATCAGCATACCGGTCCCAGGCTCCCAATGTTAATTCCTCACTCTCATGAGGCCAGCAGAACTGACAAGCGGAGACTTGATTTCTTGTCAAACTAGGGCTGTCTTGCCTTTTACTTCTCAGCTTTAAGCTCAGGCTATTTCTAGGAGATTTGAAAGGAAATTACCCAGAGCAAAGAGGCTTTCCTGGTGGCAGTTTGTGATGAGGCTGCTCAGGAGAAATACCTTCCCCCTCTCCCTCCCAACCAGGACTAGCTTTGCTTCATGAGTTTCCTCAGCTTATGCTAGCACTGGACCACAGAAGGTATGGCCAGAGTGCCTGTGTTCTGAGGTCTGAGCTGGCTAAGAGACAGGAAAGATTCCCCAGGTCAGGGAACTGGGCCTTTTCTCTCAGGGACATTCTTCTCTAAGACAGGAGGCAATGAGTCAGGTCATTGGTCATTTGTCATTTACTGAGTTCTCTGATGCCCAAACTATTCGAATAGTGCCTAGAGTAGGTGATCCAGTGGATAGAGTGCTGGGCCTCCAGTCAGTGAGACCTGAGCTCAAATCTGGCCTCTGACACTAGCTGTGTGACCTTGGGCAAGTCATTTAAACTGTGTTTGCCTTGGTTTCCTCTACTGAAAAATGGGGATAATAAGAGCATTTACTTCACTGAGCTGTTATGAGGATCAAAGGAGATAGTATTACAAAGTGCTTAGCACAGTGCCTGGAACATAATGGATACCACACAGTTCTTTTTCTCTTCCCTTCCCTTTCCTCTGGAGAACAGTCAGAACCATGTCTGTCAATTTAGTTTATATGTGGGCTCTCCATCCCTCCTGTCCACCCTTCTCACTCTCCCTCCCTCCCTCCCTCCCTCCCTTCTTTCCTTCCTTCCTTCCTTCCTTCCTTCCTTCCTTCCTTCCTTCCTTCCTTCCTTCCTTCCTTCCTTCCTCCATCCCTTCCTCCTTTCCTTCCTTCCTCCCTCCCTCCCACCTTCACTCCCTCTCTCCCTTCCTTCCTTTCTTCATTCCTCTCTTTCTTCTTTTCTCCTTTCTTTACTTCCTCCTTTCCTCCCTTTCTTTCTCTCTTTCCCATTCTACTGAACCCAAATCTTGAACAAGGTAGTTTTAACAGCTATAAATGTCCTTATGTAGCTTGTAGTAAACATATAGAACTTATTTTTTCCAGAAGGGGTAAAAGCTGAAAGCATAACCAGGTTAAAGAAAGGTTCAGAGAGATCCTTGAATGTGAGAAGCATAACAGGATTATTGGGTCCAGTTAGGAAAGTTTGGAGGACATTACTAACTTTTACGGGGGTGGCATTGTAAAGGTCTCTTCTACAATTTATTCCTCAGGGCCTCCATGTAACCCTGAATCCTGGGCAGGATAGACCATGGTGCTGATCCCTGTGGCAATTCCTCTGATATTTTATAGGAAAACATCAGTGTTTCTCTGGCTGGTGTAGAGGTGATAAAGGAGGATGCTTAGAATGGGCACAGGAGAATGCTGGTTCAGGTTTAGCAATACAGGCCCAAGTCCATGTCATTTGTACCCAAGAATCTCATCTGGAAATGGATTATCTACATCCTTTAACTTTTGCTTCCTTTCAATAGCTACTATTATTAATAAGTACAGTCCTCTATCCTCCAAGTGGAAATTGGTTATTCCTGGGTAGAATGTGATCAGGCATCCTGGAGTTGAGTCATAACCACCTGCTACTGATGGGCACTGGACCAGAAAAGTGGTGATGGAGGCCAGAGATGGAAAGGGGTCTGCAAACGGCTGCCAGTCTGAATGATGACCTTATTCTTGCCATGGATTAAGAGGGGCCTCCTGTCAACATTACTTAATGTGGAAAGACCTAGGCAGGCAGTGAACCAGGAACGCCAACAGACTGTGAACTTGCCATCCACAAAGAGGAGTCATGTTAAGGTGGGACAGTGGAGAGAGCGCTGGGCTGGGAATCAACAAGAACCGAGCTCCAAGTTTGCTTTAGACACTGAATGGGGATAAGAATGGTACCTACTCTTCAGGGCTCTTGTGACACTCAAATGAGAACATGTCTAAAGTGCTTTGCAAACTTCAAAGTACTATATAAAGGCTAGATGAGGTTATTACTGCTGTTTTGTTATTATTACACACTCCCATATGCGTGTGTGTGTGCACACACACATACACACACACACATACATGCACACTCTGGAGCCAGTGGCATATGACTTTTGAAGCCACCATGCCTTGCTGATACTGTCATTAGTCATTCATCTCCTTACCAAGAATAATCAGCCTCTTACAAGGTTGGAAGGAGAGACCCTCTTGGAGGTAGAATGAAGGGAGCTTGAAATGGGATCACATGAATCTGTTAGCCCATGTCCTTGCACAGACTGTTTTCCCCTGCCAGGAATGCTCTCCCTTCTCACCTGGACCTGTGAGCTTCCCTTATTTCCTTCAAAGCTTAGCTTAACCACATGTATCAGCAAGGACCCCAGCATAAACAGGAGGACTTGCTGTATAAGTTCTTAGATCTGTTTTTCTAAAAGGAAAGCAACTTTTGAGGGGTCAACAATCACTTTAATCAAGCATATATATCATTAACAGTTCAGGGGAAAATGTCTGCATTCTGAACTTCAGAGAAAATACAGAGAAATGAAGATTAACAGAGAGAGCTTCCAGCTGTCTGACCATAAGTAATACATATATCACCAGATCAACAGGCATACCCAACTGTCTGACCATATATAAATAGTCACCAGAGAGAGAAGCACCAACATCTGTGTTTTCAAAGTCAGGGGGCTGCTTAGTGGCTTCCCACTAAGTTTCATCTGGCACACAAACCTCCTTCCAAAAATTAAGCCCCAAAGTAATACCTTACCTCAGAGTCTTTATATACTTTTCAGAGCCAGAGAGCATCACAAACCTTGAGAATCAGTGCTTCCATTAGAAAATTGGCAAAAGGTACTTGAGGCCAATTAATGGGTGGAGAAGATCTAATTAACATTATACCAGGGGGTGAACCTGCAGCCTTGAGGCTATATGTGGTCCTGTAGGTTCTCAAGCATGGCCCTTTGACTGAATCAAAATGTCACTGAACAAATGTGGCCTCTAGGCCCTTGTGTCCCTTTGACTGAATCCAAACTTCACAGAACTGTCAAATTCAAATGGTCAGAGTCAGTCAAGGCTCTGTTCTAGTTACAAGAATAAAAGCACAAATCACTCAGAACCTGCTTCTCTGAGAACCCTGTGGTATAAAAGCCTTTCTAGCAGGCAGCTCTTGGTCCTTGTAGCTATTCACACTGAACTGGAAAGCAGGGACAAGAAAATGGAACATCTCTCATGTATTTTCAATGTATGGTGGAAAGAAAGTCAGACCAAAGGCCAAGAACCCTGGAGTCTCACTCTGGCTCCTCACTCAGTGTGTCTATGAGGAGAGCAGCATCAGCACCTCTGCTTGGTTTGGACTCCATGGAAATTTCATGACCTACCTGGGATAAGATGATCATCTGCCATCTTATCATCCTGCTGACTGATTCCCTTTCCATACTTAACACTTTGTCTCCTCCCTCTGTCTACTCTCCCTTCTGATTGGAGGGTGGAGGGTGGAGCACTAACCCCCTTCCAAAGCTTTCCTTTATAGGCTGCTGGATCCAGACTCTCCAGGTAACTGTCCACTTTTCTGTAGTCACTCTGCTTTCAACTTCAGAACATCATGCTGCCTCACTGGTGGACTCCACCCTGCTGCCCCCACTCTTTTTGGCCATCTTTGGGTGTCATCTTTCCCAATTAGATTGTAAGCTCCTTGAGGTGCAAGAACTGGTGTTCTTTTTCTTATTTGTATTCTAAGCACTGAGCATGGTGCCTGGAACATAGTAGGTACTTCATAAATGGTAATTGAATTGAATTATAACTACAGGCAAGGCTCATAACATTTCTGAGGTTCAGTTTCTTCTCACAAAGAGGGATGACAATTTCTGCTTTATCTATGTCAATATTATTACGAGGATCTAATGAGATCAGCTGGATGGCACCTTGCAGGAAGAGATTTTTAGTTCATAGTTCAACCCCTTCACTCTATAAATATAGAAATAATTACCAAAAGAGGGCTAATGATTAATCAAGGTCACTCACATAGTATGATACAGGTGAAAATATTTTAAGTATACCAATGTTATACAAATATTCTACTACAGTCTGCCCTCAATAAGTATTGATCAACAGTCAAGAGGTTGCTACATTGAAGTGACCTTGGCTATGCCAAGAGAACCCAACCTCTGTCAGGTCCAACCAAGGAAAGGCTGCACATTCAGACTGACTGAGAAGAATGAAGACCGTCATCTTTGGACCAGTCTACCCAGGTTAACAAGGGGCTCATCACCAGATTGGCCATAGTCATGAACTTTTTGGCCATAGAAGTTCTGAAAGATCATCTACAAAATTAAAGAGGGTTCATGACACCATGAAATTATAAACATAAAGAAAAGACTTATTAAGTGTTTAACTATGTATGGAATACTGGGAATAGAAGTATAAACAAAAAAGATAATTCCTACTCATTTGGCCAGAGAGTAAGAAGTAGAGAGAAGTAAGTGCAGTTTGGGAGCCTCATGGCTTCTGGTGACCCAGGTCAAGGAATTGGGATAGTGAGCTGTAGGGTGAAGGCACTTCCTGGGCGGGAAAGTTACTGACTAGAAGGTGACAAGTCTGGAGAGATGTCAAGGAAG
The DNA here is from genome assembly GCA_023548195.1 of Bettongia penicillata ogilbyi. Taxonomy (NCBI): domain Eukaryota; kingdom Metazoa; phylum Chordata; class Mammalia; order Diprotodontia; family Potoroidae; genus Bettongia; species Bettongia penicillata. The sequence continues at coordinate 9,779,489 of JAJHZJ010000090.1, forward strand.
GATCTCTGAAGCACTGAAACATTATTCCAAAGGCTTTTGATATCTTGAAAGGTAGTGCAGTGCTGGGCCTGGAGTCAGGAAGACTCATCTTCCTGAATTCAAATCTGGCTTCCCTGGCCAAGCCACTTAGCCCTGTTTGCCTCAGTTTCCTCATGTGTAAAATGAGCTGGAGAAGAAAATGGCAAACCATCACAGTATCTTTGCAAAAAAAAAAACCTCGAAAGGAGTCATGAAAAGTCAGACATGACTAAAAATGACAGAACAAAAACAAGCCTTAAAAATGCATGTGAGAAAAAGACAGTCACTAAAAAGGCCCATACCATAACTTAGAGGAAAAGAAACAAAGCCTTTAGCTGTGAAAAGCAGGTTATAGGCAGCCTCTCTAGCTCTTTATCACATGACTATCCATTCTACCTCTGCAACATTTTCCCAGATGCATGTCCCCTCCAAAAAGTCTAGGTCAGCCTTTTCAATTTATGTTCTTCAGATAATTCAGATCTGGGATTCTGAACTTCTCACTAAGCTGCTTTCTCTTCTACATCATCACCACTGTTCTCTAGAGAGCACCCAGGTGTTCATGACTTGAGTGCTGAGCTGAGAGCAAAATTGTAGAGCGGCAGAGGTAATGAAAGGCTGAGCCGGTGAACCTTGGTGTGTGGAGATCAGTGGAAGCTGCGTGAGCCATCACATATAACAGGCAAGGATTCACAGCACTGACAACCACCTCCCCTGAATTCTCCTGGTACCTTGCCTATGACTCTAATGCCCCTAAACCACCACATATTATCCTGTTTAAATTTATCTATATAATGCACTATCCCCTCTTCCGTCATTATAAACTCTCTGAGGACACACACCCCATCTTATCAAACTTTATCAAACTACCCCAAAACACACATTACCAGACACTTGGAAAATGTTTGTTGAATGAATTCATATAGTGTTTGTTATTTGGTTTAAAAAAATTTTTTTTAGACTGGGTCTCCCCATCTCTTCCAGGCTAAAAGTACAGGGGTCTTTCGAAACATGAAAGTGTTGACCTGATCTGTTTCTGACCAAGGCATTTCTTTGGCAAACTGATTCCCTTCTATTACCATCCGCAACTTCACCAGTCATTATACTGATGTCAAAATCTGTACAGACCCCTCACTGCCCTAGCCCACTGCAACTAAGATCAAGAGATCTTCCAATCAGTCAATAAGAATTGTTTTTAAAGCACTGACTGTGTGCCAGACGCTGTAGGGCAGCTAGGTAGTATGGCGGATAGAATGCCAGGCCTGGAGTCAGGAAGATTCATCTTCTTGTGGTCAAGTGTGGCCTCAGTTTCCTCATCTGTAAAATAAGCAGGAGAAGGAAACGGCAAAGCCACCGCAGTATCTTTGGCATGACAACAGAGTCACAAAGTGTCGGATAAGGCTGAAACAACAAAACGATGTGTGCCAGGCGCTGTGCTAAACACTGGGGATACAAAGAAAAGTCAGTCCTTGACTTCAAGACACTCACAGTCCAACGAGAGATACAATATGCAAACAACTATGTACAGATAAGCTATCTGCAGGATAAATAGGGAAGGGGCAGCAAAAGGAAGGCACTAGAATTAAGAGGATCAGGAAAGGTTTCCAACAGGGGGTGGGAATTTATCTATGACTTGAAGGAAGGTCAGAAGGTGGACATGCAGATGGAAAGTGGTCCTGGCACAGGGGACAGTCAATGAAAATGCCCTGAAACAGGAGATGGAGAATTCAAGGAACAGCAAAGAAGTCAGTGTCATTGGATTGAAGAGGGTGTGGTGGGGAAAGGGAGAGGTAGGTGTAGGAAAACTGGAAAGGTAAGAAGATGGCCTAGGTTATGTATTTAATCCTGGAGGTGATAGGGAGCTACTGAAGTTTATTGAGGATGGGTGAGAAAATCACTGTGGTTGCTAAGGTGTCCAGTCTCAGTTTCCCTGACAGCTTCGGGACTATGGGCCTACATGACCACTCCTGGTTACTCCGTGCTTTTCAAACATTTTCATAGCTGTTATTTCATATTCTCCTTATGAAAACTCTCTAATGTAGTAAGGTCAGATCTTATTACACTCCGTTTTTGCTTTTCACAGTTGTGATTGGGAGGTCACCAGGAAGGCGAGATCGAAAGAGGGCATAGCCCAAGTAGAAGGAAAACTTCCTATTTATCAAGAGAATGGATACCTGGAAGCCTAGCTGTGGATTTTCCCTCCTATTACTCTGAATGTTGTATAGTCTGAAAGGGCAAAGACCTTTCCTCTGGGAGCCAGTTCATGGCTTTACATTTGCATATTTAAATAATCGCTTGATAATTGTGACTCACCCTCCGGAAGAGCATAAGGGGTCACAGAAGGTCTGGGGAGAAGGAGGGAATCTTTTCCAAGTGTCCTGATTCCTTCTCTTTCCTTCCTTTCTCTGTAGCAGCTAGATCTTAAGGATGCCAAAGTGGTCTGAGGCATAGTACAGTTAAAGGAGGGTTGAGTTGGAAGTTCTACTGGATGCATAGTCAAGGCTTGGTTCTATTACTGTCTCTGTGGCCTGAGATGAGTCATTTAACCTCGCTAGGCCTCAGTTTCCTCATCTGTAAAATAAAAGGGTTGGTTTTGATGACCACTGAATTCCTCTTCAGCTCTAAATCAATGATCCTATAATCTCTAGTTGAGAGACGGACAGAGCCAATTTAGAACTAGTATCATGAATTGCTGAATTCCTACAACTTACTCTTCCCACATACTCTGAAGGAATTGTGTATTCATTTTCTCAAAGATTAATAAGTAGACTCACAGAAAAGTTAAAAGGCTTTCCCAAGGTCAAGTAGCAAGCATTCCTGATGGCAGCAGTATTCAACTCTAATTATTGCTTCTCCCAATTTTATAATTTGTTCATTCATTCATTCTTTTACAAAATATTTACTTGGTGCCTGCTATGTAGAAGTCAAGGAAAGAAAATTTGCACTAAAGCAATTTCTTAACTAACATCTCCATTCTTTTCTCTGCCTGCAGTTTGTTATCTGGGAGTTTCAGTTATGAAAAGCAGGTCTCAGGAAGCCTTTCCAGCCCCTCCCCATTGGACCAGCCATTCTACCTCTGCAACATTTTCCCAGATGCACATCTGCCTTACAAAAAGACCAGGTCCACTGTTATCTCCACTGGAGATAACACAGTGCCTGGGATTCCAAAATGTTCTCTTCAAAGTTACCAATGACCCCTTGGCAGCCTTCTTCCTTTGTCTTCATTGTTCTCAATTAATCTGCTGCATCTGACCCTGTTACTCATCCTCTTCTCTCTGGGTCTTTGTGACACTCATCTCTCCTGCTCCTCCCTCTATCTGTCTTACTGCTCTTTCTCAGGCATCTTTTCTGGCTCACTGTTTGTAACTTGCTCCTAACTGTGGATATGCCACAAGGTTCTGTCCTAAGCCTTCTCCCCTCCCCTCCCCTCCCTTCTGCTTCCCTCTTCTCTCTAATCTCATCAGCTTTCATGAATTTAAGGATCATTTCTATGAAGATGACTCACAGATCAGTCTCCAGCTCTAATCTCTCCCCCAAGCTTCCCTCTAATATCAGCAATTATCCACTTGACATTTTCAAAATGGAGGTCCTGGAGACATTCTCTCCCCCAGACTCCCCCCTGTTCCAAACTCTTTCCTTCTCCATTTACATTACTGCCACTTCAGTTCAGGTCCTCATTACCCCAGTCTAGATCATTGTAACAGCCTCCCGTTCTCTCTGCCTCAAATCTCTCCTCACTATAATCCATCCTATACCCTGTAGCCAAAGTAACTTTCCTTGGGAAAATCAGACAATGTGACTCCAATACTCAATCAATTCTAGTGTCTTCCTATTGCCTCTAGGATTATCTATAAATACCTTTGTTTAGCTCCTAAAGAACTTCACAACCTGGCTCCAAACTGTCTTTCCAGCCTCACTGGACATCATTTCCCTTCTTTATAGAGAAATTAATCTATTTTCTGTTCTTCATGCAGGACACTCCATCCTCTGTCTCTGTTGCTGTCCCAAATGTGGTGCAGTGGATAGAGCACCACAGAACACCATAGAGCAGGAGTCAAGGACGACCTGAGTTCAAATCTCACCTCAGACACTTGACACTCACTAGATGTGTGACCTTGGGCAAGTCATTTAAACCCAATTGTCTCATCCTGGGTCATCCCCAGTCATCCTGATGAATATCTGCTCACTGGATTCAGATGGCTCTGGAGGAGAAGTGAGGCTGGTGACCTGCACAGCCCTCCCTTACTCAAAACAAAGTCAAGTGTAAATCATGTCATTGTTTCTCTGATGGCATGGTCTTCTGCGGCAATGAAGGATGAACACATCTAAATGTCTAGAATGAACTCCCTCCTCACCTCCAACTCATAGAACCTCTCTTTTCCTTTGACATATAGCTAAAGCACCATTTTCTCCATGAGGCCTTTTCTAATCTCCTCCCCCAGCTGCCAGTTCCCTCCATCCCAAATGAACTTGTATTTAAATACTACATATATTTATATATAAACATATATTTATTTATATTATTATATATTATTTATATAAAATGTGTATTTGTATATAAAATATATTTGCATAAATAGCATATATAAATATTTGTTTATTCATTTTATATTTATATTGTATATGTTTATATATATACATATATATAATATATATATATACTTATCTCCCTCATTATTATTTTCTTTAAGCTTTTTAAAAAAGGAACTTACTGAGAGGTTCTAGAGAGGAAAGTTGGTACAAAACATTGTCCCAAAGTGGGGAGATCTCTTTGTGGAGTGCTCATGAAATTCCTCTTTGGTGGAGCTCCCTTGGGTCACCTGCTGCTATGCCAGCCTGTTTCTCTGCTGGGCCAGGAATTCCTTGCCAGGCTTAGTTGTTGTTCATCAATCTCTCTAAACTCTATATTTCTTCAATTTTATTGCTCAGGCATATCCATCTCAAAGCTGCTTCTTGGTCAATTGCGGTATATGATAGTGATGGAACATGACTGTGCCATAAGATATGACAAGCAGGGTAGTTTCAGAAAAACCTGGAAAGACTTACATGAAGTGATGCAAAGTGAAGTGAGCAGAACCAGAAGAACATTGTACATAGTGACAACAATATTGCATCGAAGGGTAAACTTTGAAAGACTTAGCTACTCTGATCAAGACAATGCTCCAAAACAATTCCAAAAGACTCATGATGAAAAATGCTATCCACTTCCAGAAAGAGAACTGATTAACTGTGTGCAGAGTGAAGCAAGCTTGTTTTTTAAAAAATACGTCTTTATTTTTTTGCCTGTTTTCTTTTGAAACATGGATAATAGGAAAATATGTTTTGCAAGACCTCACATGTATAATAGATGTCAAAAGGTTTGTTTTCTCAAGGAAGGGGCAGGAGGGAAGGAGAGAATTTGGAATTCAATGTTTTTAAAAATGCTTATTAAATTTTTTACATTTAATTGGGAAATATTTAACAAAATAAATAAAAATGTGTTGGTTTTTGTTTTTTAAGTTTCTACTCAGTCACCTTTAGCCCTCTATGGCTAATGTTACCATATCTAATACATTGTTACCAACTCCAGGGGGAATTTGAGACCTCCTAAATTCACATGATCATAGTAGGAAAGGGGGTGGAGAGGAAAGAAAGATAGAAACAGTGTGTGTGTGTGTGTGTGTGTGTGCTGTGTGTGTGATTGCGACAGAGAGAGAGAGAGAGAGAGAGAGAGAGAGAGAGAGAGAGAGAGAGAGATTTTTCTCTCCTTGTCTACAAAAATTTCTTCTCATGGGCTTTGTTAGAGTTTTTTTTGTTAGACTGATGTGCTATTGGGTTTTAAGTTTCTGAACTGGCTTACTGTTTATATATAAGCCTACAGATATGTCTACTTTTTTTTAATCCAAAGACAAGATAGTTTCTTTATTCAGTTTTCTTTATTTTTTAAATTCATTTTTCTTCATTCAATGAGCATCATGATGTCTTCCTCTCAAAATGATTAAGGACTTACCTAGTTTACAGCTCTGCTTGATTCAATCAAATTGTCTGGGCTTTCTTTTCTTCCACTAATTGGGAGGCAAATAAAATACTCGAAGAACTTTAGGTTTACAGCTAAAAGAGACCTTAGAGATCACTGAGTTAATTTTACAGATGAGAAAACTGAGGTTCTTAGATAAGGTTAAGTGATTTGTCACAGCTAGGCAGTGTCTGAGGTGGGATTCAAACCCAGGTCTTCCTAACTCCAAGGTCTGCTCTCTACTCACTACTATCTGCCCAGCCTGGCCTGACCTTAGAGAATAAACTGCAATAGAAACTCATTTCTGCTAAGGTATTAGTGCCTTCCCCATGCGTCATCTGTGGCAGCCTACCCCTCCCTGCCATTAGATCATAGGCATGCTCCTTGTGAGGGGGACTGTTTTAGTGCTGGTACTTGCTTGTATCCTCAGCTCCCAACATGCCTAGCTGCAGAGAGGGTGCTTAATAAATGATTGCTGATTGGTTGATTGATGATATCTTACTGGGGATTCAACAGATTGGTCCATTTGGCATATCACTAGATATTCAGGCTTGCTAACTTCAGGGCCAGCCCCAGGCAAGACTGTGAAATGGATTATAGGATTATGGATCTTAGAACTGGAAAGGACCTTGGGACATCAGCACTCAGCCTCCTTAATATAACAGTAATGGCAGGAATAATTGTTTTTCTATAAGCTCTTTTAGGATGAACACTTTCCTTATAACAACTTCTTGGAGAATAACTCCACATTAACCCTATACATCCCAGACAAGTATGTCTAATAAGACATGGGTTCTAACATGCTTGTTTTTAGAGAGAAGCTATGTGTTAAGTCTCTCGTAGCATTTATCTCCCCTGAGATATCTTGAATTAGAATATTTAGGGGGATGATAGGAATAAAGTGCCTTATCTTTATTATAAGGGTAATGCTTTGTACCATTCCCATCTAAATTTCCTGAGAGGTATAGAATTTTATAGCACTAGGGAAAGATGGGTCTCTTGAAGACTGAGGGCTATGTCTTACTAGCCAGTTCAATGTATTTCTGCTGACAGTTCAGAACCCAGAATAACCTAAGAGCCTGAATAAGGGCCCACGTGCTCACAGGGGTACTAACCAGGGCTTCTTTTACCAACCTCTGAGGAGGCAGATGAGTAAATGAACTGCTCTACTGAATTTTTGAAATAAATGTATGCTGATAATAACCATGAATGGTCTATGTGTTCCTTTCCTCAGCAACCTCAAAGTCACTGATATCCAGTTAGTAGTGTCAACCTCCAGAGTTCATAAGAAAGAAAAACAGAATTAGGTTGGAGCTGGTAGACATACATGTGGAGCTGCAGTTGGAACTGAGCTCCTTTTGGAACACAGATATTAAAGCCATGAAGCAAGGAAGTGCCTTGACTCAAGATGTCTGGCCTTTTGTTAACTAAGATTACAGTTTCCATAAGGTATAGAAGTACTCAGGATGTCTGTGAAAACTTAATCTGGTCTCATAATTGCTGACACAGCAGGAGGAATTTGGATTCCCACAGAGAGCATTACAAAGGACTCTTGGTACATCAATCTAGAAGGACTCAAATTGTCCTCTCCAATTGACCAATCTAGGTTTTGAGAGGCTTAAAGCAGGTCTCTCAGAAGTGCAAACTCTACGAGGTGGGTGGTGCAAATAAATCCCCATTCTAAAGATTCAGACCTGAGACTGAATCTACAATGACAGTTTTCTAAGTACCAGCTCTCAGGTCCAAGTCTCCTAATTTTGGGCTTTGGGGGATATTGAGTTAGGTGACCACTAAAGGACTCTTCTGGCTCCAAATTCATGATCCTGTTACACCAAAGCTAAGGTTATAGGATTGTAGATTTAGATCTGTGCCAGTTCCTTTCCATCAAGAGGATTTGCATTTTAAGTTTTAAATGGAATAAAAGGTTGCTCTTTTTGGTTTGGTTTTCTATTAGCCCTATATTAGGCATTAGCAAGCAGCTGGGGAATCATTTTGGAAGACAGGGTGATCTTCTCTGAGTCCCCTGACACATAAATCATTTACTCTGTTTATCTATGAGGCCAGATCTTTTAGCATTTGTATGAGAATGATAGGATAAGAGATAGTTCTAAACATTCACTTCCACAAGAATTTGAATTCAAAATTTTCTTCCCATTTCTCCCTACCTCCCAACCCCAGGACAGCATGCATCCCATCCACTCCTTCCTCTACTCTGTCCTCCCTTCTATTATCCCCTTCTTCTATCCCCCTTCCCCTCTATTTTCCTGTAGGACAAAATGGATTTTTATACCCCATTGTAAGGCACAAATTCTGAATCCAGGGTCTACAACCCATGAAAAGTTTTCAGGGAATCCGAGAATTTTAATAGGGGAGAGAATTACAGCTTTCTTTTCACTAATCTTTGATTTCTTTTATAATCCTCTGTATTTTTTATACATTTAGGAACATTATTCTGAAAAGGGCTCCATAGGCTTCACCAAACTGCTCAAAGGGTCTGGCATACAAAAAAAAGACAACTTGTTTTAGTAACGCAGACTTGGTATTTATTGAGGAGGAGGAGGAAGAGGAAGGCAGAGAATCTATTGAGTAGGTGGGAAGGAGATAATGAAAGAAGAGACCTTGATAATTAAAAAGTGTTATAATACAACTTGAATCTATAGAATACAATATTTAGTGAGTTCTGAAACCCTGTATTGAAGCACGCAGAAAAATATACATATCATTACAGACCCCACAATCCCTGAGGCTGGGAACATATATAACTCAGGGAATCATCTTCAGAGCCCAAATAAAGCTACCACTCCCCCTACCTCAAGGCAGGCAAGGAAACTAGAAGTGATGCCATTGCTGCTAAATCCCTTTTTTTTTTAATCAGAAACCATTTAAACTATCCCATTGTGTCTGTGATTATGCAGGATGTTTACATCGTTTATAATGAGACAAATTGGGATAAATTGCCAAGGACACTTATTTAAATGAGATTAAACATAAATGTTCCATCTCAAATCGTTGGTGGGATTCTTTTTTTGCCCCTGGGGATAGTACCGGAAAGAAATCTACTTTATATTCTGCAAACTCTGTTCCTAAGCAAAGGGAATACCCCTCCGTGCTGTTGCTATAACTGCGTTAGGTAACCTCCCTTGTAATTTCACTCTCTATATTCTTGCTGCTTGCCTCTCTTAAAGGAAATTAAAGAAATGAGGTTTAATAAACCTCATTTCTTTAATCTTTGTGGCTTTGGAGGAGGAGAGGCAGTGGAAGCCTATGGCAAAGACAGGTCAGACAGTCATTCTCACAGCATGATCAGAAAGGCTTGCTTCCAAATATTTTGCACTTAGCCCATAAGAGACCTGCTTAATCCCCTTATCACCCAAAGAAGGCTGAAAACCTGAACTGGCCAATCTGAGAGGACGTTTGAGCCCTTCTGTACTGACAAACCAATAATCCTTTGCAAAGCTCCCTGAGTGAACCCAAATTTCTCCTGCTGTGTCAGCAGTCACAAGACCAGAATAAACTTGAACAGACAGCCTGAGTCAGGGATACTTTCCTTATGGAAACTGTAATCTTGGCTACTAAAAGGACAGACATCCTAAATCAGGTGCATTTCCTTGGTTCATGGCTTTATAACCTGTGCAACCTAACATCAAAGGGAGCTCAGTTCTAACTGTAGCTCTGCATGCATGCCTGCCTGCTTGAGAGAAATAAACCATATCCAACCTAATTCTGTTTTTCTTTCTTAGATTGAACTCTGGAGGTTGACACCCATAAATCCCAGAGTAAGATTCTGTCTTCAGAAAATCTCTGTTAAAATTCTTCTGATGGCAGTCACCCCACATTAGCAAGAATTAGTTTATGAGATTAGATAATTACTGTCTGATATCATAGGATACAAGACAGGGAAATTTCAGTGAAGAAAAGGTTCCACAGGGGGAAAGAAGCATGAACGTGCAGGCCAGGCCTAAGGGAAGCCACAAGCACTTTTTAGACCTGATTCCAGGGTGTGCCACAGACAGCTTTTACCCAACTGATAATTAAATTTTCAATGTAGCATTTATACCTTGGAAATCTGCAGATGCCACAAATCAGGGCTCGGTTTATTGATTATCTAGACTATAAGTGATGGCAAAAAAATGTTAATAATTCATATTAAACTTAAAAGTGTGCCCTACAATAGAAGCAGTCATTAAACATTTTGTCAGCAATTCCTCCCCTTTGAGAACCTTCTATTTTAGCCCTTGAAAGCATCTTGAATTCCCTTGCCCCTGTGTCTTGCCTCATGCTCTTCCCTCCCCGTGCATATTTCATGGCCTAAATTGAGGACCACTTTCTCCAAGAGTCCATAGCCCATGGTGACTTCTCCCTTAACTATATTCCTAGAGGACTTAACTGTTTCTAGCACTCATTTGGCACATGACATTTCTGATAATTATTATCTCTGCATTATCTTTTCTGCCAGGCTCTTAGATCCTTGAGGACAATGACCATTTATTAAATATCTGTAAACTTATGGTATCTATTATTCAGGTTTATCCTTAACAGGTCCTTAATAACATTTATTTATTTGATAGAATATTGATCCGTGTCTGAAGAAGTAAGTAGGGGAATGTTGAAGGTCTGGGGGTTGTCTATAAGGAAAAACTTTCCTTCTTTATGTCACAGGCAGAGGCAAGGTGGGAAAGGACTACAGTAGGACCACTGGACCTTAAACTTAAATATGCTTTGGTAAGACAAAAACTCCCTAACCCATGAGGCATGTAAAAGGTGAAGGAAAGTCATATGATGGAGGATTAATGGAGGTCTCTAGGGTTGGAAAACCAGGCTGAAAGTTGCATGGGCACTAGGAACCAGGCCTTAATGAGTACTGACTGAGGCAAGCCATTAGAAATTTCATGGAAACGGAGACTAGCGGAACTAGCTAGCCAGCCATGAATGCATGAGTGGCCATGAGTGGGTGCCAGACGGAGCAGTTTTCAAGTAAGTTAGCTAAGGCTGCCTGAATCAATTAATGAATCAGAAAAGCATTACTAAACACCTACTATGCAGTAGGTGCAATGCCTGGCACATAGTAGGTGCCTTGCCTATACCTTCCCCATGAAAGTAGTGATGATGAAGGGTCTTGTTTCCAGATTACTCTGGGTTTAAGGGTGATGAGATTGTGTTCATTTAGGAAACTTGTTCTCATGTTGCTTCCTGTTTCTGTCCCTATTTAACAGTTTACTATTACAGTGTTGTTCTTTCTGTTCATCTGTTAGCAGAGTAAAAACAGAATATCACCTAACTTGGCAAGTTTTGCTTATTTTTTTTTTTCTTAATTGGTTTGAGGCAAAAAGGAGCCAGGAAAATGAGATACCATTGATAACCATCCATGATAAATAAAAACACAACAGCAAAGGTGATTATAATAGGCAGGTCTGACCGAAAAGGCACAAAAAATGAATCTCCTTTCCTGCTTTTCAGAGGTGGGGGCTTATTGTTACAGTTTGATGGGTGCTGGCCTATTCAAATAGAAAGACCCATCATGATATGCCCAGGTCTTTTTCTGGATTCTGTGTTTACTGCTGGATAGTATCTTCCTCCTTGACTCCTACCCTCACCTTCCCCCACACTGCATCAATGAATCAACATTTATTTAAATGCCTATTCTGTACAAGACACAGTGATGGGTATATGATACAAAGATGTATGTATGGATCCATTGCCCCTATTCTGAAGGCATTAAGAACCTAGTCGGAGAAACTGAAATACACACACACACACACACACATACACACACACACACACACACACACACACACACACCCCTTCTAGAGGAGATGTTGTAAATGCAAAATGAGTGATAAAGGCAGTAAGACTCAGTCACAGCCAAAGAGAAACTGATATGCTGGAGAGAACCTTAAGGCAGTTAGTACTTGTGGTTGAAGCAATGCATCTAATCTGGGGCCCTTTTGGCACTTTAAGGAACAACAGAACCCAAGGTGAACTAACCTCCCACAGAACCCTTTGCTCTATCAGTGCAATATCAATATATATATATAAGAAATAAATGGCAAACTCCATATGAGACTTGACTTTTTTTCCCTAAATGGTCTCTATCCTGGAAAAGCATTTCTCTTGGATTTTTTGAACCCATGCTTTACATTTGCCAAGTCTTCTCCCCTTCTCTAGCTCAAGAGCTTACAATAGCTCCCTAATAACCACTGAATTAAGTCTTACTGTCTCACTCTGGCTTTCAAAAACCTCTATGCCCTGGGTCCATTCTCTCTAACCATTTTTCCCATGACTTGCCAACAGAAACCCTTTACTTTCCCCAGGCTCTGCTCATTTCATCCCCAGCACACTTTTTTTTGCCTTTTCCTCCATCAGTTCACTTCTTCCTTGATCAACAATTCTTTTCCATCCTCTAAAGTCCAAACCACTTCCATGAAGCCTTCCTTTTCTACTCTAGTCCACAATAACCTCCTTTTCTTTTGTATTTATATGGTTTACCTAATAAAAACAATAGCAATATTTTATTACTAGTAAAAAGATGAGAACAGGATAATGATGGGTACTGTGCTTTACAATTTACAAACTGCTTTCCCATTTATCTCATTTTGTTTTCAGAACAATCCTGTGCCATAAGTAGGATTGGAACTATTACCCCCATCGCATCAATGGGGAAACTGAGGCTCCTAGAGGTTAAATGATTTGCCCGAAACCACATGTCCAGGAAACAGCAGAGTTGGAAAGAAGGCTTTTCTTAACAGATGCTCATGTTTCACGGCAGCTCCATCCCTCCTCTCCCCTGCTTACCTCTCTTGTGAATGGGGCTTATATGTCACCCGTAGATACAACTTTGGAATGCCTGAGTCCAGTTCTGGCTTCAGATACTTTGTAGCTGTGTGATCCTGGGCAAGTCACTTAATAGCTTCCTGCCTCAGTTTCCTTAGCTGTAAAACGGGGCTAATAACAGCACTACTCCCAGGACTGTTGTGAGGAACAAATGAGATAATATGTGCTTAGCACAGTGCTTGGAAAACAGTACCTTTGTCTTATGCCCTGCCCTGCACCCACATAGTGCTTTATGCAGTTCTGGACTTGGAAAAGACAAAGGATGGTAGATTCACAGCTCTAGCCCTGGAAGAGACCTTAGAGGTCCATTTATTCAACCTTCTCATTATGGCTGTTGACTGAATCCTGGATTTTTTGCTTGAACTTCAACCCAGTGAACATAGCCCTGTCTTTCTGCTTCCCTTCCCCCATCTCCCTCCCCTCCACTTCATCCCTTCATTTCTGCCTCTTGAGAAGATTCTTTCTGCTCCCAGAGCCTTCTGGGGGAAATAACCACAGCTATACCATGCTCTCTGTTACCATGGAGAGTGGAGGGCTCCAGGTGAGAGGCATTTTTCTTGCATTTCACAGACTTTAATTCTATGGCAAACCACCAATCTGCTGGGGTTTCGAGAGCAAGGAACCAGCAGATAACGACTGTGATAGCAGCAGATTTTTCTAGGACAGGCAATTAATCAACATTATTAATGAAAATGCCAGCTCCATTATTGCAGAAACTTAAGTAATTTATTGGGAATTGAGCTTGGGCCATTAAAATGTTATTACAGGCTTGTCAGTCAGAACACAGTGTGAGGCCGCTAAGAAATGGGCGTTCTGATGGAACTATTTGTCCTACAAGACACAGAAGCTAATTGCAATTTTGTTTGGCTTTTCACAAGAGTCTATTTTACCATTATGATGCACAGAATTATGAAATTTTGGAGCTAAAAGGGAGCTTAGAGATTACCTAGTTTAACTCCCTCACTTTATAATGGAGTAAACTGAGGCTCAGAGAATTCTGTGCTCTTGCTTGAAGCTATTAGATCAGAGGGTCCTATATTTAGAATCAGAAGAGACCTCAGATCTCAGAGGAGAAACTGAGGCTCAGAGAGATTAAGTCATTTGCCCAGGGACACACAGGTTGAAGTAGGATTCAAATTTAGGTCCTCTAACTCAATCTAGTGCTCTTTTCCACTCACAGCCCCTCAGGGGAGGACTGATGGTAGAATGGCAAAAAATAGAGGCCTGGAGTCAGAGAAATAGGGTTCACCACCTGATGCTAAAACTTACTAGCTGAGAGACTTGGAGCAGTCACTTAACTTCCCTGGGGCTCATTGTCCTCATCTGCACAAAGAAGAGGTATGATTAGATAGCTGCTGAAGTATTTCAGTTCTACATCTAGGATACATAGTTACATACACACAAACATGCATAAGCATGTACATATAGGCATGTATGCACAGACATGTGTGTATATGTACATTTGAAATCAGTCATAACTTTTGATTTAATAATTTTTATTGCAAAAGCAAAACCAAGTACAGTCAAATTTGACTCAGCTTACCAAGCCTATGGAAAATTTGTCTGTTCAGATATTTGATCTATTTAAATCATGAAGGAATAATCCAGACACCCTGTGGCAGATTCTGAAGTTACTAGTATAACACCATAGAGAAATAAAAACAATAATATTAATAATAACAATTATACAACATCTAGCCTTTCTATTGCATTTTAAGGTTTGCAAAGCACTTTACAAATATTATTTGTGCTACAAATCTACCCTGAGAGGTAGGTGCTGTTATTATCTTCATTTTACAGATGAGGAAACTGAGGCAGACAAGATTAAGTGACTTGCCCAGAGTCACACAGCTAGGTCTGAGAAGGAAGTTGAACTCAGATCTTCCTGATTCTAAGTCCAGGGCTCTTTCTATTGTACATTCTTATAAATGCTAGCCTTGCAAATATAAGCCTTTACAGTGATGATAAGCATCACATCTGCCATAAAAATACAACAATAACAGTTCACATTTATGAGGTGCTTTCAGAGTGGTAAACTGCTTTCTTCACAATAATCTTGGAAGATAAATTGAGAAATATCAATATTCATCATAGCATCACCTATCATGTGTAATGATAACAGCTAATACTTTTTTACAAGATACTTTGCAAATATTATTTAATTTGATCTTCATAATAATCCTATGATATAACTGTTGCTGTTATCTATTAGGATGCTATTAGGGTTAAACTTAAATGACTTGCCCAGGGCAACACTGCTAATCAATGAAATAGTCTGGAAATAGGATTTTTCCCTCTTGACTCAGTCACTGCTCCAAGTCTCTCAGGGTCCCAGCTGTGACCATCAGCTGCTAAACTGCGTACATACGATCCTGCAGCTTCTGAGCATGAGATGGTGCTGAATATACCAATTCTGCCCAGAATGTACCTTTGAAGAGTTGTTCGTTTTTAACTCAAGGACCCCTTTTTAATGTCACATTTTTTTTTTTGCAAACATACATCATAAATATGTATTAAGTGCTTACTATATAAGACTTCATGCTGATTTCTAGGAGTACAAAGATAAAAATAAATCAGTCCCTGCTCTCCAGGGGCTTGAATTCTGCTGGCAGGGAGAGCTGATGTGTACTGACAAGAGTAAACACAAAGTAAGGGAAGGGAAGGGAAAGCACCAAGAACTAGGAGAGATCAAGAAAGGGCTCATTTAGCAAGTAGCATTTGAGTTAACAGGGTTGCCAGGTGGTGCAGTGGAATCAGTGTAGACGTGAGTTCAAATCCATTCTTAGACCTGGTTGTGTGATTCTTGGGTAAGTCCCTTAACCCTTTTGCCTCAGGGTTAAATGACTCATCTGTAAAATGAACTGGAGAAGGAAATGGCAAACCACTCCAATATCTTTGCCGAGAAAACCCTAAAAGGCCATCACAAAGAGTGGGACATGATGGAAAAACAACTGAACAGCAATTGTCTGTGCTGAACCTTGATGGAAAAAAGGTAGAGATTCTAAGAGATGTCAAGGAGGGAGTTGGGGGAGGGAACGGCAGTGAAAAACTGGTACACAGGCATAGGAAATGGAATATAACTAATATGAAGGGCAAGCTAATATGAAATAAGATCAGACAGGTGGGCAAGCTCCAGATCATGTAGGGATTTAGATGCCAGATTGAAGATCCTGGATTTTAACCTCCAAACAAAAGGGAGCCATTGAAGTTTTTATTTTATTTTGGTTTGTTTGTTGTTTTTGAATAGGCAAGTGATGTGGTTATCCCTGTGTTTTCAGAGTGCTGCAAGATGGACAGAAGGGGATTAGCTTCAATCTGCATTAATCATGGGAATGCCACTTTGATAAGGCATGCGTGGAGCATCATTTAGCAGCTGTTTGCAGCATGGATTGGAGAGGGCAGAGCCTGAAAGGTTATTGCAATACAGTTATCTTTCCCACATCATAGGGATTAAGGACATGGTATCCCCCTCAATCTGGAAAATCCAAATAATATTTTTTGGCCCTCTCTTCATACCAGAGAAAAAGTCTGAAAATTTTCTTCTTTTACGGGTGTTTACAGTACCTTATTGTAAAATTTGCATTGACATTGTACAATACCATGCACATATTTTATGCATTTCCAAGTTTCTAATCATTTTCTGTGTTGCCTACTGACCTTTGCATGTCACTGGTGGTTTCTACAGGACTATGAGGCCAAGCAAGGTAGGATCTTTTGCTGTTTTTGTTTTAGCATAATCAAGAAGTATAATGCCTCTATCTGAATGTGATTAAAGAAGAACTTCCCCATTCACTGATGGGCCTGCCCATTAATTGATTAGGGGAGCTGTCTTTGTAGGAGGGTCCCAAGTATCTTTTGTTTTCTCTATTGAGGCATTGGGTCAGAGGGTCATGCCTTCTGGCTCTGAAAAGTGCATAAATACTCTTAGGGTGAAGTTTTACTTTGGGGCTTAATTTTTGGAACAAGGTTTGTGAGCCAGATGAGAGACTCTGAGAAGCCACTAAGCAAGCCCCCCAGCTTTGAAAACCCAGATGTTGATGCTTCCCTCTCTGGTAAAGACGTATGTATGTTAATAGGTAGTTTGGAAGCGCTGTTTGTTGATTTTTGATTTCTCTGAAATTTTGATTTTGATTTTCTCTCATACCTGTGCTTGATTAAAGTGATTGTTAACCCCTCAAAAGTTACCTTTCCTTTTAGAGAAACAGATCAAAGAACCTGTGGTAGCAAGCCTCCCGTGTATGTTAGGGTGCTTACTGATACAAGGACTCCCCCCAAATTCCCATTTAACTTCTTATGCTCACCCAAGATATATGAAAACTGTGATGGGGAAAGTTGTGACATGGAAGGGATGAAGGGTGGTGCAAGCAAGTGAGGGGGAGAGGCAGGATTAAACAAAGTGGAGGGAAGGGGATGGATGAGCCAGAGGGGTTTCACAGTTGGATCAGCACGATTTTAAAGTATGGTAGTGGTTATACTTGTAGTACTTACCAATTGTGAAAAGACCCAGTGATAGAATTCTAGCAGGCATTTAGGGGTGTTTTAAATTAGATTTCTCTTTTATTAATCACTACAGCATCCACATACACTGGGAAAGCCATTATTCAGGCTGCCCATTACACTGGCGCTAAAGAAAGAGGAAAATAAAAGGGCTTAAAGACATTCTTGGTTCCATGGTCCCTCCAGGGGACTCAAGCTATACCAAAAGCAAGGTGATGTGGAGATCCTAATTAATTAATATTCCTTCATTTGTGTTCCAGATAATTAGGGTATTGTCATGCATTTTACTTTTAGCAATCTCAGTTTTCTTATGACATCAAATATATGGTATCAGTGGGAACCGAGATACCATTTTAAGGGTTGTTTGGTTCCCTTTTTAGAGAGCTGAAGGAAGAGGAGAGGTGTGTAGGGGGGAGATATCGAAGAATAAGAGGAACTAGTTGTCTGTGTCAAAACAGATATTCCATGTTCCTTTTCTTCTAGTGAGTGTTCAAAGTGGAATGCTGCCAACCTCACCCATGAACGTCAACCACTGTTTCTTTTCTGACGGTTATGTGTGGGGAGGATCAAGGCAATTCGGATGGATTACAAAGGACCTGCCAGCCAGATGTACTCCACATGCTTTGTTACATAGAAAAATGTAGAGATTCCCCCAGGGACATGTCCCCAATCATTTCTGTTTCTAGGCATATGTGTTAGGACATGTCACTGCCATGGTACTTAGTATAGGATTTGGACATTTCAATATATACCTGTCTATATACTGGGATTCAGAAGAGTGGGTGGTTTTTCTTCTAAGCTAATTAAAGGTTATTTAGTAAATTTGGAACTAGAATTTGGTGTTATGTTCACACTTGTTTCTAAAGTCATACCTAGGAATTCTTTCTCTTGTGAGAGAAATAGTTGGAAGGGAGTGGTGATGGATGCAGCATGGAATAGTCTGGTTTTGGGTATGGTTGTACTGGGAGAGAAAGTGAGCTTTTCCCCAGAATTTCTAATCAGAACCTCTCTGAGAAGGGGGAGGGGCAGAGGGATTAGAACCTGGAAGGGCTGTCCTTATGATGATGGAACCATGCAGATGCCATCTAATCAGGGAGAGAGATGCAAACTGAGAGAGGAGGTTCAGGTACAATTGTCTTGAGCCACTTTTTAGAGGTAGCATACCCCTCCAGAAAGTCAACATTCTAGAATAAAGCTCCATTTACCTGTCCTCTTTATATTTCTGCTTGTTTTCTTATATTAGCTCTCTGATCAAAACCTTGGCAAAGAGGAAATCCTCTTTGAAAACCAGGGGGCTCTCCATGAACTGCTAAGTGGGGAGAACAGCTAGGTGTTGCAGTGGATATAGTGCCAGGCCTCAAATCAGGAAGACTCATCTTCATGAGCTCAAATCCAGCCTCAGAGACTGTTCCTGGTGGTGTGACCCTGGGTAAGTCACTTAACACTGTTTACCTCAGTTTTCTCATCTGTAAAATGATCTGAAACCACTCTAGTATCTTTGTCAACAAAAACCTCCAAATGTGGACATGGAGAGCCAGACAGGACTGAGCAACAGCAAAATTATTCCTTAGCTTTTTCTATTGGAATATTCTGTTACTCTCTATTATTATATACTACTCATGTAGCTCAGTACTGGTTTCAATACTATGGGTCAGATCATGTTTGAGTCCCATCTTTGATGGTTGGGGGGAGGTTATTAACTTGTATAGAGTTGTTATAATGACCAAATGATAGGATGGAGCGAAAATTCTCGGTGATCACAAACTGTTATATAAATGTAATCTGCTATTGTGATGATGGTTACCACATGTGCTACATGCTTAATACAGGAAGTCCCAAGAAAGTTTTAGCATAGTTTTAAAGTGCACTGGGAGTTTTGGGACACTCTGTTAGCCCATAGGAAAAGCAATAATCCTATTCCTATATCATTGTTATTGAGGGAGTCTACTGTATTAAATCTTTTATTCCATAAATGTTAACAAGAAAAAGGCAGTGGCATCCAAAAGATAGCTTTGTGACCTTTATCTGTTCTTGGTATTGTGTCTTAGAAGAATGACTGGCATTCTAGACTATGCTAAGGGGTCTGTTTGCTCTCTGTCATTTACTCCTAATGCATCGAATTATGGTTTCTGTGATGTGTGATTCATGCTAGAAAATCCATTATCATCATCCCCTATTAGCACTGAGAAAGGGTGCAGAGAAAGAGGACAAGTGGCTTTTATATTTTGGCAGCAGAGTTAAGCTAATTGTGCTTAATTTCTAACAGTTTTGCTTCTCTGGGCCACATGGAGTTGGGTTTGTTGATCACTTGTTATTTATATTGGGAAACCTCCTGGTACTGTGAAAGGATGGAAACTCTCAGGGTTGCAGTCTGAGATTTAAGATCTGTGGGGGATTTTCTTCTGCTCCCTCGGGAGTTTGGAGGCCACAGTGGAGTTGGTGGGTAGAGGCGGAAGTAGGGTAGGCTTCTAGGATCCGACACAGGGTGGCAAATTTGACCACAGAGTAGGCAATTTGAAGGGCTGAAATTTAGAAATTTAGATTGGCAGAATCCTTAGAATCATTGGGCAGGGAATCTGGTGGTGGAGAGGAACTGGGGTGTAACATGGAGGGAACAAAGTAGGGAGAAGCTTGGTCGAGTTTCCAGCTCAGGTGAAGAGGGCAAGGCCAAAGAGTTATAGGTTGGTGGGCCCTGAGCTCAGGTAGCACTTAGGAGTGGTGAGGGAAGTGAGGCCTTTCAGCTAGTTTCAAAGACTATGTTCCTTTAGTGCTAACAGTAGTGACTGGGGACACCTCAGAGAGAGAGCAGGTAGCCTGTAGATGTTTCACATCCTGAAGGATGGGATACACTGAGGCCCCTGCTCCCCTACAAAAGACTGCTTCTGAGTGGATCTGGGGCCAGTGTACTTCTGAGAATGAACAAGAGGTCTCTCTTCCTGATATCTGACTGCTCCTTTGAGTCCTGAGACCATCTACCAAATTCTGGAAGGCTAGGACTCCTCTGTAAGCCTTCACCATATCTTATAAGATCAATTTTCAATAACAGGGCTGGAAGAGTACTGACTGGGAGTCAGGAGACCCAGGTTCTAGTCTCCTCTCTGACACTCACTCTGGGCCTCTGTTTCCTCTTCTGTAAAATAAGAAGTTGCACAAGAGATAACCTCTGAGGTCACTCCTTGCTCTAATGATTTAAGTATATAAAAGTCAAAATCTGATTGCCCAGCTCAATCTTAATTTCAGTAAGAATTCCTTGATGACCCTGAGCAAGTCTCTTTCCTTCCCTGGAGGCCTCAATTTCCTACTCCGTAAAATGAATTTTGAGCAGATGAAAGGGAAAGTTCCTTCCTTCTTTAATAATCTATCATGATATATTCAATTCAACTCAACAAGACCAAACTCTCACCATGTACAAGGCAGTTTTTTCCAATTTCTTGAGACAGAAAAAATGAATTGGCTCTTGCCCACATAGGCAGGATTTAGAACTGAAGGGGACCTGGTAGATCATCTAAGTCTAATTTCTCTCCTTAATTTTACAGATTTTAAAAAAAGCAAGACACCCAAAAGTTGGATCCCAGAGAGGTTAAGCGACTTTGCTCAGTCACACAGGTAGCAAGTGACTGAGTTGGGACTTGAACCCAGGCAGTCTAACTCCAGACCCAACACTTTCTCCACTGTACCATTCTGCCTCTCAAGTATATTTTTATTTTACTAGGAGTATATAACACATACACTGCTAAGTAGCTACAAAGCAATTTCAAGATGGGAGGATTGTTTTAAGGGTTTTGATGGTTCTTGGCTTCAAGCTCTATTACATGGGGCCTTTAATACTCTGACATCAATCTTCCATGAGTTAGGTGAGTGAGCTGGAAGACCTTGAAGCCAATACCATCTCCTGCCCCACCCACCCCTGAAAAAAGAAATAAAACTGGGCAAAAACAATAACACTTCAATTTGCTATAAAGTTTACCTTTCCTTTCCTATACTCCAAGAAATCAGGCTTTTTAGATGAGGAATGCAAAGAAACAGCGGCTCTTAGTATTTAATTATTAATAATAAATATTTAAAATAGACCAGCTTCCTCTCCCTGTGATGACCTAATTTCTCCAGTTGTCTACCTTACCACCTAAGAATCTAGAGAGTCTTCCCCAAACAGGAGGAAGACTCTGGAATCCTGGGGAGTCTCTTACTCACTGACAAGGGCCAGCATTCCAGGCTGTCTTCCCCAATAGGACAATGTCTGCTATACCCTCTGCTCCCCATCCCCCCATCCTACACACTCTACTGTGATGAGAACCTTTCATTCTCCTTTTATTACATTTTATTATGTCAGATCTCATAAATATTTGCTGAACTTTTTCCTGTTAATATTAACCTCACTTGGCTAAAGACTGACTCATGGAATGATAGAATTAAGGGAAGACTTTGACATTCCAGAAATAAAAAGCCAAAGGGGAATTTGAGCTTCCCCAAATGATTTAGTTATTTGTGAAAGGATTCTCTTGACCCCTACTCCATGGGCA
This sequence comes from Bettongia penicillata ogilbyi, assembly GCA_023548195.1. Lineage (NCBI taxonomy): Eukaryota > Metazoa > Chordata > Mammalia > Diprotodontia > Potoroidae > Bettongia > Bettongia penicillata. The sequence continues at coordinate 9,801,347 of JAJHZJ010000090.1, forward strand.
TATAAATCTTAAGCTGTCTCTCTTAACCAGCCTATTGTGAATGAACCATGTAAATATAGTTTAATCTGTTATCTGACTTAATTTACCTATAGAATCTGTTTAAGTAGGTTTATTTTCTTAAGAGATGTATGAGATTATGATTCTCTTTAACGTTTTATGACACTGAAGGAAGCATGAGGTTATGAATGTCTTTTCTTAACTTTTATAGCTTAAAAGAATGGTGGTGGTTGATTCTTGGCAAAGATACTAGAGTGGTTTGCCATTTCATCCTCCAGTTTATTTTATAGATGAGGAAATTGAGGCAAATAGGGTTAAGTGATTTTCCTAGGGCCACACAGCAAGGAAGTGTCTTGAGGCCAGACTTGAACTCAGAAAAATTAGTTTTCCTCACTCCAAGTCTTTCACTCTTATCAACTGCACCACCTTGCTTCCTCACAGAAAGAACGTACAAGATCACAATATGTAAATTTTGTCTGATGTAATTTTGTCCATAAAAAAGCCTTGTTAGAATCCTAATCTCATTTAAGGATTTTTTTATACCACCATAATTTCTGCATTGTGGTAAATTTATTTTGGCATCAGTAACTTAATACATGAACTCAAAGAGGATATATTTCTCCTGTAACACTACTGCCTTTCTTGTAGTGTGTCACAAAACAGATTGTGGTTAATGCCCCAGATGCAAAGGTACCTAGCTCCTGTAGGCTATTCATTCATTTACTCATTCATTCATTCCATTTATTAAGTGTATACTGCACGCTGGCCATGCTATTAGGCACTATGCTAGGTATTGTGATACTTAAGAAACCCAGATACGCCACAGCGCTTAGCAACTGTGCCTCCACCAGTCTAATTCTTTTCTTTTTGGGTGGACATGCTCCATTGATTGACATGAGGAATTCCAAACTGAGTTTACTTTGCTGTGACTGCCTTAGGTCAAAGACCTTAGTCATGCAAGTAGCTTGGTTTAGTGAATTCTTTGGCCATGGGATCAAGAAGCTGAATGAAAGAGATAGGGAAAAGGACAATGTCTAATAAGGTTGGGATGATAGGTTGGGGCTAGTTTGTGTGGGACTTGAAAAGCTAAGAGTAGGAGTTTGTATTTTATCCTGGAGGGAAAGAGGTATAATAACACATTGCATTTACAGGTATGGACAAATACTTTGGTTTGGCTGAAATGTAGCCTATGTAGAAGAAAGAGTATGATAAGATAAGGCTATAAGTTGACTCCAGATTGTGGGGGGCATTAAATGTCAGGATAAGTTGTCTAAACTTTACTCAGTAGGCAATAGGGAGTCATTGAAGGATTTTGAGGAAAGGGATGACATAACTTTATCCAGGTATACAGCAATGAGGGATGATACTAGGATCACTGCATTGGTAATAGAAGAAAGTAGAGGGATTCTGTAGATTTTAATTTGATAGTGCATAGATATGAGAGCTGAGGATGGGAACAAAGTCAGAGAAATCCTTCTCTTTTAACCATAGAAGACTTAGTGAATTGTGGCTTGACAGAAAAAAGTGGGGAAAAGATGTTTCATATGTTGAGTAGAAGGTACCACTATTCAAACAGAGATACCTTATAAGCAGTTAGAGATCTAAGTCTGTAGTTCAGAAAAGAGTGTCATTGAAACACTGGATGCCAAACCTATATTGATGCCGTAGTGGAAGCCAAATCTGCTAGAGAGATCATCAAAGGAGAGAATGTAGAGAGAAAAGAGGGCTGATGTTAGAATCTTGGTGAATACTTATCATAAGGGGCTAGTAAATAAATGAAGAGCCAGTAAAGCATAGGCCAGGTCCTGAAGGGCATCCCATGGGCACAGAGGGTCAATTATTCATTTAACCAACAAATATTTAGTAAACACATTCCATGGAAGGCACTAGGGATGCAAAAATAAAATGAAGAAAACAGCTCCTGTCCAGGGCATTGCATTGGGGAAATATTTACACAGGCAATTTAAGTTCAAGATAATTTGAAGAGTTGAGTGTGTGTATGTGTATGTATGTGTGTGTGTGTGTGTGTGTGTGTGCGTGCACACGCAATACTGCCAACAAAAAAGATCAGAAAAGAAGAAGGAAAGGAATCTAAGAGGCAGAATTGAGGAAGGAATCATCTGAGCATATGCCACGTCAAAGGTGGGTGAAGGAATGTTGAGATGTGGAAAGAGCAAATAAGTCAGTTTGGTTAGTACTTAGAGTCTGTACAGGGGAGTAATATGATATAAGCCAGTAAATTCTGTAAATAGTAGTGAATTCTGTCAGAGAATACTGACCATTGGACCATTTATTGTCCTTATGACTCATACACAGTCTATTGAGATGAAAGCTAGTTAGCTACTGCATATTCCAATGTCCTCCCCATCTTTAAAATCCTACGGTATTTATTGCTTCACTCAATTTCTTTGGCACTTAGCACATATAGCTGTCTTTCAAAACCTTTTTTTAAAAACTTTTTTTTGTACATCACAAAAAATTTTCCCACCATCTATTCCTCTCCTCTCACCTAGAGATCTCTATACCACAAAATAAAGAATATTTTTAAATTAAAAAGAGAAAAAAATGAGCAAAACTAATGAATACATCAAAAAAGTTTCAGAAATATGCTTGATGTTCCATACCCGTGCACCTCCCCCCTCTATATGGATATAGGTGTAGAGGTATCTTCTCACAAATGCATTATGGAGCCATGCTTGTTCCTTGTAATTTCGTAATGTTTCCTTTTCATCATTTTGTGCTTGTTTTTTCTATTTGCATTGTCATAGTCATGCATATTGTTTTCTTGGCTTTATTTCATCCTGCATCAGCTCATGCAAATCCCATACTTCTCTGTATGCATAATGTTTGAAATTCCTTACAACACAATATTATATTACATTCATTTAGCACAGTTTATTAGCTATTCTTCAATCAGTGGATATTCACTTTGTTTCAAATTCTTTGCTATTATGAAGTGTTGCTATGTATCTTTTTCATGATATTCTTATCAATGACCTCTTTGGGTCATAAGCCTAGTGGTGGTATCTCTGGATCAAAACTTGTGGACATCTTGGTTACTGTATTTGCATAATTTCAAATGGCTTTCAAAATGGTTGTATTGATTCACAACTTAAACAATGTCTATCTTCCCATAACCCCTTTAACACTATTCTCATTTTTCATTGTTTCTTATTTTTTTTTGTAGTTAGTATTATGGTTAGGGATCATGTTTCATATTTCTCTTATATGCCTCTCACTGAATAATATAGTGAAACGTTGAACATTTAGAAAATATTCAGTAAACATATTTAGTCATCTTGTAGCCCCAGCAAATGTGTTTGAAAATGACTTATTAAATGAAAGAGTGAATGAATGGATGGATGAAGAGAAAGAAAAGAAGGAGGGAAAGGAGAAAGAAAGGAAGAAAAGAGAGAAGGGAGAAAAAGAGGGAGAGAGGAATGGATAAATGGAGGAAGGAAGGGAGGAAGGATAGAAGGAAAAAAGGAAAAGGAAGAAAGAAAAAAAAGAAAGAAATCTGTTTCTGTAATGTGGTCCATTAGTAGTAAATGTTTCACTTGATTATTTGTCACAGGAATTCCTGTGGAAAGAAGAAAAGGCCCCCAGCAGAGAAAAGCAGCTTCTTCTCCATTCCTCTGGGTCTATGGTTTGCTGGGGAAGACATGTAAGTTAATTTACTTCTTTGGACCTTAGCCTACTTATCTGTAGGTATCAATGATTCTTAAACTTTCTGGTCTTAGGATCCTTTATACTCCTAAAAATTATTGAGGATCCCAAAGAGCTTTTATGTGGGTTATCTCTATCAATATTTTCTGTATTAAAATTACAATATCTTACTCTTATTATGAAAATAGTTTTAACCATGCACCCTCTGAAAGGAGGTCCTTGGATCATACTTTGAGAACTGATAAAGGTGATCTTTAGGGTCTTTTCCAGCTCTTAGCATTCTATGATTTTAAAGGTTATTTCTAACATGTCTGGGCTGTCTTGAAAAGTAATGAGTCTCCCATTATTGGAAATCTTTGAGCCGAGGCTGGCGTTACACTAAAATAAAAGTAGTAAGGAATGCATTATGCCTTTATCCAACATTTTGTGAAGCTAAATTTCAACAGCTTGTAAATCCTCTGATTTTAGAGAAGTCATTCTCCCTCCTCAAGGTCACCTGACTTGGATGACAAAGTGTCAGAACAGACTGAACAGCAACATGTGCCAAGTACTGTGTACTTGTCACTGAGGACACAAGTACAAAAAAATGAAACAATTCCTGTCTGCAGATGAAATAGCATTCTAGTGGAGAAGACAAGTATATATATAAAGAGAGAGAAAGACAGAGAGAGAGAGAGAGAGAGAGAGAGAGAGAGAGAGAGAGAGAGAGAGAGAGAGAATAAATTAATAAAAAAAGCTATATATTAAATAGCTTAATATGAGGTGGTTGGGGAACAAGCGCAGCTGACCAAGAATATATATTACCTTTTATCAGGTCCTTCTCTCTCTGGATGACCCCCTCCCCAAGACTGTGGCCTCCCTCAGAAATGGATTACTTCTATAATAGATCTTGCTCCTGGCCCTCCACATAGACAGGTGGGTTTTTATACTTAGCTCAAGGCATTTTTCAAACAAGGAGTTGATTGTTCATTCTGTATATGTTCATGCAGCTATGAGGAAGAGATTTTGCCTTGTTAGAAGCAGCAAAGGACTGGGGAAGTCACATTTTTCTCTCTGGATTTGCCCAAGCAATAATCTGTAGTACAGATGGCATTAAACTAGAATGTGTCTCCCTACCATAAAGTTATAAATGGAAATAATAAATCAGAATGGGGGGAGGGGAAAGGGAGATTCACCAAACCCATTTCAGAACTCTGGTTAGCATTTTCTTCCTAAAACAAGAAGTTTGTTATTCTCTCTAGATCCAATTAGAAATCTGGCAAGAGTTCTTGGTATGAAGATCCTCCCAAAGTGAAATGATCTATGGGTATCATAGTTAGATCTGCTGAAAAAGCTTCATGGGATTGAACCTTTGTTCCAGAATCCACTGGTATGGGACTCTCTCCTCACTGGTTGAGAGGAATTCCCTATCCTTCATGAAGGTGGGGTAGACTTGACAGCAGACTCTGTGGCTCTGTGACAGCAGATTCCAGCCCTCTTTGAGATACTTCCAACTTCAGATCTTCTTTGAGCTTTGGGTTGCTTAGGGCACTGGCTTCCAGATATGATAGAAAAGATGGAAGGGGCCATTTCCACTTGAATTTGCTGAAGGAAAAGACTCTGGGAAGACATGTGAGGAGCTGGCAGTCTCTATCATGTCCCCTATTTCCAACTTGTTACTCTAGTGACTTCAAGGAGTTTCCCCTTGTGTGAGATCTAGGACTCTCTCAGTTAAACAGAGTTATCTCACTCTTAATGAGAAAGCTCCTTTACTCTGTATTGTCTGGCATATATCCTCTTATATACATCTTTACTGATTTCTGTTTTGCTACAATTTGGATAAATGTGTTTTTTTGCTATTTGCTAGATGTGTTCATTGTGAATCTGGTATTTGGTGGGAAAGGGGACAATCCTTTAACACAAGCTTAGGGTTGGGCTTCCCTCCCTAAAAAGACAGAGCAATCAGAGGTTAGCTTGAACCCAATTGTATTCTCCAGACTAATCATGTTTAAGTGAGCAGACAGACATAAACCAGCCCAGGACTCCCTCTTTCTGAAGAGAGCAGAGTGGTGACTTTGGGCCCCAAACTCCTGCTTTTTCTCCTGGTGAGAATGAAAGTATCTCCTGGAAAAGGGTAGGGGGAGAAGAGGCTAGAAATGTCTACTAGGCCTCCCTTTAAGTCACACTTACAGTCCTCACCACAGTCCTGTCTGTATCTTCCCTACAGATCATAGCTCTATAGGTAGGAAGAAATACTTGTATTCAATCATTTGAAGGGATTAAATACCTTTGGGGATGATGGTAGTATGGGGAAATGGGCCTGGCAAATGAGGGTCAATATACAGAGAGGACATACACAGAGCCAATGATTCAACTGCCTTGTTAATAGTTATGGAAACTGTGATCCAGGGAAGTTAAGGTACTTGTACAAGGTCATGCATAGTTCTAAGGCAGGATATGAAACTAGGTCCCATGGGAACAGAGCCAGCACTCTTTCCAACACACAATAATTCAAGGGAACTACAAAGGATTTATGAAGGAAGCTAATCTCAATCCAGAGAAAGAACTGATAAATATAAGTATGTATAGAATGATTTTGTGTATATATGTATGTCATATTACATAAATATGTGTGTGTAATATATATGCGTATGCATATACACATATATAAGTAATCCACATACATTTCTGTCTAATGGTAGTCATCTCTAGGGGAGGGGCAGGGGGTGAAGGAAAGAAAAAGAAGAATGACAACTTTATTATTTATTTAAAAGGAATAGCAACTTGTACATAAGAGATGTGCAGTTTCATCTTTTTTTATTCTATTATTTTGTAGAAATGTTTGTTTTATTTCACAAATTAAAAATAAAATAAAATTTTAAAAATATTTCAAGGGGCTTGTTAGCTTAATTTTTTATCCTTTCCTCCTTAAATACACTTGAACTCTCTCTCATGTTTATCAATACTTTAAAAAAATATCTGGGTTTGATTAAGTTTCATAGTGGAAGTCTGAATTTTCATCTAGAGAAATTACCTTTTCAGAGGTAAAAAGTAATGAACTTTTTTCCTCATCTCTTTTACATCTCTTTTCTCATCATCTTTATGCAGAGAATGGGATTTGGATGATATTGGTGACAATCGGATAAAGGGATGGAAAAGGACTTGAATCAGAATGCTTGACAGGTCATCTGGGAAGAGTCTTGGCTACCCTTCTCCTGTGTTTCTCCTATTGCTATTCCATTCTCCTGACTCTCAAAGTAGACTGGCTAAGAAAACCTTCAAAACATGCAGCCAAGAGGCTTAGCCAGGTTGCTAAGTGGAAAATCATTTGAATCCAAATCATGGCTAGCATTGACATATCAGACACCGTGGTGGGCATCAGTAACTAAGAAGGCCTTGGACTCCACACAGAGACAGAAAATGGATTAGAGTTGGGTTCATGCTGGGTCCTGAGAGAAGCTAAATTAGAATTTAAGCTCATTAGGGTTGAATGAGCATCCTAAGTGAAGGGCATTTTTTTCTTTGCTGTTGAGGGGTGCAGTGATTCACTGGCTCATGGAAGCAGATCTGCTCACAAAATGGAAAAGACTTTGGCCAAATGCAAATTGCCTTCACTCTACACAAAGTTGTTTTCCCAGAACTTACTTGGAAATGACTTTCTTGTGCAGTTACTTGCATGCACCAATTATTCTCCTATAGTATTTAATTGTCTCCAATGTAATGCTCAGTTGGCTCTTCTTCTTAGAATAGGGCGATTCAAGCACTCACTATGGAAGCCACTGGTGCCAGGTCTCTCTCACAGAGGGAACAATTCTGGGGATATGGCCTGCTGCTCCCACTGGGCATGGGTTTCTTTGGGGAAGTTTCCTGAAGCTTAAATAGGCTTTACCATGCAGATGTTGGGATGACTCCTCTGTTTGGAAAAAAGGCTGACGCTTTGGAAAGCTTGGAGTAAAATGCCCCTGTCTTTAATTCAGCCATTTGACTGGCTTCCATCCCTTTCCAAAGGAAACTTTGTCATGGGGAAAGAATTCCAAGACCTCTACTCTGGGTAACCAATGCTCTCATTTGCCAGGATCATCTCTCCACACTACCATCATCCCCAAAGGTATTTAATTCCATTCAATTGATTGAGTGATTGGTTTCTATGATTTGTTACTATGTGTCAGATACTGTACAAGAACAAAAAAGAAGTCCTTTTCTCGAGAAACTTATGTTCTACTGAAAAAGAGGGAGTGCAAAACCTATAGACAGAGAAGATATCTATAACTATTTATCTATCTACCCATAGACAGAGATGATATAAAATAAAAACACCATAATTTCCAGAGGGGGCACTAACCACTGAAGAAACTAGAAAGACATCTTTTAGGAAGCAACACAAACTGAATTTCGAAGAGAGTTAGGAATTTCAAGAAGTAGAAATGAGGAAGACGTATTCCAGATACTGGGGGATAGTCTAAGCAAATGTGTGGAGGTAGGAGATGGAATATTGTATATAGGAATAGAAAATAAGTCTTTTTAGATGGAAAATAAAGTGTTCTAGAGTAAGTAATAAATAATAAGCCTGGAAAAGAGAGGTAAGAGTCAGGTTTTCAAATATTTTAAATGATTAATGGATGAGGTTGTATTTTATCCAAAGGCAAAAGGGAGCTCCATGGTCTGAGCAAGTCAGGTTGTTCTTCTGATATCTGCGGAGACTGTACCATTTTCACACTGAGAGAAGCTAAGTCTGACTAGTCAGTTAGCTACAGCAGGAAGGCTATACCCAAAAATGAGTGGTCTTGGGCAAGTCATTCCTTCTCACTGGGTCTCAGTTTCCTCATTTGTAAAATGAAGAGGTTGAATTGGATGAGCCCTAAGGTCTCTAACTGATCTAATATCATCTGAGTTTAAGAAGTACCATTGCAGGTAGTCTAGATGACCTGAAACCAATAATAGAAAGATCTGTTGTCTTTTGGGGGTATGTATTTTTTCCCTAAATTTTATCACTTACATTAGAAAATTAAAATTAAATTTTTTTTCAAAAATTAAAACAATCACAATCTATAGGATGTCTCATTTAACAAAGTAAAACAAGTGATCAAAATAAATAAATGACCTCATCTGAAAGTGTATGCAACATTCCACATCTGCCACACCTCCACCATCTCTATTTTTTAATGAACAAAAATCTATTTTCTTTACCTTTTGCCCCTCCTTGTATTTTTAAAGAAAGAAAATAAAAACAAATTCCTTGTAGCAAAAACACATTGTCAAGCTAAAAAAAATTATTCATTGTATATAAAAATACATAGGTTTCATTCTGCCCCCAAAGTCTGTCATCTCTCTGTAAGGAGGTGAATAGCATGTTTCATCATCTGTTCTTTGGAATCCTATATAGTCATTGTATTGGTCACAGTTCCTATTAAACAATAAGTTTGTTTTCGCAATGTTGGAAGGGAATACATTTTTCTCTTGGTTGTGCTCATGTCATTCCTTATCAGATTATAAAAGGTTTCAAAATTGTTCATTTTTATAATATTGATGCTATAGTATAAATTGTTCTAGTGTTGCTTACTTTATGCTGCATCAGTTCATATGTCTGTCCATGACTCTTTGAAAACATCCATTTCCTCCTTTCTTACAACACAATAATATTTCACCACATTTATATACAACTTATTCAACCATTCTTCAATAGATGGGCATTCCTTTAGTTTGCAGTTTTTGTCCACTCCAAAAAGAGCTACCATAAATAGTATTGAATCCATAGTATTAGGCTTTTACATAGTGATTTAAGGTTTGCAAAGAAACATTAACTTGATTCTCACAAACCCCCTATGAGATAGGTGCAATGAAGCCCACTTTACAGATGAGGAGATAGGCATAGAGAGGTTAAATAAGTTGCCGAGAGTCACATAGCTAGTAAGTGTCTGAAGCAGGATTTTAACTCAGGTCTTCGGAATTCCAAGTTCAACACAATCAATCCACTGGGCCATAAGTTATCCTTTTCTATTTCTTTGATCTCTTTTGGCTTATTCGTAACAGTGGCGTAGCTGGGTCAAAGGGCATACGTTATCTAGTAACATTTTGCATAAATTCAAAATTGCTTTTTAGAATGATTGTATCATTTATTGGTCCATCAACAAGGTATTTTTGTTTATCAGCATACACCCAACATTTAGCATTGTGCTTCCCCACTTTTTGCCAGTCAGATGTATATGAAGTAGAATATCATAATTACCTTAATGTGATTTTCTCTAATTAAGTTGTGATTTGGAACCCTTTAAAATATGTCTATAGAAAGCCTTGATTTCTTCCTTTGAGAACTTCCCATTCACATTTTTAGATCATCTATCAATTAAGGAGGGCTCTTATTCTTGCAAATTTGAATCAGCTTCTTATATATCTTGGAAACAAGATAAATATAACCCATATTTACAGAAATTAAAACTGATGTAAATATTGGGAAAATATTAAGTGCTCATAGATAGGTTGTCAAAACAATAAAAATGATAATACTACCTAAATTAATTTACTTTTTCAATTCCATACCAATTAAACAACCAAAAGATTACTTTATAAAACTAGAAAAATAATAATAAAATTCATATGGAGATAAAAAGGTCAAGAATCTTGAAGGAAATAATAAAAAGAAGTGGAAGGAGGGAAAGAAGAAAGAAAGGAAGGAAACATGCATTTATTATTTACTGTGTGCCAGATATTGTACTAAATGCCAGGCATTCAAATAGAAAAAAAGATAATTCTTGCTTTCAATTAGCTTGCATTCTAATGGGAAAGATCAGTCCAATTCAATCTTGTCCAATAAACATTCTTTAAGCATCTCTTTATTAAGCATCAATAAACATTTATTACTATTATTATAAATAAACATTTATTATAGCACTGTGCTAAGCAATGGGGATACAATAAAGAAAAAGAAAAACAGTTCTTGCATTTAAAGAACTTACAATCTAACACACAAAATGAGGCAGGAAAGCAAGAGCAGTAGGTTGAGTCAGGGGAGAGAAAAGACATCAGGGGGTGCTGGGTGTGAGGGTATGGAGTTGAAACCAGGCAGAGCAGCAAATGCAAAGTGGAATGATCTGAGGATCCAGCTTCTGCCCTCTATAAAGGAAGGCGTTGGGAAGAATTTGTTGCTCTACCTTCCAATCAGTAGGAAGAGAAAGATGAAGGAGATGGTGTCAGTTACGATGAGTTTAAGACTGTGGTGGTGAATTTGGAAGTGATGAGTTTATCTTGGGAGGATATTTTGTTATGTGGGAGTTGAAACCAGGCACAGCAGCAAATGCAAATTGGAGTGTAGAAAGACAGTATGCAAAAGGGACCTGAAAAGCAAAAGGACTAGAAGGGATGAAGGTACCCAGTGCTGGGGCAGAGTTATGAAGTCTGGAAGCCAGGAACAGGACCAGGAGGGCAAAGAAGGCTGGCCAGACTGGGTCTTCCCCAAAATAGAGGCCCGAGGAGGAACTTTCCAATGAAATAAAGAGGTGGGTTTTACAGAGAGATGTTTCACATTATAAAAACCAAAGGGGTAGTTGGTGGTTCTAGAGTCCCAAGTGCTGAGGAAACCTCCAGGATGAGACAGTGACAGAGGCATGATTTTGAATCTTAATGAAAAGAAAGGGGCCAGGAGGGGATAAAGGTCAACCTGGACCTCTATATAAAATGGAGGCGCCTGGAGGAACTCACTAACAGGAGAAGGGGACAGAGCAGGCCTAGCCAGATATCAAATTATACTACAAAGCAGTAATTCTCAAAATAATTTGTTAAAAATAAAAACAAAACCAGAGAAATTGATCAGTGGAACAGATAAATTATATAACACATACAAGGAAATAGCCTTATTCAAGAAATGCAAGAACCCTAGCTACTAGGATAAGGACTCATTATTTGACCAAAATCACTGAGAAAAGTAGACACCAATATGCTAGAAATTAGGTTTAGATTAATATCTCACACCTTACACCATTTGGATGTATCAGATACATGGCCTAGATATGAAAGGCCCTACCATAAACAAATGAGAGAAACATAGAAAAAATACCTATCAAATCTATGGATAAGAGAAAAGTTCATAACTAAATGAAGGATAGAGAAGACTATAGAAAATAAAATGGGTAATATTCATTATATAAAATTAAGTTTTTATACAACAAATCCAATAAAGCTAAGATTAAAAGGGAATTAATTGGGGAAAATCTTTTTAGCAAGTTTTTCTGATAAAGGTTTCATTTACAAGATATATAAGGACCTATGGCATGTATCCAAGATACACCAGAGACCTTCCCAAGAATGAATCCAAACAGATGACAACTACCAACTTCTGGTGATTCACATGGGCACAAATGACTTCCAGAAGGAACCTAAAAAATGTTGCCAATGAATGCAAAGTCTTGCAAGAAAAGAAGACCATAAGGGCATAGGTTTTATTTTCCCTCACTCTTGTCCATTCAGGGCAAAGGATACATAAGAGAAAAATTAATTTGAGAAGTGAACAGCTAGCTAATGAGGTGGTATCTGAAAAGGGGACTTGGACTTCTGGATCATGGCTTACAATACAAGGTTGACAGACTCCTGGCTTGAAATGGAGTATACCTCACAAAGGCTGGTAAGAATGTATTTGACAAATGCCTTGCAAATCTAATGAAAAGGACTTTTAATTAAAAAAGGATAGAGGAGGGAAAAGACTGCCTAGGTCTTTAGAGAGTAACCACAAATAATGAAAAATAGAAGCTGAGACAATCAGAAATTCACAGGAGATCATATTTCAACCTACAACTTTTAATGTCCAAACTCAAATGCTAAAAGTCTATTCTGCAAGTAAAACTACAGGCCCTAATTCAAGGGAACAAACTTGGACTATACTGAGAGTTGGTGGGATGAAACTTGAGATTGCAGTATGGTTCTTGATGGGCATGTTTTATTGAAATAAATCCAGGATAAGTAAAATGGAATAGGGCTATAATATTTTATATGAAGACATACTTGTGTGAGGAAATCTAGGCATTGGGGAAAAGGAGGGGGATGAAAAGAGATAAATGATGGACAATCTTTGGGTAAAGGTCAAAAAGAAGAAGATACAAAAGTGCTTTTTTTGTCATTGGAATATACTACAGACTACCCAGATAGAAAGAAGAAATCAATGAGGAACTTGGAAAACAGACCACAAGTCTAGCAAAAAGACATGATATAGTAGTGTTATATAACTGCAATTACCTGTACATTTTCTGGAGCTCTATCTGCCAAAAACAAAACAACCAAAACTTCTTGACTTGCTGTAGTGATAATAGGTTCCTTCAAAAGGATGTTTATTTTTACAAATACTATTTTTTAAAATTTTCTAATGCTGAACATTATTCAAAAGTATTTATAGCAAATATTTAAACATAATTATAGTTATCTTCAAAAATTATCTTTATAATTTTTCAGCACTTGATTTTGTCAATTAATTGTGAATTATTGAAACCTGCCAGCCTCCAAGAACAGATATACAAACATTCTCAGAACTTAAGAAGTCCCTAAAATTAACTCCAGAAATAATCAGTTATATGGTTGAAAATGAAAAGCTCTTTGAAAGAGGTGAGAATTAATTTTATAAAAGTTATATTACAAAACTATCAACAATTCAATGTTAAAATTTTTCTGTGAACCCACATATTTTATCAAGTATACTATGGAATTCACATCCAAAGAAGCTTATTCATTGAATGGGTGTATCTCATTCAAAGTGAGAATATGATAAGATCTTAGCCTGAAAGGGCCAGGGTCTCGCATTGCATCCTGGGCCATCTCCAGTCATCCTGATGAATATCAGGCCACTGGACCCAGATGGCTCAGGAGAAGAAAGTAAGACTGGTGACTTTGTACAGCCCTCCCTCCCTCAAATCAGTCAACTGTAAGTTGTCACCATCTTGATGTCATGGTCCTCTTCAAGAATGACGGACAAACAACAGCAACAACCAGAGGAACTAACAAGATAAATTTTTATTGTGGATCTGATTCTTACCAACATGGAAAAATTGCTTGCTCAGTAGAAATGCTGGGCAACAGAAGTAAGTGACCATTCCACACTAGAAATTAGAGACAAGGAGAGGAATCTGCATATAATCTGATACATGCCCTACTCAATGAGTCAAAGGTGGATTGATTCTGATTTGAAGCATTCCAATAACTGGCTGTTTACCTGGTTAAACCACCTGTTGTTGGTATTGCTGCCAGGACTCCAATTGAATTTCATTTTCCTCTTTCAATTCTAATTACTAAAAAAAAAAAAAAAAAAAAAAACAAACCAAGATCTGTTCAATTAAAAAAAATGATAGCTAGAGTAGTCAATCTGAAACAATGCTAGAAAGGATGCCTTCAAGGAGAGGGTGACATTTTGGGAAAGCAATAGCATCTAATTTTCAAGATGAATAAAATGCCAGATTAAAGTTTCGCTATGAGTATTCTAGTCATGTTTTTGGCTTGTGAAGCCTCTTTTCTTCTCAATCATGCTGTTTCATTTCTCCATGAATAAGCTTGTATCTGGGGATGGCTGGCAGCTGACTGCTGTTCTAATCCACTGGTCCCATAATTAGTTCCAAATGTTATTTTCATAAAGCCATATTCTTCTTGATGTCTCCTCAATTCCCTTGCTACTCCTTACATGTAGCCCATTAACTCAGGGCCAGAAGCCTTCATACTTAGAGGACAAAGACACCCTAGCCTACATTTTTAGGAATTACCTAGGTTAACCCCTTGGTATAAAGTAGGAATGCTGGGAGATAACCATTTGGCTTTGCTGAAGACCTGGAGTAAAGCACCTTTCAGAAACTCTGTATGTAGTTGCTCCTCTTTACCTAGATCCTTCTGGTTAGGTAGAGAGCTGCAAAAAACTGTCTAGAAATGTCTTCCATGAAGCCTTCCCCAATTAGTCCAGACTGCAATGATCTCTACTATTTGGGCTTCTATATAGCTTGGACAATTCAGTGCCAACATCCTTCGGTACACTCTAAGGTTTCCCATCAGCGCTACCCTTGTACATTCTAAATAAGGAGGGCAGTGAGGTGGTGAGCTAGATGTCATTTCAGGAATTCAGGTCAAAGGTCTCTAGTTCTCCACCTTCCCTTCCACCCTAACTTGTAGAGTAACTTGCAAAAGACAGAGGCATGAAGGAAACTGAAAAGAATTTACTCACTCCAAACTAAATAACAGGTAAGTCCAGGGAGTTATCACTGAGAGGGAAGGACATGATCAAAAAGACAGCCTTGATCTGAGGAACTCTTTGCTGTGGACCTGACCCACAGAAGAGCTATAAAGTCCAAAGCGAAAGAGGTATAAGTATTCCTTATCAGGAAAAAAACACTAGAAGTAGGAGTTCCCCAGAAAAGTAGTAGATTTGGAAACCTCTCCATGAAGCTCCAGTGGAAGACAGTATCTCAGTGAAGAAGTATTCCAGCAGCCGCAATTAAGGAGAAGCAGCAGATGACAGCAGTTCAGCAGAAAAGGTACATATCATGACAGAAAAGCAGGAGGTAGTAGCTATTCAGTAGGGAAGCCTAGAAGAAGCAGTTCAATAGTAGATAGCAGCTCGGTGGAGAAAGCATCCCAGTAGCAGACAACAGCAGCAACTCTGTGGGGAAGCAACAAGCAGCAACTTTGGAAGTGGAAAAGCTATTGAAGTTGAGACAGTCATTGCAGCAATTGTCTAGGGATGAGTGTTCCCTCTTCCAGTGGTGGCATGGGAATCCGTGGGAGATTATGTTCCTGAACATTGAGCAGAAGAGATTTTTTCTTTGTTATTTACCAGGTTATTCTGTTTAAGTAAATGCCTTTTGCTTTGTTAGAATATAATCTAGTTTGGTCTGATGAAAGGGAACATTTGATGGAACATTTGACTTGAAAGATGTTCATCCAAAGAATATTTTGAACTTGGGTGCAACGGAGGTGGAGAAGAGGTGAGGTGAAGCAAACTTGAACTACACTTGAAACTTCATTCTGCTCTGGAATCTATACTCTAAAGTCCTCTCTATTTCTGACATTCTGCGAAGATGAAAACATGGTACAAATAAATAGTACATGTGAGGTCCAAAGAAGAAACTGAATCAGGTTTTTGAAGGACAAGACAGTTCTCAATATGTTCAGCAAGATGATAACAGTAGGAAGGGGCAGTGTTCAGGGAAGGGCATTCCAAGAATAGGGAATAATGGAGCAAAGGTATGGCAGTGAATTTAAGTCAAAAGATATGGGTTCAAATCCAGATGCTGCCAGTCAATCAACAAGCATTTGATATGCCAGTTCCCCTTCTCGGGGCTGGAAACACAAAGGCAATATGAGACAGTCCAGCTCAAGGAGCATATATTCTATTTGGGAAAACATGTCCATGTATAAGTCGATACAAAATATATTCAAAATAAATACAAGATAACTTCAAGATAATTTGGGAGCAGCTTGGTGGTACAGTGAGTAGAGCATTGGACTTGGAATCAGAAAGACCTGAGTTCAAATTTATCTTTAGATACTTATTAGCTATGTGACCCTGGGCAAGTCACTTAAACCCAGTTTACCTCAGTTTCTCATCTGTAAAATGGAGAAGGAAATTACAAACCACTCCAGTGTCTTTGCCAAGAAAACTCCATGGATAAGTCTACAGGGAGTTGGATAGGACTGAATGAGTTAACAACAACTTTCATGGGAGAGAGGCACTAACGGCTGGGAGAAAACTAGGAAGACTCTTATGTAGACTATGATCCTTGAGTTAAAATGTGGAGAACAGATTTTTCTAAGATGTGGAGATTATGAAAGTGTATGCCAGGGATAGTAGATAGCTTGTACAAAGGTATGAAGATGGGATATGGAAGATCATGGATGAGAGACCGAAAGTAGACCAATATGATTAAACTGTAAAGTATATGAATGGGAAAAATGTTTATTCAGTTTAGAAAGGTAGGCTCTGTCACTTACTAACCATATGACCCTGGGTAAATCTTTTCCCTGAGCCTTCTAGAGTCTCATCTGTAAAATCCCTGAGGCTCAGGGAAACTCAGGTACAAGATTTTCTCAAGGTCACACAGTTCTAAGTAACAGATTCACTCCTATTAGATCCATCCCAAATGCCTCACAACACCCTTGCAGGAATATCAGGCCAATAAAATAGAGGCAAGCTTGAAAGTTGAAAGTCAGACATATTCTCAGAGGGTAACCAGGGGAAAGGGCACAGACCAACAGTGATTGATCCTCTCAGCACTCAGTCTATACTGAATCACCCACAACAGGGCTTCCAGGACCGTGTTTCATCTTCTTCATCCTATTCATGACATCCCTCTTTCCCTCCTACCTATAGTCTCCTCTCTGCTCCAATTACTGCTTTTTTCTAATAAACATCAGAGCCAATGTCAATGCTTTTTTCTCCCAGTCTCCCTCAGAAGCAGCGTGGGAGTAGAGAAGCAGGTGGCTTACCCTCAACCCCGACATGAAGGACACCCAACTGGGTTCAGGCAGTGAGACAGATGAATGTATTTCTCTTTAGTGAAGATTGTGTTGCAAAAATACATCATCTGATTATGGGTGATTGAAAAGTCGGAGATGGGGAATGTTGTTCATTGTGATTTATACTGATTTTAGACAATGCTAAACAAGCCACAGGGAGGAGGTAATGGCCAGAGCCCTATCTGGAATGACATTTCCTTTGGGCAAGAGGGACATTTGGATAGGTTCTGTCATCTTGTCTATGGGTTTTTCAAACAGTACTTGAAAACAGATTCAGGGCGTTTATCTTGCAAGCATTCTATTTGATTCTAAAGCTTTCCCCTTTATTATTTTCTTCTGGATAGGAAGTTGGCTGAAAATTAAATTGGAGACAACTTGTGAAAGAAAACAAGACTGTTGCTGAATAATAAGGTTGAGACTGGCCTGAGATAATCAGTGACACTTGCTACCCCCCTCCCCCATGTTTGACAGGAGAAATTCTCTTTAGGAAATATATCTTGCAAAGATTGAAGGCAGTAATTGGGGCCAGTGATTCATGTGCCCTTTATGCATTCACGAATACATTCATCTTCCAAATTTATCCAATTTCTAAAATACATGATTAGCTGAGGTGGTGGTAGTGGGGGGGGCAGGGAGATATTTTTTACAAAGATAAAGAATATACACTTGGATAGATCTTCTATTTGATGTTAAATGAGTCTCAGGGAAGAAGTATTTCAATTAGTTGGTTTCAAAATGCCTAAATCAACCCTGAAAATGAGGCTCATTTTGTCTGCCAACTCTGTCCTGTCTCTTCCCAACAAAAAGTGGATGATGTATCTGGCTGCCCATTTGTAACTCTTCGCCCAGCTTTCTTGTGCCTGCTGTACATCCTACTGGGAAGGTGACCTTTCAGAGTCATCCAGGTCTTTGCCTATTTGTCTCTTCTTTCAGTTCAGAGAGTTGTCCTCAATCGATGAATGCACAAACATTTATGATGTGCCAGGCATTGGGCTTATAAATGTTGGATTATAAAGGCAAAAAGGAAAGAGACCGTTGTCTGCTCTCCGTAATGCGGGAGGAATCCTGTTAGGCTAGTTCCAGCTTATACTGGCTATATTTTCTTTAAACATAATTTTTTGCATGCTATCTCCCTTGTTATATTGTACGGTCCTGTTTTTTTTGTCTTCCTTTCTTTGTAAACCCAGAACTTAGCCTGGTATAGAGAAGGCTCTTCATAAAAGTCTGCTGACTTGACTTTTCCCTCAAGGAGCTTATGTTTCACTGAGGGCATATAACATGCTCACAGATTGGTAAATGGTCTATATATTGGAGGAAAAATGACAACTTGGAGGAATTCAGAAAGATCTCGTGGAGGAAGTGGTGCTTGAAGCAAACTCTAAAGGGAGCTGGCAGTCCTGAGAGGTATATTGGTAAATGCTTACTACTTGGCACTCTGGGAAAACCAAACCAAAAAAAAAACAAAACTAATGGCACACTTTTCAGTTTAATGGGCATTGTTAATATTTTCTCTATCACCTTTTTAAAGTCTAGACAATCAACAGAACAGTAAAGCAAGCCCTGATTTGTAGTGTTTTCTGATTTCTGGGGTGAAAATGCCCACACTGAAAATTTAATCATTGATTCTGGAGTAGCAGTAAGACATAGAGGTAAGGAAGAACATTCAAGGCATGGCAGTGGGAGGTAGAATATTGTGAATGAGTTAGACTGACTAGGGAAGGACCAAGAATATATAATCAACCTGAAAAGTTAGGTTGGGACCAAATTATAAAGGGCTTAAAATGACAGAAGAGCTTTTCTTTAACCTAAATCCCATGGATTGGAGGTGGGACATGGGGAGGTTGCCCTGAAGCTTTTGGAACAAAGGAATGACATGGTCAGACTTGTGCTTGAAGTAATATAAATTTGACTGCTATCTGGACAAAGAGAAAGGGTAAATTGAAGGGAGATGCAATTTAGGTGCAATTTTTGTTACTGTTTGTCATTTCTCAGACATTTCCTACTCTTCATGATCTCTTTTGAGGTTTTCTTGGGCAGATGATAGAGAAGTTTGCCATTTCTTATTCCAACTCATTTTACAGATGAGGAAACTGAGGCAAACAGGTTTAAGTGACTTGCCCAGGGTCATATAGCTATGAAGTGTCTAAGGTCAGGTTTGAATTCAGGAAGATGAGTCTTTCCCACTCCAGGTCTAGCATTCTATCCACTGCAGCACCTAGCTGCTTCTTATACACAATAGTCTAGGTGATAAATAATGAAGGCCTGAACTGGGATTATTGTATGGTGAGTGGAGAGAAGGAAATGAACTTCAGAAATGTTGAAGAAGTTGAATTGGCAAGACTCTTGGCAATTAGATGGATATGGGGTAGAGGGGGCCAAATGAGAGAGAAGAGTCAGGGTTATGAACGTGGGTGATAGGAATGATGGTGGTTCCTTTAATGGAAATAGGGGTATGAATGGAAGGGGTGGATTTTGGGAGAAAATAATGAATTTTGTTTTGGACATGTTGAGTTTGAGATGCTGTGGGACATTCAGGTAGAGATATCCAGCAGGCAGAAAGAGATGTTGAGCTGGAGCTGCTGTCTATGCAGATTTGGCATCATCTGTCTAGAAATGATAATTATATCCATGGTATGCCAATGAGATTACCAAGACAGAGCTCATAGAGAAGAAAAAGGAGAGGATCCAACAGAGGATATTGGCATATACTTACAAATAGAGAGATGAACATGAATGATGATTCTCCACAGAAGCCTGAGAAAGTTTTTGACAAATATTTTTCCTTGCCAAGTCAAACTCATTATTTATGCCTATGATAGTCTCCTTCCATCTCCCATAGGAGTTTATTCCACTGATTATTTCCTCTTTCTCTGACATCCAATTTCTCCCTATCTACTGAGTCTTCTTTCATTGCTGATAGACTTATTCAGGTTTTCCTCTCCTTTTCAAAACTCTCACCTTACCATGACATCCCCTCAAGATATTTTTTCCTTCATTTTCCCTTTTACTGCCAAATTAGAACAAATCATCTATGCTCAAGGCCCCATTCCTTTCTCGGTCCCTTGGAATCTGTATTCCAACATCAACATGACTACAGCTTTTCTCTCCAAATTGACCAGACGTCTCTTAACCGCTATTAGGAAATTCTGTTCTCAGTCCTGATTCTCTTTGGTCACTATCTTTTCTTCAGTCTTTCCTCTTTCAGTCTCTGTTGGTTCCACTCATGCCTATCTATCCAATTACTATTCTTAGCTTCCTTTGCTGGACCATCATTCATTGCTATTCTGCTTTATTAGCTTCCCCAGGGCTCTGGCCTGGGCCCATTTCTCTTTTCTATATGCCTTATTTTGGAGACCTTATCACATGTTTTTTTTTAGTATCATCCCCACAGAGATGCTTCTCAAATCCGTATATCCAGACCCAAGTAACCCTTGAACTATACTTATCCACCATCTTTCGGGACATCCTTTTATTCTCTCAAATTCAAAATGTCCAAAATGTATCCCATTATCTCCTTCTAACCCTCAAGCTGCTTTTCTTCCAAACTTCCTTATTTCTTCAGGCACCACTATTCTTCTAGTAAGCCAGGCTCATAACCTTAGATCCATTTCCTCTACCTTATCTTCATGTTGAATCAGTTGCAAGTCTTATTGATTCTACTTCTATATTATTGGACTCATCTATCCCATCATCTCCATTCAAACACCCATTGTCTTATTTCAGGCCCTCATCACCTTTCCTTTCCATTTCTGTAACAATATTCTAATTAGTTTTCCTGTTTCCAGCTTTCTGGTCTTCACACCACCCTTCACACAACTATCAAAGAAATGCATACTTCAAAAAAAAAAAGTCAGTGGCTCCCCATTGCCCCAGATCTGAAATGCAAACTATTTAGCTTGTCCCTCAAGGCCCTTCCCAATGTCATTTCCATCTGCCTTTCTAGTATATTTTACACTATACCCCTATCCCTTTCACAAACTCTAGATGATAACCTAGTTAAACTACTATTAGTTCCCCAAACTTGATACTCCAACCTCTGCCACTGGATATTTTCACAAGTAGTTCCCCCACGTGAGGAATGTCCTCCCTCCTCATCTTTGCCTCTCAGTGTCCCTGACTTCCTTCAAGGCTCAGTTCAGGTGCCACATTCTTATATGAGCTCATCTCAGCAATTGTTAATGTTTTCTCCCTCCTAAACTCTACTATATTTATATGTGTAGTTGACAAGGCTATGTGTCCATTTCATATTTCTTCAGTAGATTGTACACTTCCCTAAGGGCAAGGATGAATTCATTTTTGTGTTTATATTCCTAGAACATAGTCCAGTGGCCTATGGATAAAAAGCACTTAATCGATGTTTATTAAATGTAATTGAACTTCTAGAGATGGCGCATTTGTTTTCACATGACCATGTTGCTTCCGTTGAAATATGGAGAATTGTTTAGAACCACTGAAAATTTTTAGGTGGTTATTTTCATTTTGAGAAAACTGTGATAAGTACTGCCTGTCCAAATAGAAACTGGTTCTTCCGTCATCTGTTTTTCAAAGTCATCAAATTGAAGTTCTCAAAGTTTGAAACTTGCCTCAGTTTCCCATCTGTCAAATGAGCTGGAGAAGGAAATGGCAAACCACTCCAGCATCTTGGCCAAGAAAACCCAAAATGGTCACGGAGAATTGGACATGACTGAACAACAGCAAATGTCTGAAAATCTAGTAAATCAGTGTGGTCCAGTGGCAAGGGTGTCAGGTCTATGAGATGAAGACTTAGACTTGAATACAACTTTGCCACTTTCAGATTATGTGACCTTGAGCAAATCTCTGGATCTCAGTTGTTGCTGTCATTTCAGTCGTGCTATGTGATTCTATCTGGGGTTTTCTTGGCAAAAATACTGGAGTGGTTTGCCATTTCCTTCTCCAGCTCATTTTACAGAAGAGAAAACTGAGGGAAACAGGATTAAGGAACTTGCCCAGGGTCGCACAGCTAGTCAGTGACTGAGACCAGATTTAAACTCAAGAAGATCAGTCTTCCTGACTCCAGGCCCAGCACTCTATCCTCCTAGCAGTACCCTCATCTATAAAATGAAGGGGCTGGATTAGACAGCCTCAAATATCCTTTCCAACTCTTAAGTGTATCATGTTAATAAATACTTTTTAAGAGGTTTAGTCTTATATTGATTTCTACTTATCCAAAGTCAGAAGCAACCTGGCATTTTTTGACTGGTAGTCTTCTTTCAAAATGGATTGGCACTTCCCTTGGTATGTACTGCTCTTTTGTGGCTTCCCAAACTTAAACTATGCCCTCATGGATGTTTAAAGAACAACTCATGGGCTACCTCTTATACAAAGCATTTCTGATCCTCCCAGCTGCTAAATTATCTTTTCTTTGCATTGTGTATATCTGACATTTATACCTATGTGTTCATGCTGTTCTCTGCTTCTTTCCTCATCTGCCCTTGAATATGAGCTTCTTGAGGGCAGGGACTATTTGGCTTTTGTCTTGTTTTTTTTTTAAACCCCCGATTCTGATACTTAGTAGGCCTTTAATAAAAAAAAAATGATTGATTGATGGAAGAAGATCTGCTCCCTATGTGTAAAAAGAGTAATTTTACATGTGGTTGGTAATACCCACATAGAGCCCATATCACAACACTTGTTCTTTGCAGGTCAAGTGGGAACATTTTATTTCAATAGTAAATTATCCTGATTCTATGTGATTCAGCATCCAAGGCTACCTCTCATGTGGGTGATGCCCTTAACATTTTACCCATCTCAGGAAACTAGCATTGAGTACCAGGAGATGCCTAAACCCGCCTTCCCTGAAAGCATCCTGAACTCCTGTGGGTACTGGCAAGGGGACTTTCCCCTTCACCTGCAGGTACTTGGGTCAGATCCAGTCTAGGCTATATACTCACAGTTGTCAAAATGGACCTTCCCTGCAGGAAATGTGTAGTGGAAAGGAAGCTGACTGTCATTCCTCCCTTCTGTCTCCTGGGGACATGCTTAGTACTCTCAGAAATCAGTGCAAATGTCCACTTTCAGTGTTCCCTCCTGCTCTTGAGTCAGTTCCAATCATGCAGCATATTTTTCCAACAACTTTTTTTTCTTTCTGTTTTCCTAATGAATAAATTCAACTTGTTGAAACCCAGACTCCACCATTTCAGATATAGCTCCATGATTGACATTCTGTCCTTTGGAGTCTGATCAGCTCTGAGGGCCAACTGGAGAGTGGGGATGTGATATGACTATGTGACTCATTTCTTTTTGCCACCTCTACCCTCTTACTACTCCCCTCCCCTAACTCATTTCCAGAAAGCATGCTCAGCATGGGCTTAGCAGACAAAATCATGATGAATAATAGGAACAGTGAGTCCCTGAAGCCTATGGAAGGATTGGTAAGACAACTATATCCTAGAGATCCACTTGAAGAGTTCTGGAAGTTTTGATAGTTGTTTAGAAAAGTGATCAGGGAGATCCACCCACTGAATTTTTTCCCAAGAAAGAGTATTGATAACTTTGTGGTTGTTGTTCAATTGTTTAGACACGTTTGACTCTTCATGACTCCATCTGGGGTTTTCTTGGCAAAGATACCAGAATTGTGTGTCATTTCCTTCTCTAGCTCATTTTATAGATGAGGAAACTGAAGCAAACAGGGTTAAGTAACTTGCCCAGGGTCACAGTAAGTGTCTGATGATGGATTTGACCTGAGGTCTTCTGGATTCTAGGCCCAGAATGCTATCTACTATACTATCCAGTTGTCCTGGAATTGATAATATTGCAGTCCAAATCAAAACACACACAAATCCTGTTTGGAGAGCAATGGAACAAGTCAGAGGACCTCATTTCAAATCCTGGTTCTGCCGCTTACTAGCTCAGTAATCTTAGTCTCTGAGACTCACTTTCCTCATCTATAAAGTCAAAGGGCAGGATTGAATGACTTCTCAATTACCCTCCACCTCTAAATGTATGACCGTGGTCTTCTTCTGACTGAACATCTTAAAATCATTTGTGGACGACAGTAGGACAAATGTCATTATCTCCTTTTAGTCTTCTCCAACCAGCCCCTGTGATTTTTATGGGCCTCTGTTAGTATCTTGGGAATGAAAAGGAGCTGACAGGAATTTGCTCACTTTAAGTCAAATTAGCATTTATACTGAAATTGAACACAGTTTAAAAGGTAAATGTAAAATGCTTCTAATTGGAAGTCTATAATCAGAGTATGGGATCCTTTAATCATCCAGGTATAGGTTAAACCAGATTCCTGAAGAGGTCTTTTCTAACTCTAACATTTTATGATTTTGTCGTTCATTAGCTAGCTGAGGTGTGTGTGCATGATGAATAGCACCTGAGGCTATAGGCTAATAAGCAGTCAGACCCTTCCTGAAGAAATTGCATTTCAGCCAAAGACCTGAAGGTGGCAGCAAAAAGCAGAAGCAAATCAAAAGCGATTCTCATGCCATCAGAGGACTGAAGTGCTTCAGCACTAAATGTACAAGTTGTCCTGGTCATGTGTGTTCTTTGAATGCCTCTTCACTTGTATTCTCTTGTCACTCATGTTCCCAACATGAGTTCTCCTCCCCTTGTGCGGTGGTGTGGTAACCTGTAAGACATTATATTCCTGTATTATTTGGAGGAGGAGGCTTTTTTAGTCATTTATTTTGCAATACCCTTGATTAAAATGTCTTTGGCTTTGTTGAACTGCGTCCTCTGGTTTGTCTACTAAAATAAAACACATCTGTTGGGTCTTATAGGCTTTGGTTTTTAGTGGATACTGGCTTACACAAGTACCTTGAATTTGAAATAACTTTTGGGGGGCACCATGTGATTGGCAGACCCTGGGTGCTATACTTGAAACTAGAAATTTAAAGGACTCCTGGCAACTGTAGCAATAAAAACCATGTGCAACCGAGTTTCACTAGACACAAAAGTGGGGCCATTGTTCTTTATGCCCTAGTCAGCTCTCACATCACCATTGCTAGTTCAAAGCATCTTAAATTCCATTTAAATCAATAAATACTTATTAAGTGCCAACTATGTTAAAAGCATTGTACTACACAAATAGACCTACCAATTTTGCTACATGACTCTCAGGTAACAAATGAGACAGAATATATTCCTTCTCAGATGCCACACTTTTCTGGGAGGAAAACCCTATTGATTCCCTCTCCATAACCCATGTCAGAAAGAAATGGTACAGAGAGATGGTTGGAGGGCTTTTGGTATGAAAATGATACTTTTGGTTAAGAATGAGTTGTGGAAAGGCTGAAAAGAAGTTCTATTCATTTTTGTTGTCTAAATAGCTCTTAAGTTCTTTCTGAACATCCCCTAATTCACCAGAATATGAACAATTATAGTAAAAAGCTATTCATTCATAGGTGGAAGAGGACTGACTGAATTATTTATCAAAGTGACATTTTAATTATAGTGAAAAATGAGTTTGTTGTCAGCAAGACTGAGGAAAGTGTTTTAAGGTCTCAAAAAACCTCACCAAAATAAATTAAAAATGTTAACTTCTTAATGATAACTCTATTAGAAATAGGGAAAGCTAGAAGCAATTTGCAATGATTGGAGTGGAGTGTGTATGGCAGATTCTTACTGAAAAACATTCCTTCAAGGAGAGAGGTGTGGTGAATCTACATTAGGTGTTTGATTTACCCTCTACAAGTGGGGCATTGTCCCAGTATTTCCTTTCTTTCACCCGAGCTCTTAAGTCTTTAAGAGCTTCCCATAATTTTCAAATGCTCACAATTGGTTTTTCCCCACAGCATCCTTAAAGCCAAAAATGTCTCTCTCAGCACTTGGCAGGAGGTTGTCTTTGGGGTACATGGGAGGACTGAGGGGGCATAATCACTTCCCTGCATCATTTCCCCCAAACAGAGAAGACTCCCCCACACAGATGAGTTCTAAATCTGGTGATGACCCAGCCAGTCAAGTTGCCCCTAATTAGAATCAACTCCACCCTGTGTTTACTTAATAGTAAGTTATTGAGACCAGATTCTAGTAGCTAAGCACAGATTATTTTTAAAGATTTCTTTAGCCAGAAAGCCTTATTTACAGAATCACAGCAACAATACATAAAAACAAGAGTATGGTTACACCCAGGTGAATTCAATCAACAACATGCCAACAAGGAAACATCCCCAAAATTGGTTGAGACATTCAGATTTGTTTATAAAAATGGACTTTTATGATAGGAATTCAGGATCTGTCATCAGAAATTACAGAAAGGTCATCCTTAAGAATCCCAGAGTTATTGACTGGTATAGATTTTATCCACCTGTGCCGTAGCCTGTGGAACATTAAACATAAAAAAAATTTAAAAGATGGCAACTTGTATCAAACCATTTCTGTCTGAATTTGATTGAAAAAAAAGATGAGAATAATGAGTGAATAATATTAATATTAATGATCATGAGAAATTACAGAGGGTTAATTTTAAGGAGTCTGAACTAAGTGATGAATGCAAATTTTTCAAGGAAATGTCATGAATTGAGCATCACATGAGCACCTGCCAAACACCTGCTAAGACATGACCTAGTGGCAAGAATTGTTCATGCACAACTCACTATTTTTCATGGACTGACTGATGATCAATGTCCATATTGCAACTTAAGAAACCCCAACATATCCTGGACAATTTTACCAATAAACTGTATTGGTACCAGACCATTGCTGTTTGTTGTTCATTGTATCTGACGCTTTATGACCCCACTTCTTTGCCTCAAGTCTGGCCTTCTATACTGTGTGATGTTGTGCTTGTAATTCATATTTAAGAGTGAAAGACAGAGGAAACACAAGAAACCTGAAAGTTCTGGTCTGCAGAAACCTGCATGATGAGTCACCTCAGAAATCTGGTATCATAGGATCACAGGATAAGATTTGGGAGGACCTTCATATGTCACTGAGTCCAAACTCCTCATTTTGAGTTGAGAAAACTGAGTCTTAGAGACTTGCTCAAAGCCACAGAGATAAGTAGCAGAGCCATGATTTGAACACAGGGTCCTTAAGTCTAAAACTAGCACTGTTTCTACTGTGCCTTTCATTAAATGATCACAACAGTCCTCTGAGGTGGTCTATGCAAGTATTATCCCATTTTATAGATGAGGAAACTGGGGTTTGAAGAGTTAAATGACTTGTCAAAGATCACAGAGTAAGTGTTAGAGCTAAGATTTGTAACCAGATTTTCTGATTCTAAGTTCAGCCCCGTTTCTGTTTGGGAAATGGTTTTAGGGGGTCTGTGAACTTGGATGGGAAAATATTACGTTTTTATTTTCACTAACCTCTAACTCGGGGTTTGTGAAACTTTTCTTTTTTTATTTTTGTGAGATAGACCCTCCTTTGGCAATATGATGAAGTCTATGGACTCCTCAGAATAATGCTTTTAAATTCATAAAGTAAAATACATAGTATTACAAAGAAAACCAAGTATCCTGAAATAGTCACTGAATTTTTTTAAGTTCATGAACCCTAGGTTAAGAAGTTCTGTCATAAAGATCCTATCATAAAAGCATAGAGATTAATAAGAAGGGGACCCGAAAAAGTCAGAACCTGCTGAGGCTTCTGTTTATTTAGGCATTACGCAATAGCAGAGGATGCTGGATTTGAAATCAGGCAGACCCAGCCTCAAGTTACTTATAAGCTCTCTCAGGCTCAGTTTCCTCATCTATAAAATGGTGTCATTATAGAGCATCTACCTTCTCTAGCTGTTGTGAAGATCTACTCTGAAAACTTTAAAATATTATATATTATTCATTCCTTCATTCATTCGTTTGTTTTATTATTAGCCTCTTTCTCAACCCTTTGGAAGAAGAGCTTTTCATAAAGCTTCATCATGGCACCTACCCCCTCTCCCCCCGACCAAATGCCATGGGCTCAAGGTGATCCCTCCTTTAAAAGACAGTACCTTTTTACCTTTTCATTTTTAATATTTTATATTCAATTACATTACTTATTAATGTTATTATTAAATATTACTTTATTACATAAAATCAATAGAAATAATATATTGATTGTTATTAATAAAATAAATTATTAACAGAATATATTAAATTTTTATATTCAATTGAATATCTTCCATTGTCTTAAGTGATCCCCTGGCACACTACATCTCCTTTCCTCAGCTCTCTGGAAATTATTTCAAAGATATTCCTGTGGATCTTCCTGCCTGATTATGCTCACATGATAATCCCAGTGCCATCTAGGTGATTCAATGGGGAGTCAGGAAGACCTGAGTTCAAATCTAGCCTCAGACACTTACTAGCTGTATGACATCCTTTATCCCTTCCGCTCTTTGCAGCTAAATTCTTCAAACGGCTGTTTGCAATATGTGCCTCCACTTTCTCTCCTTCTACTCTCTTCTCAACTCCTTACAATCCAGTTTCCAACCTTACCATTCCAGGGAAAGTGCTCTCTAATGTTACTAATGAGCTCTTAATTGTCAAACACAAGGCCTTTTCTCAATCCTCACTCTCTTTGATTTCTCCACAGTCTTTGCCACTCTTGTTCATTCTCCCTTCTTTGATACTCCCCTCTCTGAAGGCTTTCTGGACACCACTCTCTTCTGGTCTTCCTCCTACCTTTCTGACTGCTGTTTCTCTCTCTCCTTTGTTGGATCCTCTTCCAGATCATGCTCTCTAAACATAGGTGCCTCTCAGGGTTCTGTCCTGGGTCCTTTTCCCTTCTCCCTCTATCTTATTTCACTTGGGGATCTCATCAGTTCCCATGGATTTAATTACCATCTCTATGCTGATGATTCTCAGTACCTGTCCTGCCTCAAACTCTCTGTTGACCTCTTATCTTACATCTCCATCTGCCTTCTAGACATCTCAAACCAGATGTCCTATAGAAATCAAATATGAGCTCATTATCTTTTCCCCTTAATCCTCCCCTTGTTCCTACCTTCCCTATTGTTGTTGTATTTGTCCTTCATGGCCAAAGACCATGCCATTAGGGAAATGATGACATGACTTGCATTTGACTTTGTTTTAAGTGAGTGAGGGCTGTGCAGGTCACCAGCCTCAGTCCTCCAGAGTTATCTGAATTCAGTGACCTGATATTTCTCATGATGACTGGAGATGACCTAGGATGTACTGGGAGACCTTGGCCTAAAGGGGTCTATGCAGGTACTCACTTAGGGTGAAGTAACACCCATTCATTGAATAGGCCTGTTTAAGAAGTAGCCCTATTCATAATCACTCTGAAGCCTGGAGGGTTCAGAAGAGAGCTTCTAGGCAGTGGGCAGAGGCCTCCAGGGTGTCTGAGCTACAGCTGATTCAAGGTTCAGGTTTGGGAAGGGAAGGGACCTTCCCTATTACTGTTGAGGGCAACACCATTTTCCTGGTCTCTCAGGCTTGAAACCTAGGAGTCATCCTCAACTTCTTACTATCTCTCATCCTGCATATCTAATCTATTGCCATGGTCTCTGGATTTCACCTTTGCAATATCTCTTGAATATGTTCCCTTCTCTCTTCTGCTACTTGCCTTCTCTTTAGTGCAGATCTTCATCACCTTATGCCTTAATTATTGCAATCTCCTCCTGATAGCTCTGCCTGTCTCAAGTCTCTTTCCACTCCAATCCACCTTCCATTCAGCCACTAAAGTGATTTTTCTAAAGCATGAGCCCAATCATCTCACACCCCTTCTCAATAAACTCCTGTGGCTCCCTATTGCCTCCAGAAGCAAATCCAAAATGCTCATGGCATTCATAGCTCTTCAGACACTTTTCTCACTATCATGCACTCTTCATTCCAATGACACTGACCCCCTTGGGTGTTATATGAACAAGACACACCATTTCTCAGCTCTGGGCATTCTCTCTAGCTATTCCCCATGCTTGGAACCTCCTCCCTCTTCTCCTCCCACTACCAGCTTCCTTGGCTTCCTTTAAGTCTAGACTAAAATCCCACCTTTTCTAGAAGGCCTTCCCCAACCCCTCTTAATTTCAGTGCCTTCCCTTTGCTAATTATTTCCTATTTATCCTGAGTTTAGCTTTCTTTGTATATACTGATCTGCATGTCATCTCCTTCAATAGAGTGTGAGTTTCTTGACGTCAAGGACTGTCTTTCACCTCTTTTTGTATTCTCAGCTCTTAGCACCATGCCTGGTATTAGTCGGGGCTTAATAAATGTTTACTGATTGATCAGGCAAATCACTTAACCTCTGCCTCAGTTTCTTCCTGTAAAATGGGGATAACAATAACATTTCCTTCCCAAGGTTGTTATGAAGATAAAATGAGATACTATTTGTCAAAGCTGTTTGCAAAATTTAAAGCACTACATGAATGTTGTTATTATCCTCAGACTCAAGAGGCTGGGGTAGAAAATTTTCAGGGATAAGGACAGATTGCTTTTGTTTTCACTTTTGGAACATGGAAAAAAATGATAGTTGTCATTTATACAAAACTTGGCATATATGTGATGTTCACAATAACCCCTAAAAGGCAAGTTAACTTCATTTTGGAGCCAAACAATCTGTGTACTGTGGGGAGGTTAGGTGGCACGGTACACAGAGTGCTGGACCTGGAGTCAAGGAGGCTTATCTTCCTGAGTTCAAATCAGGCCTTGGATACCTGCTAGCTGTGTGACCCTGTGCCAGTCTCTTAACCCTATTCACCCCAGTTTCTCACCTGAAAAAATGAGCTGGGGAAGGAAATGTCAAACCACTCAAAAATTTTTGTGAAGAAAATCCCAGATGGGGGTCACAAAAAGCCTGACATGACTGAAATGACTCAGCAAAAATCTGTGGACTGGACTTAGAATCAAGAAGACCTGAGTTCAAATTTTGCCTTAGACATTTACTAGCTGTGAGACCCTGGATAAGTCGTTGAAGTTCTCCGAACCTCAGTTTCCTCATTTGTAAGATTGGTAGGTTGGATTTGTTGGTCTCTCAGGTCCCTTCTGGATCTAAACTTATGACTCTATAATTGTTTAAGGTGAAGCAGTTAGTAAGAAGTAGGCAGAAGCATAATAAGATTTCTGATGCCAGGACAAATTTTGGGCAGTTGAAGACTTCATAGAAAAAAAGTATATAGTCCTGGGATCACGTGTTGATGTCATGCCAAACCTCCACCTTTATTGTATCACAAGTGGATGTGCAAGTTGCTTAATTCCTTGGAGTAGAGTCTGCATCCCCATATTGTAGCCAAGTATTTGTGACCTTTTCAACTCCCAAAAAAAGGGTGTGAGCTGAGGGTGGGCTAGTTGGAAAAGGCATAGTGGTAGTTGTCTCCCTCAAACTTAGTGTATATGGCAAGAGCACTATGAGGTACAGTGAAAGGGTGAAAAACTGGGGAGAGGGGGTGGAGGAATGCATATCCAGCTAAATGTCTATGCCCTGCGTAAGAGTCCTATCACCCTACCCTAATTATGGCTCTTGTGGGTTCAAAAAAACTCAGGTCTTCTGATTCCTACTCAGGAGTTCTTTCTACATTATCAAACTGTTTTTAACAAACACCATAAATCATTAACATCACCATTGTCTCTGATCTCTATGAGTTTCTATAATTGAGTACCTATTCACAATGAAATTGAAGACAAATTCCCTGCTCTCAAAGCACTTATATCAGTTGCACTTACTTACATCAGACTCATAAAATCATATAAAGTTAGAGCTGGAAGGAGTTGTCAGGTTCAATCCCTCTCACTTTCTAGATGTGGAAACAGTACCATGGAAGGGACATGAGCTGTCCATACATGTACAATTAATTAGGGATAGAGCCCAGACTGGAGCTTCTGGAGTCCAGGGCTCTCCCCACCAAATTATGCTAGATATCTATGAAAAGATGTGACAATACGAAGCAGAGTAGGTGAAATGCCAAAGAAGGAGCAAAAAGAATGATTGCTAGGGGAAAGCTTGGACTTCCTTTTTCCTGAGAGGCAGGAAAATCACCTTAATTTTGGAGTCAGGAGACCTGGGTTCAAATCCCACCTCTGACATGGTCTGGCTGGGTGCTTTCAAGACTCTGAGCCTTACTTTCTGTATCTGGAAAATGGAGATGAAAAGACTTTTACCACTGATCACATAGGGCTATGGAAACCTTTAAAATGCCATAGAAAATGGAACTGATGGTTAAAAGATCTGGGGTTTTTAATAATGTCACTTTCATTAGAGGCTTTTCTGAGGCCTCCCTCAGAGGAAATAAGACAGTGCTAGCCACCTTAGCTTGTCTGTTCTCTATTCACATCTGTCACAAGAGTATCTGAAAGTGACTGCTAGCCCAGGGGTAATTTTCAGTGTTGTCTGCATCTCACTCTAATTTACTGTGCTCACTTTGCCATTAGCAGCTGAGTTTCTAAATACCACTGGGTTCAATTACTGCTCCGGCAGCAGAAGAACAATCACAGCCATGGTGGAAGACACAGGCGGGGCATGTAACAGGTGTTGGGGAGCTGGATAATGGGAAGAAACATATTGAGGTGGAGATTTCCAGATGGAGACTAACTTCTGAATGGCTTGCCATGGAGCTAGGGGTAGGAGGAACCAAGAGTAGGGGGAAGGTGAATTTGGAAAGGGCTGCTCACAAAAGGAAATGGGAGATCACAGTTGCTTCACCTGAATAATGACATAGAGAAGTAAGCAAAAAGGAAAACATTTTGATTCAAATAAACCAGCGTTCATTAAGCATCTAAATGGTTGGCACAATACAAGGCACTGTGAATGAATAGAAAAAAAAAATGGAAAAATTCCCCACTTTCAAGGCATTTACATTTCTGGAAGTTAATTTAAAAAAAAACACATTTTTTTTTGTTTCTCTAGATATATTTAAATATTTCTCCAGCCTAAAACTCTTCCAAAACATTTTTTCTTTAGGAAAGTGTGAAGAATAAAGGAGAGGCCCTTCCTTTGACATGAAGGGTGATAACCAAACTGAACACTTATTTGGATGAGATGATTATCTCCCCACCCTGAAGTGAACATTATGACTCATCAGAGGACAGTGTCTTCTCTTTGGAAATTCGAAGTTAAGATATTGATCACTGGAAAGGGAAGTTGTCATGAAAGTAATTGACTTAGGACCATCATAGGATGTCAGCTAACCCCAAAGTTTCTTCTAACATATTGTGATCTTTTCTTGACTTTTCTTACGTACCTTACCTAAAATCTCAGGGCAAGGAGTCATGTTAAACTATATTAGCATAGACATCTCTCTCTTTTCAAAACAGAAATGACCTGGATATCAATTAACGTTAAATTCAATAAATTTGTTTCTGGCAGACTTGAGACTAAATCACAGAATACATTATGCCTATTATTTTTTTTCTTTGACACATTCTACAAGAGGATGCACCACGCACACAGATAAGGATATACAAATAATATGCAATGTAATTTCAAGAGAGAGAAAGCATTAACTTAAAACTGGAGAGGAAGATTGAGATAGGAAATGTAACCTGAGTACATTTTAGAGGATTCTGTGAAAAGGTGAGCTGGTAACTGACCTCTGCAAATGCAGACAGGAGGGAGATCACGTGTGGGAAATGGTCAGTGTGTGAAAGAGAGCGCTATGCAATAAACCTGGAAAGGAAGGTTGGAGTTGTATCATAGAGAACTTTGAATACCAGACTGAAGATCAGATAGTTTACCAGGTCTAGGCTTATTTCCATTTTTAGCAACAGGGCAAAATAACAAGGCATCCAGATACAGGTAAGCTAGCCTTTTCCAAATACAAGAAAGGGAGAAAAGTAGCTGTAGAACCTGAAACTAAATTTTTACAATTGTGGTTACTATGTATCATGAGGCAGCTAGATGGCACAGTGGATAGAGTGTTGGGCCTGGAGTTGGGGAGACTCATCATCCTGAGTTCAAATCTGGCCCCAGATACTTACTACCTATGTGAGTCAGGGCAAGTCACTTAACTTTGCCTCAGTTTTCTCATCTGTAAAATAGAACTGAAGAAGGAAATGACAAACCACTCCAGTATCTTTGCCAAGACAACCTCAAATGGGGTCACAAAGAGTTAGACATGACTGAAAAATAACTCAACAATAGCAAAATATAGCATGAAGTATCTAGGTTAATCTTTTTTGTGTTTTTGTCCCATCACCCTCTTTAGACCTTAAGTTCATAGAGGGCAGGGGCTGTACTATTCATTGTCCATTATTAACATCAGAACTGTCTTTGGCCTATGTCCAATCAGTTGCTAAGTCTTGTCCATTCTATCCCACCCTTGTCAACACCTCTCACATTTGTATACTTCTCCCCATTCACACACATACCACCTGAGCACTGGCCCTGATCATCTTTTCCTTAGACTACTGCAACAGCCTCCTCACTGATCTCTCTGCTATGAGCCATATTCTCTTCTGCTCTGTACTTGACAGAGTCACCAAAATAATCTTCTTTAGACCTAGGTATGATCATTATACATTAAAAAGATCTTTAATTGCTTCCTGTTACCTCAAGGATAAAATGAAAGTTTCTTATCCTGATGATATTAGACCGCCATAATCTGTCACCCACTTTTCTGGTGTTGTTTCACATGACTCCTTTTCATAGTCTATTCTCTAGTCAAATGGATTAGTAGCTATATTCCCCAAACTTGACAAGCTGTCTCTTCCTTGTTTTCCTCCTCTTCCTCTCTGTCTCCGTCTCCCTATCTCCCTTCCTCTCTTGTTTCCTTGTACTTATTTTTTCTTTTTATTAATTTATTTGTAGTTTTCAACATTCACTTCCACAAGATTTTGAGTTCCAAACTTACTCCCCATCTCTCTCCTTTCCCCCATCCCCAAATGGTATACATTCTGTACCCTTTCCACCAATCTGCCCTCCCTTCTATTACCGCCCCCTTTCTCTTATCCCTTTCCCTTCTCTTTTCCTGTAGGACAAGATAAATTTCTATGCTCCATTGCCTGTATATCTTATTTGCACTTGTACTTATGTTTTTACATGCAACTAGGAAAAAAAAATTTGAGTTTTGCCTCTTCTGTTGGTTTAAGGTCAGAAGAAGCTGTTCCTATTGAAATCTAGAGCAGAGACAACTGAGCTGCAAGCATCTGTGGCCAGGGAATAAACAACTCTAGTTTAGGGTTTATACCCACTTACACAGCACTATGCAGCAGAAAGCACTCTGGACAAGCTCAAGTTTCACCTCTGTCACCACTCACTTTCTATCCTTCTCTGGACCTCGGGCTTCCCATTTAAAATGAGAGGGTGAGAGCAGATTCTTTCCAATTCTGACTTTCTGTGCGTCTCTGATCCCACCTACTATGCAAATGATACTATTCCTAACCTTGCTAAACTCTAGGACCTTCCTTCTCTTGATTATCTCCAATTTATCATATATATATATATATATATTGCTTGTACATAATTATTTGATATGTATATAGTATTTGGTATTTATTCTGTTTGCATATAGTTGTCTCCAGGTCACAAACTCCTTGAGAGTAGGAACTGGTTTTTTGCCCTTTTTTTGCCTTTCTTTGTATTTCCATTATTTATCATAGTGCCTAACATACAGTGGGTGCTTAATAAAGATTTGCTGATTGACTGACTGCTCTCAGAAGACTAAATATGCTCTTCCCCTAGAGCATGGAGCAGGCTCCAATGCCAAATGAAGCTTTGCCCTGGCTGACTATGAGAAAAAGGGAATGTGGCATAGAAAAAAAATCTCTCTCTCATCATCATTTTGAAAATCAAGACAGAGAAACTGATATGTCCATCACTAGATGAAAATAAAGGAGTCTACTCAGTTGCCAAGTCTTAAAAATTCATCCTTCAAAATGTCTTTCCCTCCTGTGCTTTCTATTACTATGACAATACCCTGGTTTAGGACACCATCACTATTGTTAGATTATTTCAGTGGTCTCTTAACTGAACTTCCTGTTTCTAGATTTAGTTCATCCTTTGCACCACAGTCAGATTAATCTTCCTGAAGCTCTACTTTTTTTAGGTAATTCCTCCACTCAAAAAACTTCGATGGCTCTTTATTCCCTTAGCTTGACATTTAAAATCCTCCACAATTTGACTCCAAACTACGTTTCTTGCCCCATCTCCCATTGCTCTCTAATATAACTGGTCTACTCCTATCATAACCCTGGGCCTCAGATAGACCGACTTACATTCATTGGCCCCCAAACATATCTTACTTCCTCTCTCTGTACCTTTGTCCATGTTCTTCCTTCTGTCTAGCATGTTTCTTCTCCTCTTTCTTTCCCCCTCTATTCAAATGTTATATTTCTTTTTGGTCCATGTTTAATTTTTACTTCCTCCATGAAGTCTTTTCTTACTACCCCTTTCCTCAATCTGTCCTCTTATCTCTAAGCTCATGTAAGTTGAATGTCTGCATTGTCCATTTTGTTGTAGCTGGTGTAGTCAGCAGCTTGACAAAATGGACAGAATATTGGCTCTGGGGTCAGAATGCCAAAAACCTTTCACTCTCCTATCTGACATTTCACATCCCTTGGGTCTCACTTTCCTCATCTGTTGGATGAGAGGGCTAGGCTAGATTACCCAGAAGTCACTCTGGTTGTAAGCCATAGCAGGTCTATCTACATCTTCTGACTCCAAACTTAAGGCAATGTCCAGACACAGAAATGTCACAGGATGCCTAATTCTGGGGCCTCTGAAGTTCTTCTCTGGCATTCTATCAGAAGCTACACTGGAATTCATGATATACCCAATACCAGCTGCTTCTACCTCTGAGTCACAGCCAGTGACTTCCACCCACAGAGCTGGAATGATCCAGAGATTTTGAAGCTGTCTACTGGAGTGAGAGTCTCCTGCGTGGTCAGGCAGCTGCTGTCCAGAACACTACTGCTCCCTAGGTCCAGAGGAGAACAGAGAAATCAACTGAAGAGAGGGGAGCTGGGACCTTAGTTAAGGGGCAGAAGGTAATTTTTAACCCATAACCCTCTTTGTGAAGTTCAAACAGTATTATTGTGTTTCAGAAATAAAGATTTTCCAAGAAGAAAAAAAGACAAAAGTGTTCCAGTGAAAGGTATTGGACTTCTTCATGATTTGGACAGCATCTCTTTTCTGTGAAGGGATGGGCAGGATAGACTCTTCCACTCTCCTCTTTCACATGGTCCAGGGAAGTAATTGGCTCACCTGTTATTTCCTTAGTCTCCAACTGCCATACTCAGTGACCTGCATTTTATCCACATTGTCAATGATATTTATTCAGTCAATTAAACAATTTTTATTGAAAGGCTAAGTGCTTTGAGGAATCTGGGAACAGAGGACTTAGATTTTTGTTTTTTCATCCCCGAATTCAGGAGGATGCACATTTCTTCCCCATTAAATACTTGACAAGCTGTAGGGCTGTGCTGATTGTCTCTCTCACCTCTCTTGTTTTCTAGTACATGTTACTTTGGAAAGGCTTTCTGTGTGGACAAGTAGAAATTTCAGGTAGGAAGATCATAATTTTGACTAAGAGCTCAGCGAAACACCTTCAGCCTCCATGACTACTTCCTGGCCTTTTCTCCCTCTAGTAGCCAGATACTCACCCTTGAGAGCAGAGGTCTTTACTGGCATTGTGCCATAGAGGAGTGTGTGGAAGGACCAATAAATAACACTAAAGGTATACTTCCCCTCCTCCTAGCCTCCATCCTAGGTTGGTAAGAAAATGCCCTAATAATATTGTGGGGGCTGTAAGCCTCTTTCTCAGAGGATTTATTTCTTCTTTACTGTCACCAGCTTTCAATAAACCCTAGAGGGAACTGAGATCCCTTCATCTCTGACCTGGGTACCAGGAAGTCCTCCTTCCTGGTTGGGGTTGAAATGAGGATTGGGATTGAAAAACTTCAGTAGAAGACAGTTTTGACAGCTCAAGTGTCACTTAGAACAGAGACATGGGATGCTGAACCATGAATTGCCCAAGATGGGAGGAGGCTAAGACACTCAGAGATCTAGTCTCAAAAAAACCACCTTTAAAAGGGACAGAGTCAGAAAGTAAACAAGGAAAAGCAGGAATGGGGGAAGACTACCAAAGATTTCAAGAAGAAGAAAACTCAAAGGCTTTGAACAAAAGCAGGTAAAGCAACAAGGAAAACATTAACAATAAAAGGAACTATGGCCTCTAGACCTAGCAAGCAAATTCAAGTGTGTGTAAATAAATTCTGAAAAACAAAGGAAAATAACTCAGTGTTTGATGAGATGGAGGATCCTGTGTAAATTGAGAACATGGAAGAAAAACGATGAGATTCCTGAGTGGTTCAGAAGAGAAATGAGAATTGCAAGAGCAGAATTTATGACCTGTAACTGTAAAAATGATAGGTGGAATAGAAAAAAAAACTCTTACCTAAGAAACAAACAAAGAAACACTACAATGAGAATGCAAATATAGAGAAGTGAAAGATAGTCTAGAAGAAAAGAAGCAAAAAACAACAACATGAAAAGAAACTATTCTCACTGGGTAAGCAAAATTTACTAATCTTGAAGGGAAGATACATAAAAATATACTAACGATAATAGGTGTTACAGGAGAGCAAGACAGGACAAAAAACCTTAATACTGTAATTCAGGAAATAATGAAAGAGAACAGCTCAGAACTTCTGTACATAGAAATGAAATTCCAATAGAAAGAATTCACAGATCACTTCCACAAAAAAGTCCAAGGCTGTAAAGTCCAAAATACGTAATAGTTATACTTAACAATTCAATTCAGTAACAACAAGCTTCACAAGCAATCAGGAGAAAGACCTTCATAAATAATGGAAAGAAAATTCAAATAACCCAAAGCTATTCTATACCCATTAGAAAATGTAGGAATAAATGCAGAAATGTGTTCTAAATAGCGTTGGATGCAACCCTGGGTGACCTGCCCTGCAAACCTGAACTTAACTTACAGGAAAAATAGATGGATGTTCATTAATAAAAAGACGTTGAAACATTTTTAGAAAGAAAACCAGAATTAAAGAGACTATTTACTTCTTGAACAATCCAAACAACAGAACTGTGGGAGGACTGAATACATTCAACAGCCAAGGACAGCAGCAACAAAGTGATAGTAGAAGACAAATAAGACTTTTTTTCTTTCTAAATTCTTTCTAAATGTCCATGAAGCTACTGGGGATGGGGGGTGGGGGGTTGGAGGGTTGGGTGAGAGCAGTGAAGGTTTAAGTCTGGTAAGAAGAAACTGAAGAAATGGGCGTGGAGCATTATGGACAGATCCTGACAACATCCTGCTTATAGGTGAATCAGTGACTTTGTGGGACTACATTACATTAGAAGGTCTATAAAGGGGGAAGGGGAGCAGAGGGATAGAAGAATATATGATGTGCCAGCGGCAGATCAAGGACAAGCAATGAGAGGTAGGGGACCTCTTTGATCTCAGAAAGAGAAGAGCCTAGGAGGGAATGGGAGAGGAGAAGGGATAAAGAATTGAAAAGTGGAGGGGAAGGAAGGAGACTTTGTTTTTGTGGTTAGGAGGGCTTCTACTGATGAATGCTCCTATGGGTAAAGAGAGATGGCCTGTGAAGGGAGATGTGGTCCTTTTGATGGATGTGGCCTGGAGGATTGGTGATTGAGAAGTGTACACATTCTTCCTTGGGAGAGGGCAATTGGAACTCCTAGGGTAACCAGTATCTGAGGGAGTGGGAGAGCATGGACCTGTTGAAAATTATGTTGACTCAGCACCCCACTGTTCCTAGACTTGCTTATCAATCAGTTTTGGGGGAGGTTCTGGAGGGGATGGAGATGCCAAGTTTTTTCTATCACCTCTTTATCGCCTACCTTTACCTGCAAATTGTCTTGCTATGTTGGGAAGGAAATGAGATTCAAGGGTCCCTCTTCTCTTGTTGAGGTGGACCTATCTAGATTGTTTCAAAATTATCTATAAAAGCTGTTCCCACCTTAAAGCCACTGCTGATCTCCAGTGGTCATTCCATCAATATATTGGTACTTTGGTGTATTTATAATAGACTCTTTTTAATTCTCAAAAAAAAGAAAAGAAAGAAGAACTTCAGTAGAGAACAAAGAGAAAAAATATACATGTATACACCTCTCTCTCCCTTTCTCTCTTTCTCTCTCTCTCTCCATATATATATATGTTTACTCATAGTTCATAAGGTATGTACATGCACACATAGGTAGGAAGCTAGGTGACACAGGGGGTAGCTGGGCCTGAAATCAGGAAGACTTGAGTTCAAATCTATCCTCAGACACTTACAAGCTGCGTGACCCTGGGCAAGTAAGCTTAACCCTGTTTTAGTTCCTCATCTGTAAAATGAGCTGGAGAAGGAAATGGCAAACCCATACAGTATTTTTGGCAAGAAAACCCTAAACGGAGTCATGAAGAGTTCCACATGATTGAAAAATGACTGAACAACATCATACATATGTGATACAAAAGTTCAAGACTGTTGGAACTACAGAACGAAATGCAATTGTAAAATTGTAATAATAAAGTTTTATTATTGCTGCATGCATACGTATATGTGTGCATATACCTATGTACGCGTGTACGTATATAGGTACTGCACAGGCTTTTAAGACTAAGATCCACAAAGGCATAGAGAATGGGATAGTAGAAAGAGCAATGACGCTGCATTCAGAAGACCTGGGTTCAAATTTTGCTTTCAGTGCTGTTTGTCACTTGGGTAAATCACTCTCTGAGGCTCTCTAAACCTCTGTGAGCCTCAGTTCCTTCATCTATAAGAATAAGTAGTTGGGTTAAATGACTTCTAAGATTCCTTCCAACTCTACTGGGTTACTATAATCCTATGACCTCAGCAAACAATTCTGTTAACTTTCCTTAGGGATTTTTAAGCTTTCTCAACCCAGTTCTCAGTCCAGGGGTCAAGGTATTCCTTGGCTTTGGAGAAGGATAGATACTCCTCACAGGAAAATTCAGTTTTCTCACCTCTGTTTAGCCTGTGGGCCCAGAGCTTACCTTCACACAAGGTTGTTCATTCCTGGTCAAGAAGCTTCCATCAAATTCCTAGAGCTCTCAGCCAATTGGCAAGGCTAGAAAAGGTCACCAATCCACCATGGCAACTAATGAAGACTTCCTATCTTTCCTAGCACTGTAGCCTGCTTTACATTTTCCTAAATTCACAGACTGGTGACTTATGTACCTTCAGGGAAGTGGCCATCCAGGGTTTACTTTTATATTATCACACATGAATAAAATATAAGGTAACAAACACAAATGACTTCCATCCACAAAATGAAAGGGATAATTTAATAATAAAGTATCATAAGAGTGGATAGTGTTGGACCTGCAATCAGGAAGACATCTTCTCAAGTTCAGATCTGGCCTCAAATACTCACTAACTGTGTGATGCTGGACAAGTCACTTAACTCTGCCTCAGTTTCCTTGTCTATAAAATGAGCTGGAGAAGGAAATGGTAAGCCACTCCGGTATCCTTGCCAAGAAAACTCCAAATGGGGTCATGAAAAGTTGTACATGACTCAAAAATGACAGACCAATAACAACATAAGAGATTAGGATCCTTACTCTTGTTCCTAGAGTTGGGCATTTAAAGGAGGGAGGAAGAAGAGATCTGTCCCAATAAACTATTTTTTCTTTTCACATCTTCATATGTCTTTTACTCTAATTTTGAAGTTGTTTTAAAGAAATCCTTTAAACATTTTAATTTTTTTAATAGCTTACATTAATTTCATTAGCCCTCCAGAGTGCCATGGAGCTCCACATTTCCCAGGCTTCCTCTCTTCTCAAGAGGGATATTAATAAGCCTCTGGAGACAATCACATTTCATTTCTTTTTTAAAAAATTGTTATTTATTTATAATTTACGAAATAAAGCAAGCATTTCCATCACAGAGTGAATCATAAAAAGATACACATGAAACTGTAAATCTATTTTATACAATTTGATATTCCTTTGAAATATAGAATAAAGTTATCATGTAAACTTCTTTTTTACTCTTTTTTTCTACCTTCTTTTCTTTTATCTCCTTCCCCACCATGGCTACCATTAGATGCAATATATATATATATATGCAAAATCTTTCTATACATCTATTTATCAGTTCTTTCTCTAGGTGCAGATAGTGTCTTCCTTCATATGTCCTTTGTAGTTAACTTAAGTATTTATAATAGTCAAAATGACTTAGTCACTTAAAATTGTTTTAAAACATATTGCTGTTATTGTATACAATGTTCTCTTGTTTCTGCTCATTTCTCTCTTCATTATTTTATGCAAGTCTATCCATGTTTTTCTAAAATCATCGAGCTCATCATTTGTTATAGTACAGTAGTATTGATTCACAATCTTATATCACAACTTGTTCAGCCATTTCCTAATTGATGGATATCCTTCATTGTTTGGGCCCTGATTGGCTCGGAGTAAATGTAAATAGAAATTGTTTTTGTTTTGGTCAAAAACCTCTAGGGTCTTCCCCTCCCAGATTGCCGTTTTTTTGGACTAGGTAAAAGAAG
Source organism: Bettongia penicillata ogilbyi (assembly GCA_023548195.1). Lineage (NCBI taxonomy): Eukaryota > Metazoa > Chordata > Mammalia > Diprotodontia > Potoroidae > Bettongia > Bettongia penicillata. Next base: position 9,843,800 of record JAJHZJ010000090.1, read on the forward strand.
AAATCCTCAGCTTTGTTTCTTACCAAGCCGTAATCACTGAATTGGCATTGCTTTGATCGGACTGAGACCTGCTCAAGACCTTAGCTTAAAATGGTCAAGATTTCCCACTACATCCAGGGCCATCTCCAGTCCTCCTGCTCTACATCTTACCACTGGACCCAGAGGGCCCTGGAAGAGAAAGTGAGGCTGGTGACTTTGCACAGCCCTTTCTCACTAAAGTCCAATTCATTTGCATGTCATGGCATCACCTCCCTGATATCCTGGTCCTCTTTAAGAATGAAGGACAAATGACAACAACAATTTTTTGCCACCACAAAAAGAGCCACTATAAACATTGTAGAATATATAGATTCTTTTCCTTTTTCTCTAATCATCTTTGGAAACAGTCCTAGTAGGGGCATTGCTGAATAAAAGGGTATAGGCAGTTTAATAACTCTTTGGGCATAATTCCAGATTGCTCTCCAAAATGGTTGGATCAGTTCACAGTTCCACATGTGTTAGTGTTCCAATTTTTTCACACCCCCTCTGGAATATAAAGGTAATTTGAAGATCTTTCCTGCCCCTGTGAACTGCTTTGAGCTTTGGCCCAGCCCAAAGTTTGAGTCACAGGGAGCCTGAGTCACATGGCAAGATGGGAGGAGTTTGTTGAGCAGGTGGACCAGGAAGAGAGAGTGAGGCTCAAACTGAGAGAAAGGTAGCAGAGAGAATAGAGCAGAGCAGCTAGCCTGTGTGAGAGAGGGACATGTTGCCTAAGGGAGCTTGCTTGTGGGGAGGCCTGATGGAGGGAAGGCTTGGGGATGGCAGTCTTCCCTCTATTGGTAATGTGTACAAAATTCCTTGTTACCATGGTGGAATTGGCTTTCTGGTATCTGAATAAATATTTTGATTTCCTCTTTGAGGAAGAGTTTATGTTTTATAAACTTACCCTGGAAATACGCCTGCACAGCCACAGTGGCTGCTGTGCGTATCACATTGATGCTAGACCCTCCAACATTTGTCACTTTCCCTTTCAATCATTTCAGTCAATCTGATAAGTGTAAAATATCTCAAGATTGTTTTAATTTGCATTTCTCTAATCAATAATGATTTATAGCATTTTTTTCCTATGACTATAAATTGTTTTGATTTCTTCACTGGATAACTTCCTTTTCATATCCTCTGACCTTTTATCAACTGGGGAATGACTCATATTCTGATAGATTTGGCAAAGTTCTTTATATATTTGAGATAAAACATTTAAATGAAAAACTGTCTACAAATATTCCTCCCACCTCCAATTTTCTGCTTTCTTTCTGATTTTGGCTACATTTATTTTATTTCTACAAAATTTTTTAAATTTAATATTAAAATTATCCATCTCACATCTCACTCTACTCTCTATCCCTTGTGTTTTCATATATTGTTTGTCTATCCATAAGTTTTATAAGTAATATGTTTCATGTTTTTCAAATTTTCTTGTAATATCTCTCTTTATATCTATGCCATGCATCCATTTTGACCTTATCTTAGTAAATGGTCTAAGATATTGGTTCATGACTAAATTCTGCCATTCGGGTTTCCAATTTTCCCAACAATTTTTATCAAATAATGAATTATTAATCCAATAACTTAAGTCTTTATACTTGTCAAATGCAAGGTTACTATATTTATTTACTGCTATAAATCGTGTATCTACTCTGTTCTATTAATCTACCTTTCTATTTCTTAGCCAGTACCAGATAGTTTTGAAAATGACTGCCTTATAATATGGTTTAAGATCTGGTACTACTAAACCTTCTTCCTTTACATTTTTTCCCCTTTAGTTTCTTTGATATTCTTAACTTTTCATTTTTCTAAATGAATTTTGTTATGGTTATTTTTAATTCAGTAAATTTTTTTGATAATTTAATTGGGATGGCACTGAATATATAAATTAGATAAAATTATCGTTCTTATTATATTGGCCCTGCCTACCCATGAACAATTAATATTTCTCTAATTATTTAAATCTGATTTTATTTGTATAAAAAACTTTTTCATACTTTCAATTGTATAATTCCTGGTTTTGTTTTGGCAGGTGTACTTGCAGGTATTTTAAGCTATCTGGAGTTATTTTAAATGTGGTATCTCTTACTATCTTTTCTTGTAGGGTTTTGTTTGTGGTATATAGGAATGTTGATAATTTATATTCTGCTGCTTTGCTAAAATTGTTCATTGTTTCAACTAACTTTTCAGTTGAGTCTTTGGGATTTTCCAAGTATATCATCATATAGTCTGCTATTCTGATTCTTTCTATTTGTTTTTCTTTCCTTATTGCTGTTGTTAGAATTTCAATACAATATTAAATAATATTGGCAACAATGGACAACTTTGTTTCACACCTGATCTTATTAAGAAAGCTTGTAGCTTATCCCCATTATAAGTAATACTTGCTGATAGTTTTAGATAAATGTTATTTTTAGCAATTTAAGGAAAAATCCATTTATACCCATACTTTCAAGTGTTTTTTAAATAGAAATGAGTATTATACTTTATTAAAAGCTTTTTGTGCATCCATTGATATAATCATGATTTTTAAGCTTTTATTATTGACATAATCAATTCTGTTAATATTTTCCCTTATGCTAAATCAACCCAGTTCTGGTATGAATCACACTTGGTCATAATGTATAATCTTTGTAACATGTTCTTGTAATCTTTTAGCCATAATTTTGTCTGAGATCATAATTGCTACCCCCTGTCTTTTTTGAATCTGCTGAAGCATAGTAAGTTCTAACTCAACCCTACATTTTTAACTCTGTGCATATCTCTCTTTCTTAAATGTGCTTTTATTCCTTTTTTTTAAAAAAATACTTTATTTGTTTTCAGTTTTCTGCAATCACTTCCATAAGTCTTAGATTCTCTCCCTGCCCCTCCTTGAGACAGAATGTGATCTTATATGGGTTCTATACATACATTCTTATTAACCATATTTTCACATTAGTCATGTTGCATAGAAGAATTAAAATGAATGGGAGAAACCATGAGAAAAAACAAACCAAAACAAAGCATAACACAAGAGAAAACATTCCACTTCATTCTATGTTCCAATTCCCTAGGTCTTTCTTTGGATGTGGATAGCATTTTTCTTCAAGAGTCCTTTGGGAATGTTTTAGGTCCTTGCACTGGTCTGAAGGGCTAGGTCTACCAGAAACAGTCTTTGCACACTGTGGCTCTTACTGGGTACAATGTTCTCCTGGTTCTGCTCATTTCACTTAGCATCAGTTCACATAAGTCTTTCCAGGCCTTTAATAGTAATCACTAAATAGTAACTATTTCTGTTTTACCCAGAAACCCTGAGGGTCTCCCCCTTCCAGTAATGATTTATTTTTTTTGATTAAAGGAGCCCTCCCTTGAGTGACTACTTAAAGAAAACTACTCATTGAATGGGTGTTTTTTGCTCAAAGTGAGAATGTGATAAGACCTTGGGTCTTCCATTGCATCCTGGGCCATCTTCAGTCTTCCTGATGAATATCAAGCCACTGGACCCAGATGGCTCAGGAGAAGAAAGTGAGGTTGGTGACCTTGCACAGTCCTCCCTCACTCATATGAAAATCAACTGCAAGTCATGTCATCGTCTTGATGCCCTAGTCCTCTTCGAGAATGAAGGACAAACACAGCAACATGTGAAAACAACATATTGTTGAGTTCTGATTTTTAATCCATTCTGCTAGTAGCTTCTGTTTCAGGAGTGAGTTCACCCCATTCACATTCAAAGTTATAATTATTATTTGTGAATTTCCCTTTATCCTATTTTTACACTGTTGTCCTCAGCCTCTCTTTTTACCCTATCCCTCTTATCTTATCCTGTCTCCTTACTCTCCTATTTCTTATTCTACCCACTCCTCTAAATCCCACCTAACCCTCTCTCCTCACTCTCCTAAATCTTAATCTATACACCCTTCTAAAAGTCCCTTCCTTATCTTGTCCCCCAGGCCCCTTATTTCTTTATAAGTTTAGATGACTTCTATAGCCTTTTAGGTATTTCATTTCTGCTGGTCCCAAGCTTACAGCAAGATTTTCATTTAAACTAATATACAAGTCTTGTTTTGGGGGATGGGGGTGGAAATAGAAGGGGGTAAAGTTGGTGTTGTCATAATGAGGAGGGGATTATAATGCCTATAAAACCCTAAATTAGATGGAATAAATGAAGACTTAGAAAGTCGTGTATGAAAGGCTGGGACTTGGACTAAGGGACCAGCCTGTTTCCTAAACTCAATGAGAGGCAGCTATAAAACAGTTTGATTTACTTTTTCTTCCACCTGATTTTCCAAAATTTAAATTACTAATAACAATAATAATACCATTATTCCTATTCCTGTACTGCTTTAAGGTTTACAAAGTACTCTTATCTCTTTTTAAAAAAATTCTATTGAATTTTGTTTTTATTACAGATATATATATACATATAATACTTATATACAATACATATGTACATATGCACACATGTGTATATATGTAAGTATCATTCTGTATCTTAAATTCATCATGTCTCTATAATGGATAACATGTTTCATGTACTCAGAGTTCCTTTCTCAAAAAACACTGTGAGGTAGATTGGGCATGTTTTGCACTAGGAGATAAAACAGATAAAATTCTAGGACTGGAGTCAGAAAGACTTAAATTAAAAACTGGTCTCGGAAATTTACTAGTTGTGTGACCCTGGGCAAGTCACTTAACTTCTGCCTGCCTCAGTTTCCTTAACGGCGAAATGGGGATAATAACAGTACCTATCCTTCAGGGTTATTGTGAAGATCAGATTAACATATGTAAAGAGCTTAGCACAGTGCCTGGAACATAGTAGGTGCCAAATAAATGATTGTTCTTCCCTTCTCCATTTTGCAGATAAAGGGAGTGAGGCTCAGAGATTAGGCTAGGGTCATACTGGCCACACAGTGACTAAACATCACAGCCAGGATCTTTGTCCAGGTCTCTAGTGGCTGTTGGTTCAGCACTCTGTGTGCTTCAGAATGCTGCCCCAAGGTAAGACCAATCTGGTCTCAAGAGAAAAAGACTTATCAAGTTAGAATACACATGGGTTATGATCATGTTAAGTCTGGCCCAGTGAGTAGGCATGAATTGAGAAGTGCCAAAGAGGCTTTCCTGGAAATGAGAGAGTTGGATAAGATGATGTCCAAGATCCCTTCCTTAACCTGAATCCTCTAAACTTATGTTTCTCTAAAACCCCTTCATAGCGCTTGATATTCAGGAGTTCCTCCCATAGTGCTTGACTTTCAGAAGTCCCTCCTCTGAATTGAAGTACTACAGACTCTCTGCACAAACATACTTATCACCTGGGAAGGAGAATGACTCTCTTGAACACTTGCAGAAACTTAGCCACTCTCCACTGTCTCATTTCATCTTTACATCAGTCCTGAAAGAGAAGCAGGCATCTTATATTTAAAGCAATTAAAGGTCTGAGAGGTCAGATGCTTTGCCCAAGGAAGACCCAGCTTTAGTGACTCAAACTCATCTCTTTTGACTCTAAGTAAGTTCCAAGCTTTTCCTGCTCTGCTTCTTTTGCCTGCCAAGAATATCTGGCCATAGATTAGTTAAAAGGCCTGACACATTTTGTGTGTTATCACAAGCTCATCCATGTATACTGTTAAGGGTCAAATCTTTCCTAGTCTTTTCATTGTCACCAGAGCAGAACAATATCCAGTTCAGCCCTGCCAGATAGGTGTAATACCTCTAAACGAGCCAAGTAATAGGAAGTCAGTCCAGAAATGTACCTGGCAGATACACAGCTATCCTCTTTGGTCCAACCTTGTCAGCCAAGTACAGGGTATTCAAGGTATTCAGGGTATACATGGGGCTGCCTCTCCCATTCCAAATAGTAAGGGCTAATGGTCATTAAATTTGGAGTTTGTAGAGGTCTTTTGAATGGAAAGGGGGTGTCACAGAGCATGTGAAGAGTTGGAACTGTATAGAATCTATACCAAAATAGAATATCAGTTTTCCTAGAATATTTCTTGTTGATTATTCATTAGTTCAGCCTTATCCTGAGGATTTCTGCAAACTTCTATTAGAACCAGGGACCTCAATGGGGATAGACACTGAAAAATAATGCTTCTGCTTCAAAGACTCCCAGAATCAAATTTAGAGTTGAGAAGTAAGACTCAGGTCTGCAACCCCACCCCCTGCAAAGTCGCTAAAAAAAAATCAACTTGCTATTTTTTTGTTTTCATTTGGGAACATCTGCCCAGAAGCATTTAGAAGCAGATTGTGGGTATGGTATGTTAGACAATAATCGAGTTTTGAATTCTCTTCTCTCATTCTAACTGGGGGATCAGAGAGGATGCAAACTGTTTCATGGGACAAAAACAGAGAACATTTTCTTTGATAACAGGTGAGCCCCTCGGAAGCCCTGGCCCCAGCGAGCCCAGCCAGAACTTTAAATAATCTCCGTGTCTGAGCCTAGAGCCAAATCTGGCCCTGAACACACAGGATAATAAGATTTAGAAAATCCAAAGGGTTTTTTCTGGTCCTTTGAAGATGCTCAGACTGAACTTGAATGTCAGTAGATCTTTGTGCCCCAGAGAGTGAGAGAAGCCTGCCAGAGGCAGGGAAGTTTTCACACAAACTATTACACATCATTAGCCAGGAAGAGTGAAAAGACTCATCCACTCCCTGTGATTTTCCCTGCTGTTTCTTGCAAGGTAAAACCTCCTGTAAAGAGTCATTTCAATGCAAAGCAGGCTTTGGTATCACTAAAAGTGCCTACATTATTTCCAGGGGACAAAAGTACCTTTTAATGGTAGGTATGTGTTTCTGGACATGTGTATGTGTGTCTAGCTATATCTCTGTGTGGGTCTATGGGTGTGCAAGTGTCTGTGTAAGTGTATGTGTGTGTGTGCTTGTGTTTTTGTTTTTTATCTGTGTGTCTACTCTCTGTGTCTTTGTATTAATTTTTGTGTATCTGTGTGTCTGTGTGTGTATCTCTCTTTGAGTGTGTGTTTGTGTGTACATGTCTGAGTGTCTGTGTATATGTATCTAGTTTGTGTCTGTTAATGTTTATCTGTATGTGTGCATATGTCTATGTGTGTATCTCTTTTTGAGTGTGTCTGTGTATTTGTGTATGTGTCTGTGTGTGAGTGTATTTGTGTATACATGTGTAGTTTGTGTCTGTGTGTGCCTGTACATGTGTTTCTACGTGTGTGTGTGTCTGTGTGTGTCCACGTGTCTCTGCCTGTATGGTCTCTTGGCTCAGTATAGGCAGCAAATTCTAGGGGATATCCTGCTCCTATGCTAGAGTGAAGTGTGCTAGATTTAGAATCAGAGCACCTGGCTTTCGATTCTGATTCTTCTCCTAGCTCTCTGTGAGACCTTAAATAATTGGCTTAACCTTCTGAACTTCAGTTTCCCCATATGCAAAATGAGGGGTTTGGATTCAGTGAGCTCAGTGAGCTTCCCTAGGGGCCCTTTCTCTTAAATCTATGATCCTAGGTTCCTCCAGATGCATGAATGCTCTTTCAGCATCTCTACTCCCAGCCCTTCTTTTGCCATTTGTGGATAATTTGCCTCACAATGCTTTTTGGAGGGGGGTGTGATGAACTGTGCTCTTAGCTTTAGTGGGCTGAAGCTCTGTCTAACACACTCTCCCTCTCCAGGAAGGGGTGTTTCTTTGTGAGGCACCCAGAAAATATGGTTTCAGCTGCCTGTTCTCCAGAGGAAGCAATACCTGACATTTCAATAGGACTGAAAGGTTTACAAAGATATCTCATTTGACCCTCACCAACACTAGGTGAGGCAGGCACTAAAGGTATTAGATCCACTTTACAGATAAGAAAACTGAAGCTCCACTAGATTAATTGACCTGCCCATCATCCTATACTTAGAGGCAGGGTTGAAAACCTGATGTTCTTGAGGCCACCTCCAGTATTTTCTACTGTACCTCTCTGCCTTTTCATGCAGGCTGTACAAGCTTAGACCACACTTGGATGAACTAGGTCACACTATGCCTAAATAGAAGGTTCTCCAGTGAAGTTCCCATTTATGCTACTAGTCAATGAGGAGTTTCTCTGGAGAGAAATATGGACCTAAGTTGATTGCCTTTCCCTCTTTCTCTTCTCTGGAAGTACCTTATCTTGTCTACTACTTTACAACACGTAATCGTGCACAAGAACACACATACACACACAATCAATTCAATTGCACAATGAGGTTTTCCTGCAGTTACAATAGAATCTTGAGGTCTCTGGTCATCAACCACCAGATGGACCAGTGAACTCCTGCTGTAGCAGAGTAACTGAAAATTCTATATAGACCAGCAATCTATCTCCTTCTATCCTCTCTTACGTGTCTTGGTCTCTGTCTCTGACTCCCTGTGTCTGTCTCTGTTTCCATCTTCCTTTCCCTGGGTCTCTTTTTCAGTCTTTATAATCTCTCCTCTTTCACTCTCTGTTAGCCTGCTCTGATGCTAGTCTTTGGGGATGGCAGTGAGCTTACTGTCCTTTCTTGCTTATCCCCCTTTTATTTTGTAACTCTAGGACAAGCTATTTTCCTAAACTATCCTATGGTCCCTAAAGATATGAGGTCTTTTCCTGTCTTACCCCCAGGTTCGTCTCCTCAGCGTCAGGTTGAAACAGCTCTCCTCAGAGTGCTATGAACTCTAACAGGGCTAATAGTGTCTACTGATCTGTGTGCCCAGAACTTCCTTATCTAGCATCTCCCTCTGTTATGGGCATGAAAATTTACCCTGCTCTCTGGAGGTGGGATTTCTAGCTCATGCAGCCTCTTCTGGATCCTGGTCTTCCTCTGGTTCTTTCTCTTCTCTTACCCTTTTGAAAGTCAACGAATCATCCCAAATCCTCCAGTGTCTTCATGAAACATACACTTCTGCATCATCAGTCAACTCAAATGACACATCACTTAGTTGTTTAACTACTGGGTGTTTAGGCATTTGCTTCTTGAGCCTTCATTCAACCCATCTCCATGCTCTAGTAATATCTTTTTTTCTCATGGGATGTGCCATGCACCCACTGTTGTAAGTGTATAGGGGAAGGGAAAGAAAGAAGCATTTCTATAGAAATGACTATTTGACAGGTACTGTGCTAAGTGCTTTACAAGCATTATCTCATTTGGTCCTTACAACTCTGTGAGCTAAATGGTGTTATTATCCCCATTTAACAACTGAGGCCGAAGTTAAGTGATTTGCTCAGAGTAACAAAGCTGGTGTCTGAATTCAAGTTTTCTTCATTCTAGATCCATGTTCTATCCACTTTTACCACCTAGCTGCCTCATCTACATGAGCACAAACCTAACAAGAGAATGACCTGCATTTACTGCTTAGCTAATGCTTCAGTTGTAGTATGGTCAGTTGGTCACTGGATTTAGAATCAGGAAGTACTGAGTTCAAATTCTACATTAGATAATTACTAGCCTTGTGGTCTGTGCAAATCACTTTAAACTTTCTGTGCCTCAGTTTCCTTATATGTATAATGAGGAAATGGGAATAAATAACTTCTAAGTTCCCTTTCAACTCTAAATCTATGACTCTATGGGGAAAATTAGGTATAGACCAGAGATTCCCATCTCCTTTTCAAAAAAAATTTACTCAGTGCCCCTCAGGATATCTACTTTCTTTAACCCTTTAACATTTAAAAAATTGTGTTTTTAAAAATGATGCATCTTAAATTGAATAATCTATAATTTGTATTTTTTCTTGCATTAAAATTTTGGTGATGCAATATTGCATCATGTGACTGTATAGTATTGTATTGTAAACAAGTCATCACGTGCACATATTCCTGTTGATGCAAGCTGGATTTCCCAAGAACATACTCACCTGCTGATGCTTGCTTATGAAGACCTGTTGGCAGACTTGACTACTGATTGGTTATAACTTGCATTTTGTATGTTTATTGGGAAAATAATGTAATCACTTTGACTTTAGCTCTTTTGCACAACAGAAGAAATATGTGCAAATGACTTTTCCAAATTTTCTTCTCACTGTCCCCTTATTTTAATTTAATGCCCCTCAATTGCCACTGAGTCTACTACCACCCCCTGGGATTGTTCCAGAGCTGCCCCCCACGGGGGTAGTATCACCTACTTTGGGAATCTACAGTAGATCAATGATGGGGACCTCCAGTAATATAAGGAAAATAGTTGTTGACATTTATATAGTGCTTAAAACTTATAAAATAGTTTCTATACATTCATTTAATTTAAATAGTCTTTGAACAGCTCTGTCAGGTAGGTGCTACAGCTATTATTACACCATTTTACTGATGAGAAAAATCAAGTCTCAGAGAAGTTAAGTGACTTATCCATGGTTTGGTAAGTTTAATAAATGACAGATTAAAGATTCAAACTCAGATCTTGTTTAACTCTCAGTTCAACAAAGCTCCTTCCATTATAATATCCTGCCTCATGAGAAGAGAATGAACTTAAGCCAGGGAAACATGAAAGGAGGAAGGATTAAGGTGGTGACCAGATGGATTGATGCTAGGCCTCAAGGCCAGGATGACCTGAAAGTTACCGTGAGACAAAGAAAGGCAAAAAGAAGACACATTAAAGATGACTCAGTAAATGAACAGCAGGAAAGGTCAATGGGCTGCCTCTAATCCAAATGGCTCTAATGAATTTTTTATATGGTGAAAACCAGACTAGCATAGGCACCCTCTGCTACAGGCCAGTGATCTTTAGTATACTGTCAATTAGAAGCCAAAGTAAGATAAGAGATCATAAATTCCATATGCAGTAGTAGTGAGAGGCAATGTAGCATAATGGAAAGATTGTTGGAATTGGAAGAGAGAAGTTGGAGGAGAAAAGTGGGTTTGAATCTCATATTCAACGCTTAGTACCTGCGTAAGCTATTCAACCCCTGAGATGGAGACTCAGCTTCCTCATTTGTCAAATAGCTCCTAATCAGACATGCTGGCTCCCTCCCATAATCCCAGCTACTGGGAGAACTGAGGCAGATCTCATGAACTCAGGAGTTCTGAGCTGTAGTGAGATGAGTTGATTTGGTGGCTATATGAAGTCCAGGATCAGAATGGTGAGCCCCTGGGAAGGGGAGCCACCAGATTGCCTACAGAGAAGCCATGTTCTACATTGGAGGCAGAGCAAGTTCAAACTCTTGTACATGGGATCAAGCCATGAGTAGTATCTCTGCTTCTAGCCTGGGTGAGATAGGGAGACCAAGTCTTAAAAAAAAAAAATCATAGCATCTAAGAGTCCACCACCTCCTGATTCAACATATTCCACTTGATTATTAAGAAATTGCTCTTCATACAAAACCTAAATTTAATTCTCTGAAACTCAGGCACATTATTTCTTGTTCTTCCCTCTAGGGCCAAGCAGAACAAGTCTACTCTTTTGTTATACAACCTCATTCTTTGAATATTTGAAGACAGTGATTATGTCTTTTAATTTCTCTATTCCAGCCTAATGCCAGCTCTAATTCCAACCTAGATTCAGACAGTTATTTAAGCTGATCATGGTATCCTCCTGATCACCCAGGCTTGAAACTTTAGATGTCATGATCCTTGATATCTAGTCTCTGGCCACCGGTTTCTTGTGGTTTCTCCACTTTCATAATACCTCTTTTATCCATCCCCTTCTGTCCTCCAATACGGCCACCTGTGGTATAGGCCCTCCTCACAGAATGGCTGAATGTGTGCAATAGCCTTCTGGTTGGTCTCTCTTATTCAGATCTTTTCCCATTCCAGTCGATCCTTCACTTAGATGTCAAACTGATCCTTCTAAAACTGAAGCCTGATCATATCACTGCCCCCCCAAGTCAAAAAACATCCATGGCTCCCTAGTATCTTCAGAATCAAATATAAAATTCTCTTTCTGGTTTTCAAAACTTTCCTTTCCAGTCATCTTATAGCTTACTCTCCAACACATACTCTGCAATACAGTAACTCTGGCCCCCTTACAGTCCCTTGAATGGGAAATTCCATCTTTTGACTCTGGGCATTTTCACTAACTGTCCTCAATGCTTGGGATGATTCCCCTTCCCCATCTCTGACTCCTGACTTCCTTCTATTTTCAGCTAAAGTCCACCTTCTGGAAGAAGTCTTTTCCCAATCCTCAGTCTTGTACTTTCCTCTGATATGTCTCCTAATTTATCCTGTATGTATGTGCATATATGTATGTATGTATGTATATATATATATATATATATATATATATATATATATATATAATTTTTACCTAGTAACTAGGAAATATGTGTGTATATTGTCTAAAATTAGACTTTAATCTCCTTGAAGGACAGGGATTTATTTTTTTTGCACTTGAATCCCCGGTGCTTTACATAGTGCCTGGCACATAGTAGCAGTTTAATAAATGCTAGTTGACTACCTGGTTGATTGGTGTGTTCTCTGCTCTTTTCATTATCCTGATTACACTCTTCTAAACAAGCATTGACTTGTCTATGTCTTTTCCAAAAGGCATCAGGCAGAGATCAACAGGTATGGTCTGACCAGAGCAAAGGATATTGGTACTATAACATCACTTGTCCTAGAAGTTATATTGCTTTAAATAGAGTCAAGGAGAATATTGACTTTGGGTGCTGTCATGTCACACAGCTGACTCACAGAGAGAGCCAGCAGTTTACCAAAACTGCTAAATCTTTTTTTTTTTTAAACAGGAACTGTAGTCTGGCAAGACCTCTATCATGTCAGGATTGTGTAGTTGACTTTTTTTGAACTCAGATGTAATGCTTTATGCATCTCCATTAAATTTCATCTTATTCAGCTTGGCCCATCATTCTAGTCTGTTGAAATGTTTTAGATCATGACTGTCAGCTAGAGCATTAGCTATCCCTGTTGGCTTTGTGTCACCTGCAAACTTGACAAGTATACTTTCTAAGGTTTCCTCCAAATCACAGATAAAAATATGGAAAAGGAGATAATGATATCTTTAAGGGTTGCCCCACAGAATTGTTGTGAAGATCAGGATATTTATATCCATATAAACATGTGTGTACATATGTACACATATATGATTACAAATATGTATGTACATATATATTTGTAAATCTTAATGTACTCTATAAATGCCAGCCTCCATATTGATTTTCTTGTTTTAAGTCTTTTGCCATGCCAATCCATTTTCTACACAACTCTCAAAGTGATTTTCCTAAAGTGTAGGTCCAGTTGTGTCACACTCTGCCTAGTTAAACTTTAGATGTTTCCTATTACCTCTGCAATAACTCCTGTATGGTATTTAAAGTTTTTCATAACCAGGACCCTTCCTATCTCTCCAGTTTTCTTTCATATTACTCCCTTTCACACATGATATTCCAACTATACCTGTTTACTTGCTATACCTCACACATAACACTCCATTTCCTGTCTCCATGCCTTTTTCATTGGCTATATCCCAATTCTGTATGCTATCCCTACTCACTTCTACCTTTTAGAATCTCTGGCTTTCTTCAAGACTTACCTTGAAGTCCACCATCTTTAAGAGGTGATTTTCTCTCTCCCCAGTATCTGGTGCCTTCCCCTTTAAGCCCACCTTGTATCAACTTGTATGAATCTGTCATCCATCAATGAAATAACATTGCCCCCTACCCACGTGGAATGTAAACTTCTTGAGAGCCAAGAATGATTTTTTTTTCTTTTTCTTTGCACTTAGAGCTTGATAAGATGATTACTGATTAACTGATTAATTATGATGAGAAGAATGATAGTATAGCATCACATGAGAAATTCTCACAACACAGTTATATTCTGGCTCCTGGATCTTAGCCAGATTATCTCAGGAAAGCACAACCTGATGCCAATTCCCCTTGCAAATATGCTGTTTATAGAAAAAGAATTAAAAGAGGATAGTTTACTGAAAGTTGGAGAAAAAAACTTAGAATTTTTGAAAAAAATGTTCAAAATCTAGGCAGCATACTTTTCTGCAAAAAATATGGGCTCAAGTGAAAATGTTTGGGTTCAGATCTCATTTCTGGCATTTCTACTGGTGTGATGTGGGCCAAGTCTCTTTCCTTCTAGCTCTAAGTCAGTGAGCCTGTGACCAGACTGGCAAAAAAGAGACAACAGCTTCCTTCTGACCGTGGATCCAGTTGTGGCTCCCCCAGCTCCCCTCATTGTTCCCAGTACTCAACACCAGGCACTGTTTTCAGGGAGGGCTAAAAACCATCAGCTGAGGTACGTGCCAGGCCATTATTAAGTAAGGATTTTATCATGGCCATAGTAAATTTCTGAGACCAGATTTTAAGTGTTTCTGACTCCAGTCCTAGAATTCTATCACTTGTATCACTTTATCACTTAGTACAATACATGCTCAATTTCCTCATGGTATTTTCTGAGAAGGGGACTCTGAATACATGAAACATGTTATCCATTAGCCTCCAGACATTTCTATTTGGGAAGAGACTCAGTTTTTTCCTGGGTTTTATCACAATGCTAGTACATCAGTGCCAGATAGGGAATTTGTGGCTATTTCCTTTGCACTAGTGCTGCCCCCAAAACAGGACCTTGTTTCACTTTATCTTTTAGGAGGGCCCCAGTCCTAGGGCTGATATGATGACTACCCCACCTCTCTCTCTTTTCCATCACTATAATTGTCTAAATATATGTAAATGTGTATATATACACATATATGTCTATTTATACATACATATGTTATATCTACTTCAACGTACAATTTTTAATCCTTTATCATGAAGCAACATGAATCACATTGGATGTTAAGTACATTTTTGATGGACCGTCCATTTTTCCAAGTCTAGCTTTGATTCTAGGTTTTCTTTTTTTCTTAATTAAAAAAATTTCAATTAAGTATTTATTTTCTTTCCCTTCTACCTCCCCCACATTAAAAAGAAATGAAAAGAAAAACAAAACTCTTATAATAAATATGCATAGTAAAGCAAAAAAAAATTTACATTAAATGTATATCTTATTCTCTATCTTGACTGACTTTAAATCTTTTCTTAAAGTTTTTATTGATTGTTACATCACCATTTTGTTGATGTTCAGGCATGTCCAACTTTTTGTGACCCTGTGGACCATACTGTTTATGGAATTTTCTTGGCAAAGATATTGGAGTGGTTTGCCATTTCCTTCTCTAGTAGATTAATGCAAACAGAGGTTAAGTGACTTGCCCAGGGCTGCAGAACTAGAAGTGTCTGAGACTGGATTTGAACTCTGATTCCAGGCTCAGTGAATAGGGCACTGAGCTCAAATCCACTTAGTTACTTCCACAAAACCTGAATTATCCCTTTCCTTTCATGTACCAGAGAGTCATCTCCTATGACAAACAGTATTTTTGAGAGAAGAAGAAAAAAGATAGTAAAACTGATCTGTACAAGTCTGAAAATATGTACAATACAATACTACTATAGACCTATTTCCACGGTGTTGTTCAACCATGCTTCACTCTCTGTGATCCCATTTTGGGGTTTTCTTGGCAAAGATAATGGTGCGATTTGCCATTTCCTTCTGCAGTTTATTTTGCAGATGAGGAACTGAAGCAATTGGGTTAGGTGTCTTACCCAGGGTCACAAAGCTAGTGTCTGAGACTGGATTGAACTCAGGAACATGAACCTTCCTGATTTCCATCCCAGTACCCTATCCGCTGTGCCAATTAGCTGCTCCCCATGAAAAGGTAGGCTACGTGTATCTTCTCATATTTTTCCATTCAAGGAGTACCTATAAATTTTGATGTCCTTTCTCATCCTAGCAAATAGGAGGGGTGCCTCCCCTGCCTCTCACTCTCCCCTCCCTTTCTTTCCTCAGAATAAACTTCTCTACTAGTTTAAAAGCTGATAAAGCACCCTAAATTTTCCCTGATTATCTTTCCAGTCTCAAAGAATCTCTTTGAGGCAGCTGGATGGGATTATCCAAATGGCTGTAGGGTGTTGCCAGGCATATTTTAAGAAGGTGAGAATAGAAAGCAGGAAAAAGGGAAGAAAGGTCCCAGTATAGCAATAATTGGATGGACTGAATGATTATCAGAGTTTAAGAGGGGACTACAAACATCTCCCAGTGTTCACTCCCTCTAATAAGCATACTGATCTGTAGGAAAATAACACCACTAACTATACAGTCCAAGGGTTTGGTGTGCAGCAGCACCTCTAGCAGGCACCGGAAGGATGGATGACCATGATAGGAAGAAGAAATCCTCCTGGGGAATTCATGGAATAGGAATCACCATCATGGTTACAACTACTGGGGGAGGGCAGTTTTGTGCTTCATAGCACACAGAACCTTGAAAAGAGGACAGATTTCTAGGAGGAAGTCCTGGGCTGCATATTGGCTTTACCACTTTCTAACCTTTGTGACCAGAGATGAATCACTTCACCTTTCCAGAAAGTCAGTCAGGTCTCTGGACCTCCATTAGACCAGAGGATTTGTAAAGTCCCTGATAGCTCTAAATCCTATGACCTCAGAATCCTCTTTCTTTCCTGCTTATCCTGATATTTGGGAGTCAGGGACTCAGGTTCCTCCTCTCACAAAACAAGGTACTCAAAAGCCATTTTATTATAACTGTCCCATTGGTCTAGGAGGCCCTCATCAATACATGGGAAATTTTAGTATACAAGTATAGAATAAATATTTTATGTGTTAGAGTAGCTTTTGGAGTCAGAGAATCTGGATTAGAAGTCTTGGCTCCGTAACTCACTGTGTGACCTTGAGTACATCACTTAATTTCTCTTAGAGTTACCTTCGTTGTCTGTAAATTACGAAGGGTTGGACAAGATGACCCAGGATCATATATCTAGTAGCTAGAAGGGGCTTCAAAGGCCATATAGTCCAATTCCCTCGTTTTATAAATGAAGGAACTGAGGTTCTTGGAGATTGTCATTTGTCCAAGATCACATACATAGTAAGCATCAGAGACTGACTCCATAGCGACTGTTCTTTCCATAGCACCATACTGCCTTCCTACTAAGATCTTTTCTGGCTCTAACTTTATAATCCCATGGTCATATGAAACAATAAAAGCTGGTGGTTTGAGAAAAAAATCAGCCAGCATTTATTAATCACCTGCTATGCCTGTCAGGGCATTGGAGTAGGTATGAGGAATACCGATACAACAGCAATGACAGTAAAACCCTCTCCTAAAGGACTTTGCATTCTATTGGGGGGCCGGAACCCAGACTCTATGTTCTCAGCTAGGCTAGAATTCAAATAATTTGGGGATAATAGGGAAGAGAGGTGATAGCAGCCCTCACACTATGTGCTATCCCTAGAAACTGTCATATCAGTGGCATCTGAAGAAAGTCTAGAAATTAAGTGCAAAAATACAGCGGAATAATAGGGCAGGGAGTCTAGACACAAAAGTCATAGTTGACAAAAAGTCCAGAGCTTGCCACACCAAACCTTAGATATCAATTCAGCTCTCTTATTACCCTGAGGAAGAAAGAGAGGTCCAGAAAGGGTAAGTGTCTTACTCAAAGTCATGCAGCTAGTTAATCGATATTCAACTAACATTGATTAAACAGTTTTGTGTGTAGGGTACTGTGTTAGATGCTGTAAATAAGAAAAACATGGCTCCTCCCTTCATGGAACCTGTAGTCTAATAGAGGAAGCAAAATATTTTAGCTAGTTAGTTGCAAAGCCAAGGTCAAATCTAGGTCTCTATTGCCAATTCATTGCTATTTCCACTCCAAGCCAACCCTCTTTGGAGTCCAAGGCAGCACAATATTCCCTAGCCTGAAGGCTGGAGTTAAAAAATGTTCATCCCCAAGGAGGAAAGGGACATAATGTCTCGCAAGAGGCTCTAAGAAGACAATATTTCTTTCTTGAACTACTTTTCACCAAATACAACGTTTGGAAGAGACTCTCGGTGTGAATATGAGGATGAAAAAGTAGGTGGTTCCATTTTAAAGGATGAAGTTGGAATAAAGACAAATAACATGAGCTCTGACATTCACAGATGACATACAAATAAATGGATTTCTCATCGGATCCAGCTTTTGACTCAATGTATCTAGGCAACAGAAGTCTGGATTTAATAACAGATGTTCGCTGCATAGCAATAACCATATAATGCCAGGGTAGACTAAAACAGCATTTTATCAACCAATAAATGTACTGTTTGCTTTAGTTTACCATTTTGTTCTTAGCTCACTTAAAAAAAAGAAAAAAAACCAGAGGACAGATTGATTCACTCAGCATCTGCTGAACTCAATATGCTCAGATTCATTTACAATAAAAAAAAAAATCTGCTCTCTGTTTACATTTTTTCACCAAAGCATATGATCTGATGTGTTAACACCACCAACTGGGTTTGCCAGAATGACTTTCAGGGATGCTTCTAGGGTGCCCTGACACAGTGCCGCACCAGTATTAGGGGGAACATCAGTGTACTGGAGTTATTCCCCTTTTGAGCAATGCTGAAAGAGTATAATCTGGATTTCCCAAACACATAGATGTGAGAGAATGAGCATTGACTTTTGTTAATTCACAGCAGCTTTCCTTTAGAAAGTCAGCATCTCTCATGTCTTTTAAATGGTATCCTAATTCAAAAAAATTCCATTTTCATGCAAATTCTAAGGAGTTTGTTCTGTTGACTTTTTCTGTAAACCGAGGCACAGCTGCGTCTTCAGAAAACAAGTCCCAAACTACACTGGGGACAAGCAGCACATTCTGAGTGTGTTGTAAAAGATCCTAGAAATAAACAATATTTTATTTTTATGGTAGAAAGCCTTCCAGGTTCCAGTTGGAGCCTTGGGAGAGACTTCTATATTACTCCAGGATGGATGCTCTGAATTGGAGGGAAGGTGGTAAATAGGGGGGTAAGATAGGGTCAAGAGTCAGACACAACAGAAAGGACTCAATAACAAAGAGATGGAACTAGTCAGTTTCAGAGATAACCCTTTCCCTGCCTTCTTCTAATGCTTTCTCTTAGAACTCTCTGCTCTCACTGTCCTCCAGTCGCTGATTCCAGCTATGCAGCTGCATTTCTCTGCTCCGTTGCTCTGTTTATAAAAATCTGCTGACAGCACAGGGACCTTCACTCCCCTCTCACCCTCAAAGATATATTTACTACTTAAAGGCAACAATTTTGTGTTTCCCAGAGCACCTCACACAAGACTGGACACACGAATAGAAAACAACTATTGACATGATACTGTGAGCAGTAAATTCACCAAGGGTTAAAGAGTACTTTTCTACAAAGAAGGCTCTTTGCCCACAGTAGACAATGACCTTAGACTGGTATCTCAGCAGTGGTGGAAACAAGACCCCTTCCTATTTTTGCTATCCCTAGAGTGACTCTCTCAAGATTGGCAAGATCCAGATGAATATTTTAGGTCTAGTCAATAGCCTTTGTGCATCTCTTGGTAAAATCAAGAGAGCGATTAATGATTGAAACCAGAAGCGCTTGATCTGTCAGAGAGAAAAAAGGTGAACAATTTGTGAATGATGTTAACACTCCACTGGTACCTCAACATTTTAAAAGGTGGTTGAGTGATAAATATTTCCCTTGGCATCACAGCTTAAAGCAGCCTCTTGGAAAGGACTGTTGCTAAATAATGGGCTTTGTGTGTGAAGCAGCATAGTGGATGGACATAGCACAGAAGTTAACTCTGTTCAAACCCCACAAAAGACACAACTCCTTATTTGAATCTAAATAAGTCACTTAATCTTTGACTGCCAATTTCTTTATCAACAAAACAGGGATAAGAATAGTGCCAACCTCAAAGGATAGTGGCAAAGATTAAGTGAGATAAGGTATACAAACTTCTTTGAGAACCTCAGCTCTATTCAAATATGAATTATAACCATAACCTTAATAATAATGGTTATTGCTTTTATTAGTATTTGCAAATTCTGTTAATTGCATGGAAAAAAGTCTAGAAGTCTTTCCTCACCCCCTCAAAAAAAAAAAGATAATCAGTAGTATCTATGCATTCAGGACAATATTTGTGAGAGAGACAACAGGAAAGAAAGGTGTGTGAAGTTTTATGATTTTACTTTTTTCAGGAGAAAAAGAGAAGGAGGGTACGCACTGGGAAAACAACATTGTCAGTCCTCCACTGAGGATCAGGCATCCAATGTGGATTGGTTAAGTGGTGCAATGGGCTGGGAATCAGGAGGATTCACCTTCCTGAATTCAAATCTGACCTCAGACACTAGCTGTGTGACCTCGGGCAAGTCACTTTATCCTGTTTGCCTCAGTTTTCTCATATGTCAAATGAGCTGGAGAAGGAAATGGCAAACTACTCCAGTATCTCTGCCAAGTAAACAACGTCACAAGTCAGATGTGACTGAATGACTAAACACACACACACACACACACACACACACACACACACACACACACACATCCAATATGATTCTCAGGCTGGAAAGATCTTCTTTAGTCCTGGTGGGGAGAACACTAGTTGGTATCTAGTGGAACAAAGGTAAATTGGATAGAGGTGTCAGACCCATGTCCTGGGGACCCACAACACTCTCAAATGTGGCTAGAATCAGATTAAAATGAAATTGGGAAATTTTTAACAAAATGACTAAAAATACACCAAAACATAGATAAGATTACATTTTAAAACTAGGTTCACATGCCACCTTCATGTATCCTTATAGGTTTAGTTGACCCCCATTTTTACTTGAATTTGACACCACTGAGGTGGATAGAGCATTGGACTTGAACTTAAGAAGCCTTCAGTTTAAAAAAAAAGCCCTGAGTTCAAATTCTTACTGATACTTCACAGCTGCGTAACCTTGGGCGGGTCACTTAAGCATTCTGTACCTCATTTTCCTCTGTAAAATGAAGGGGATGGACTTGATGGTTTTTAAGCTGTCTTCTAGCTCTCAATCTACGATTTTATGCACAGGCTCTGAGCTGGGCTGGAGAACAACAAGATGGGTATAAGAGAAGTGTGTGTATAGCTAGTCAGCTCCTGCCCATGTAGGGCAGCAGGTACATGCAATGCTAGGAGAGGCACAGGGGAATGAATCAGGCACTCCAATAATGCCCTCTTGCTGGCTTCAGTTTCTTAAATTGGCTAAGAGCTCAGTGTTCTAGATGTGCAGCTGAAAGAGGCTTCTGGGGCTTTCTACTCCAACCCCCTCATTTTACAAATGAAAACTCGGAGGTCCAAAGAGGATGAATTACTCACCCAAGGACATACAACCAGTAAGTCCAATTCAGTCATGTCTGACTCTTCATGACCCCGTGGACCAGAGCACACCAATATTGTCCTGTCCATAGGGTTTTCTTAGTGAAGTCTGTCACTTCTCCAGATCATTTTATAGATGAGAAAACTGAGGCAAACCGAGATTGAGTGACTTGCCCAGGATCAGAGAGCTAGTAAGTATGAGGCAAGATTTGAACCCACAATTCCTACTTGGAATAAACTCAGATCTCTCTACACTTAGAGCAGGGACCCACTTGCTTAAATTCAGTGATTTAATTTCTTCTTGGTTAATTATTCACCTGACTTGGAAAGCAGGAGATAAAGCTAAGCCTGAGATAGAGCTCCTGCTCCCTTTTCCTTTCCTCTGAAGGAAATACTACACTAGCAGCCCTTGAATCACAAAGGGATCATTTCATTGCTTAAACATAACAGTTTACACCAGGGGTTTACACTGATTGAGTGCTTAGAAGTTTACAAAGTGCTTTCCTCACAATAGCCCACGGGAGTTAAGTGTTACCACCCCCATTATACATAGGAGGAAGTTTAAGGAGATAAAGAGATTTGCTTAGTGGCTAGCCCAAGAAAGTTTGCATATGAGTCAAATTTTTTAATTGACATCTTCTGCTTTTATATCTTTCATCTCCAAATAATTCAACCCATTGACTTATTCTTTTTAACAAAGAAATATTTAAAAAGAGGGAGAGAGGCATAAGCCATAAAACTAACCAAAAGCTTAACTGAATCGGATGGTATGCAACGTCCCCTCACCTCTCTAATGAAAGTGAGGTAGGTGCATTTCCTCATTTCTTCTTGGGAACTTGGCTTGGTCCTTATAATTATACAATATTTAATTTCTGTGTGTGTGTATGTGTACACATGTGTGTGTGCACGCGTGTCTATGTTCTTTCTTGTATGTTGTTTAGTCAATTGTGAATACTTCTGTTTCCCTGGTTCTGTTTACTTTGATTTGCATCCGTTCATATAGATCTGTCCATGCTTTTCTAGGTTCCTCACAGTTGCCATTTCTTAAGGTATGGCAATATTCCATTACTTTCATGTACCACAATTTTTCCCCCTTCTCTTTATCTACTCTTTCCAGTTCTTTCCTACTACAGAAAGGGATATTGTGTGTGTATGCATATATATATATTCTATCATTGATATATCATTGTTAATTATTCAGATGTTTCCCAGTCATGTTCCATTCTTCATGACTCCATTTGGGATTTTCTTAGCAAAGACACCATAGTGAAATGACATTTTCTTCCCTAGCTCATTTTATAGATGAGAAAACTGAAGCAAAAAAGGTTAAATGACTTGTCCAGGGTCACACGTCTAGTAAGTGTCTGAGGCTAGATTTAGACTCAGCTCTTCCTGACTCTACACTTGGCATTCTATCCACTGTACCACCTATCTTTGAGATGCTAAGAGTATAGTTATCCCTTACACATTGAGGGAGAGAGGGGTGTAGCACTCCTGTGATCTAGAAAATCTATATAAAATTTTTTGGACTTTCATATTAGAGAAGAAGTCTGATTTTTTTCTTTTTCTTTCATGGGGTGTTTACATACCTTATTGTAAAATTTGGGTTGATATTATATAATACTATACATATATTCCATGCATTTCTCAGTTCTAAACTTTTTCTGTGTCATTTGCTGGACTTCACATGTGGTCTATAGCTTTCACAAAACTCCCCCAAAATTCCCATTTAATTTCTTTTGCCAACCCATGATATATCAAAATCTAGATGGAGAAAATCTCTATGTGGAAAGGATAACTGTAGATACATATGCCTAGCAATAGAAGGAATCCCCGGGTGAAGTGATACTGAAATCTCAGTGACTCTCTTAGCCTAATTCTAAATGGTTTTCCAGAATGACTAGATAACTCCACCAAGAAAGTATCACTGTCCCCATCTTTCCATAGTCCATTCAATATTAAGTAGTTAACTTTTATCTGCTTGGAGAATCTGCTGAATATGAAGTGAAACCTCAAACTTGTTTTGATTTCTTATAATTAATGATTCAGAACATCCTTTTATAGGACTGTTAGTAGTTTTCAGCTCTTTTGAGAACAGTGTCATAATAATGGTCAACATGGACACAGAGCTCTAAAGTTTGCAAAGTTCTAGTTTGATTCATATCCTTTTGCCACAAAGTCCAGTGCTCTTTCTATCTTAGCACACCGCTTCTCTAATATGCTTCTCTAATATCTCACAATCTGAAATGATTAGCTTGATTTTCCCCTTTGAGGACAGATGAAAGCTCCCATTTGGTTCTCCCACCTTGTGTGAAGTCCTTTTGAGCACCCGCCATCTGTCACAGCAAAGCTGCTGCTGACCTGGTGCCATGAGAGTAGCTGTGATGATAATAACACTTCCTGAATATATTCCTTTGAGTCCCTTTGAGCTAGCTGAGGAAAGTTATTATTAAAAATGATTTAAAACAAGCCTCCTATTTCACAGCTTTTAATATTTGATAAGATTTCAGAAAGACTGATGGAGAGCAGGGCATGTTGTCTGGCATTTTACAATCACAGTTTCCAGCTCTCTTAGAATTCCTTCAGGGTTGGGGGGTGGGAGGTGGGGATAAGGAAATCCCACAGAGAAAAGACCCAGCAGGGAATGTACTTCATAGGCCATCCTGGAGCACTGAGTCTACCTGGCAGGAAATCTTACTCCCATACTACCTTGGAGTTCTATACATCAATGGAATAAAAGACTGCCTGTGTGATAGTCTCAGGGGCTCTCTATGTCTTCCCACTCAGAAGCCTTCTCTAATTCTCTCCTGGCCTCCTCCCAACCCTGATGTTTGAAATATCATGGTTAGAATTCCATTCCCCAGGATTAAGGCTTTAGTCTCTGATAAAATGCAAATATCCTTGGGTGGGTTGACACTTTAGGGAAGGCGCTTTTAGGGAGTCCTTGAATTTAGATGGTAAATATATATATATATATATATATATATATATATATATATATATATATATATATATATATATGTATGTATATATACATCTCTATTTCAATATATAATTGTTTTCCTTTGTCACCCTTTCCTTTCCTTTCTTAATAAATACTTATTTCTTTCCCTTCCTCCCTACTTTCTTTCCTTCCTGCCTCCCTTCTTTCCTCTACTCCTCCCTCTTTCCCTTCCTTCATTCCTTCTTTCTTTTTCTTCCTTCCTTCCTTCCTCCCTTCCTCCCTTCCTCCCTCCCTTCCTTCCTTCCTTCCTTCCTTCCTTCCTTCCTTCCTTCCTTCCTTCCTTCCTTCCTTCCTTCCTTCCTTCTTTCCTTCCTTCTTCCCTCCCTTTTTTCTTTCCTTCCTTCTCTAGATCTATGATGCTATTATACCCCACTCTATGTAGAATGTCCTAACTCCCAAATCTGTTTTTTTCAGAGGAGCAGATTTGCATCTCCTCATTGGGGAGTTCTTTTATCCAATGGGTGACTCAGCCTACTGACAGTTTGTCTTTATTTTATATGAATTCTATGTCCCTGCTCTGTCTTGGACCCCATATCCATCCCCAGCCACCTGAAATTTACCTCCTGTCTGCCAATCTCCACATCAATAGAGTAGCAAATCCCCTTCTCAATCTCCTATAGGTATCCCTGAAACAATCCTTAGGCATCTTTCCCATTTTTTGAAAAAGATGTACATATGGTTCATAGGCCTGCCCACCAAGGCCCAATCTCTTGGTTTCTCAGGACCGGAGGCAAATTCCCGTTCCTTCTGTTTTTCCTAGAATCAGTCCCTCAGGAACAAAGTCTGTGCCACGTATTCACTCTTTCCTAACTGTCCCAGTTTATTTTCCTCATTTTGCTGGTTTATGGTGACACATTCTAATAACAAGTTCAATCTCTCAGCTGCTCTGAATTAGTCATTAATTTCATGGCTCTCCACTTTCATTAGCAGCTTTTTTACTTTCAACCTGCCAAGCAGGGACCTGTTTAGCACCCATCCCTTTTCTTTTCTCTGACTTAGACTCATCTCACTGGCCAAGGGGCCAAGGGCACGGAGGTCCCCAAATCCTAATTAATGGCAAAAGGGATAATTTAGTCATCTCCTGGGCAAGAAGATCTTACTGATGCTATAGCTACCTTGGGCTTAAGTGCCAAAATGCCCTGAAGCCACATATGGGAGCAACCCTAGTCCTGACCCAGGAGAGAAAGTAGAGCTTTAACTAATCTAACACCTTCAGAGTTCTGAATCCAAAACATTGCTACAGTCACACATCATCACTATGGGGACCCTAGTGCCTTTCAGAAGCTGTCCTCCCAGGGGCTTATGCCTGGTATTACTC
Source organism: Bettongia penicillata ogilbyi (assembly GCA_023548195.1). Classification (NCBI taxonomy): domain Eukaryota; kingdom Metazoa; phylum Chordata; class Mammalia; order Diprotodontia; family Potoroidae; genus Bettongia; species Bettongia penicillata. The sequence continues at coordinate 9,869,180 of JAJHZJ010000090.1, forward strand.
TGCTAGTCTGTGCCAGGGCAACGTTGCACCTGGCAAGAATGCACCTGGGTTTGTACTGGCCTCTGTACTGAAATTCCCTGCTCCCCTCTACTCCCCCATTCCAGCTTCCCTGCACAAGGTGAAAGGATCCTCTTTAATCCTCTAGAAAGGGCTGTGTTGATTCTTTCTTCTTAACTGGAGTATAAGCTCCTTGAGGACAAGGATGTGATTGGGTCATACCTCTTTACAAACTGTCTCAGCACTCAGGCCTGTGCACAATAAATACTTGTGGATTAACTGATTGATTGGAGAAGTCTCCTGGTTACAGAACTCTAAAGGAACAGTGTGTTCCTTTCCTATCCCTGCTCTAATAAAGAGCTTGAATGTCACTAATTGGCACACTACAGCTGGGAAGCCAGGAGCTGTTGGGTGCAGACTTTGCTGTTACAAAGTCAAAGAGATCAGTCTGTATCCTGAATGCTGATTTCTCCCAATACATTTGGAAGCATTAGCTTATCTAAATGCAGTCTACAACTAGGGGACTGTGGACAACCTTTTCTTTCATCCCTATATCTAGCCATACATTCCACCCTTCAACATTAATTAAGTGTCATAGGCATCTTAAACTCAACATGTCCAAATCTGAACTTTCTGTCTTTCTCTCGAAATCCTCCTCTTCCTAATTTCCCTGTTACTGTCAAAGGCATCACCATCTAACTAGAGGTGGAGAACCTGCAGCCTTGAAGTCACATGTAGCTTTCTAGGTCCTTGGGTGCAACCTTTTGACTGAGTCCAAATTTTACAGAACAAATCCTTTTATTAAGGGCATTTCTTCTGTGAAGTTTGGGTTCAGTTAAAGGGTTGCACCTGAGGAACTAGAGAGCCACATGTGTCCTTGAGGCTGCAGGTTCCCCACCCCTAATTTAACCAGTCACCCAGTTTCAAAATCTAGACGTCATCTGTGACTCCCCACTCCCTTTCTCACCTCCCAGAATCAATTTGTTGCCAAAGCCTGTTGAGTTTACCTTCCCTAACAAACTCTTGCATATACGTCTTTTCTCCTCTGACACTACTACCACCTTGGTATAGGCCCTCATCACCTCACTCTTGGACTGTTTCAACAGGCTGTTGGTTGGTTCATCTGCCCAGGTCTCTCCCACTCCAGTCAATCCTCCTCTCAGCTGTCAAAGGGATCTTCCTAAAATACTCCTGAAGGTCTGACCATGTCAAACTCCAATGTTTTCCAGGATCAAATATAACATTGATTGACATTCAGGGGTAGGGAGTCCTACACAATGCCATCAGCTCTTTTTTCCTATATAAAGCCGCAGACTCCCTACCCCTCACAGTACCCGACAGTAAAGTGACCTCCTTGCTTTTCCTCAAACAAGACACTCCATCTCCCAGTCTGGATATCTCTGATGCCTGGAGTGCTCTCCCTCCTCAGTCTCCTGGCTTCTCTGGCTTCTTCAAGTCCCAGCTGAAGTCACACCTTCTACAGGAAGCCTGTCCTGATCTCCCTTAACTTTAGTGCCTTCTCTCTGTTGATTATTTCCACTTTGCCCTGTGATAGCTTGTTTATACCTAGCTGTTTGTATATTATCTCCCTCATTAGATAGTGACCTTGGGAGTAAAGGTTGTCTTTTACCTTTCTTTGTATCCTTAGCACAATGCCTGGCACATAGTAGGGACTTAAAAATGTTTATTGGCTGATTGATAGCTCGGTCCTTTGCAGTCTTAATATACTATGACTATGAGCCAAGATTTCATAACTTTCTTTTTTGGTGGGTCAGAGAGAAGAGAAATGCTGAGAAGAGTCCAGCTGCCCTGGAGAGCATATGATTCAAACTGAATCAAGAGTTTGGTCCAATCTCATGGGTCTGAATATAATGGGCCAAATTTGGATAGACATCACCAACTGTGGCTCTTAGCTGTTTTTACTGCTAGTTGGGGACCCTCAGCTTCACATTTTGTCAGCATGATTCTTATGGAAAACTTGAAGCATTTGTTGGGAGAGAAAAATATTGGCTATACTTTTAGGTACAGAAGATTCTGAGATGGGAGATGGAAGTGGCAGTGGATTACAGAATTTCCCTCTCGAGTGGGTCTGGAGATGGGACACTTGTGTGGTCTCACACTTTGTATAGAGTCAAGTTCTGTTACATCAAGGGAACTACCAGTAAAACCACCATGTAAATGGGATGCAGAGAATGAAGGGTGTAGTCAGGAGGTGGCTGGGAGTTAGGATACACGCACACATACAGAGATAGAAACAGAGAGAGACAGAGATATAGAGAGACAGAGAAAGAGATAGAAACAGAGACAGAGACAAATAGACATGGAAAGACAGAGAGCAGAATCTCTTTCACCCATAGGAGGCCATTTATATTACTGAAAGGTTCTCAACTGCTAATCCAGGTCCTCCAACAAGTCTTAACATTTATTTCCTGCTACTATATGTAGGGACATTGTTGAGGTTATTCTAAGTATCAATGTCTCAGCAGCTATCTTTCTCATCTTGAAGTTTTATTTGAAGTCCTCATCATCATGCTTAGTTTACCATAGGGGTTCTTGTGTTTGTGTGTGTGTGTGTGTGTGTGTGTGTGTGTATGTGTGTGTGCATGCATGATGGACTCCTTTGGCGGTTTGGCGGTTTGGTGAAGACTTTCACAAAATGGTCTTTATAAAAAGTGGAAGGAGATGCTAAATTTCAACTAGAGATTAATGAAAATATAGATTTTTTTCCCATCCAAGTTCACAGATCCTCTGAAATCTATCTACCAGGCCCTGAATCCCAGTTTCTGTGGTTTCCTAGTACAATGGACAGCATCTTCTTGTGTTGTAAAGCCAGGGGTTTCTCTGGAGAGCTGAACCCAATAGAGCAAAAGATTCTTAATTGACATTTAAATGTCAGTGCACCACATTAAATGTTATGGGTACTTCATCACTCAGTCTGGAAGAGGTATAAACACATGGTGAGCCCTTTAATAACTGACCACATTAATTATAGATGCCCTTTGGTAGCTGGAGACAAGACTGCTGCAAATGCCAGGTTGTAACCAGACTGATGGGTGGTCCTTCCCTTCCTGCCTCATCCTTCTTCTGATCGAAGAGAGGTAAATTCTGGAAGCTGCTCATTCATGGATTGATTATCTGTACCCTGAAGATAATCTATTTATTTATAAAAGAGACAGGTAAGAAGACAGAGAGATAGAAGCTAAACTCATCTCCAACTTTGCCTATGATAGTATTTTCAGAAATGTCAGGCTCTATCAATCCTACAGTAAAATAATTGTTAAGGGGTTGGAAAGAAATAGAAGCAAAACAGAGAGGGGATGTCCCCTTAAACATCTTGTAAGACAAATATTACTGAAACCATTCTATTGTGTATTAATCAGCATCATTATCTACTAATTTCTGTGATCTCCTCTTGAGAGAAACACTAGAACTTGGAAAAACATCTAGAATACTACAATTGCTATTTTGCTAAGTACCAGGACTCTGATAGGGGGAAAGGAAAGAGGGATAGAGGAAAGATCTCAGTAAACAACCTACTTTTTCCATCTCAGTAGTACTCTAAGAGTGGTTGGGATCAGTGGTTTCATTTATATTATCTCATTTTATCCTCCAAACAATCCTGTGAGTTAGATGTGATGCTGTTATAATTACTCCCATTTAACAGATGAGGTTAACTGAGGTCCATAAGAGTTAAATAATTTGCTTAAGGTCTCACAGTTCCCTAGAGCTGGAGCTTAAAATCCAGGCCTTGATGACAAATCCAGAGTTTTTCCCACTTGACCTCACCACCTCTCAAGTTACACTGGCTGCATTATCCTGGAATGCATCTAAACCTGCTTTGAACCTATGGATATTTTGAGCCACCTCTTGAATTAATAAATTCACTTCCATCTTTATAAAACCATTTAATTATAATAGGATTATAGATTAGAGCTAGGAAAGTTCTTAGAGATCATTTAATCCAACTTCCTCATTTTATAAATTAGGAAACTGAGGCCCAAAGATATTGGGGAAAAAATAAACCTGACCCAAGTTCACACAGGTAATAGCCAGTCAATTCATTAAGCACCTACTATGTATTAAATACCATACTAAGCACTGAGGATACGAAGAAAGGCAGAAGATAGCCCCTGCTGTCAAGGAGGTCAGCAATTAATGGGGGAGACAACATGCAAATAACCATGTACAAACAGGTGATATACAGAATAAAATGGAAATAATTAGCAGAGGGAAAACGCTAGAAGTAGGAGGAATTGGGGAAAATTACTGTAGAGGAACTCTTGTACAAGATGGGATTTTAGCAGGGACTTGAATGAAGCAAGGGAAGTCAAGAGACAGATAAGGAGGGAGCATTCCAGGCATGGGAGTTGGGAGAAGGAGTCTCACACTCAAGGGAGTACAGGAAGATTACTATCAAGAGATAGAAGAACAGTTTGGGGTAAGGCAGGGACAGGATTGCAACCCAAATTCTCTTTCTCCAAATGGAGAATCCTTGTCACTGCTGGTGCAGGATTCTGGTTATCATCAAATATTGGCATTTGAAGGAAACTTGGGAATGGTCTCATTCCCTAGGTTGAGTTTTCCATATCAATGGAATTAAGGGTTGGTTGGGGTTATCCAGGCCAGAAGCAAGAACACAAAGGTAAACCCTATAGATCCAGCTGGAGTTTAGGAGGGATAACTAGATAACCTCCTTTGGAATTTTACACTGGAAGCATACACACTTTGCCATAGAAACCACTGAGATGTAAGGTGACTCTTTGTTTACTAATGTCTCTGCTCTGGACTGCCATCAAGCAACAGACCTTACCCAAACTGGTTACCAAAAATATCTTACAGGCTCTGAAGGCTCTCTCCAATGGACATCCCAGAAAGCAGAAGATAACGAAGATGAACACGCAGCAGAGGGTTTCACTAATGCTCCAACACCAGTAACACATTCATACCTTTCCATTACCTCACTGGATTCTGGTCCAACACAAGGATTTCAAGAACTAGTGTCATGATACTTCATTTTATTTTATTTTTGTAGTACATGGCCATCAATGTCCTTAAGAATTTCTGTTCATGAGTTTCCAGCTCATTAAAATTTAATAATAGACGTGGGGTAACATTAGGATTTTAATTTCTTTAATCAGCACTATCTCATTTACTACCTAGTTACTTTCCTGAAAACAATGCCTGCAGGGATAGTAACATGGGATGCTGAGTGGTCAATGCCCCACGCTTATTTTTCAAGGTTCTAGGCCCAGGTTATTGCTGTAATTCCTTGCAGCTGGACCAATGACTGCTGCAGGTTTCATGCAAAAACAAGCACTAGCCCCACCCCCACCCCCATTCTGAGGTCTAAAGTAAATCCCTCTATGTACGCTGGCTCTCACCCTCAACACCCTTGTATAGGAAAGTCAGTTTCCTCATCAGTAAAATGAAAAGGATAGTGTAAATCAAGGGTTCTTGATATGTGGGTAGACTTCAGGAGTTATGTGAACTTGGGTAGAAAAAAATCTGTGTTATAACATAATTGGTTTCTTTTATAATTGTGTATATTTTACTGTATGCACTTAAAACATCATTCTGAATAGGGGTCCACAGACATCATCCCACTTCCCAAGGAATCCATGATACAAAAAAAAAAAAGTTTGAGTCCCTGGACTCGATTATCTCTAAAGTCTCTTTCTCTCTAACATTTTATAAAGTGAACAATGAAAAAAAATCAACCACAAGGGCAGACTTGAAGAGAAAAAGGAAAACACTAAAGAGACATATAAACCAAGGGGCATGTGTAGTAGGAAAGATGGCCTTTTGCTCTCAAGACTCTGAAGCGGATTCCCCATAGCCCAATTTTGGATTGTGCTGTGGGTATCTCTTCTGATAGTGTGGAAAATACTTAAGCTTCAGGCTTTTTTTTTTTTTTAATAAAACACTAGGAGGACTGGAATTTAAGAATATTTTGAAGGACCAACCCATACCAATTTACACGGTACACATTTTTATCCATAAGGCAAAGGTAATTTTGTCTTTTAGTTGTTTCAGTCATGTCCAACTCTTGGTGACCCCATTTGGCATTTTCTTGGAAAAGATACTGCAGTGATTTTGCCATTTCCTTCCCCAGCTCATTTTATAGATGAGGAAACTGAGACAGAGTTAAATGACTTGCCCAGGGTCACACAACTTGCAAGTGTCTGACCAAAGGACCTTTCCATCTGACTTGGAGCTTAACCTAGTTAAACCTCCCCCATCAGAACAGGAGTTCCTGACGTTAGGGTCTGTCTTATTTTTCTATTAGTAACTTTGCTGCTTAGCACAGTGCTTTGCACACAGAAATTATAGTAAACATAGTAAGAATGAAAAACGCGTTATTCATTCTTCACCAACTTAATTCAAGCCCTCGTCACATCTTAACTGGACAGGTACAGTAACTCTCCCATTGATCTTGCTGTCCCAGGTTTCTCTCTTCACCAAGCCATCCTCCACAAAGCTGACAAAAGATATTCCTAAAGCACAGGTATGACCATATGATATCTCTCTGATCAATAAACTTGAATGACTCCCTATTTTACCTTTTGGAACAAACACAAATATTTATTTGGCATTTAAAGCCCTTTTCCACTTAGCTACAACCTACCTTCTCAGCCTAGTTCTACATTTCTCACTATGTACTCTGTGGTTCAGCCAAACTAGCCTTTTTGCCATTCCCTACACACAATATTCCATCTCCCATTTCTGTGTCTTTGCAAAGCCTGGAATGCACTTCGTTTTCACCTTTGCCTCTTAGAAATCCCAGGTCCTTACTTCCAGAGCATCACTCCAAATCACTCAAAATGAGGACCTGAAAAGACCTTTGCCTAAAAGGGCCAAGGTCTCCCATTGCATCCTGGCTCATCTCCAGTCATCCTGATCGATATCTGGCCACTGGATCCATATGGCTCTACAGGAAAGAGTGAGGCTGGTGACCTTGCACAGTCCTCCCTCACTCAAATCAAAGTCAACCGCAAGTCATGTCATCATCTCCCTGATGTCATGATCCTCTTTGAGAATGAAGGACAAATACAACCCTGATGCTTCTCACCTAAACACATAAGAAATATTGATGGATGATTGACTCTAGGAGGGCTTACCTATACTCCTTCCCTTTGACCCTGGGAGTTAGGGATAGTGGTTGGAGTGGAGTTGAGCAGTGAATATACATATCAGGCTCAGGTAGGAGCCTCTATTTCCCAGAGGGGCCTTCCATGGAAGTGTTCGGTTAGATCAGAGTTCCCTAGAGCAGGGATGGGGAACATGCATCCTCAAGGCCATAAGTGTCCTTCTAGGTCTTCAAGTGCTGCCCTTTGAATGAATCCAAACTTCACAGAAATCACAAATCCTTCTCAAATTCTTTGTTCTGTGAAATTTGGACTCATTTGGAGGGCTGCACTTAAAGGCTTAGAGGATCACATGTGGCCTCGAGGCTGCAGGTTCCTCAGCCTTTCCCTAGAGAATCCTTATGATGACTAATGAACGCAGATAGAAGGGATTCTTAATTCCCAGCAAACCTCAGACTGTCCTTTACCTTGAGCCTTGTCACTTGAATTATTTCTTATTTTAAAAAAAGTCAAAAAAGCAGCATTTCTATTTTACAAGATACACAATAGGGGGAGTAAGAAGAAATGGGGAAAATAGACAGTTGGAAATGCACTGAAGGCGAGATGATAGCAGTAACAAGGTTTGGGCAAAGGTGTAAGAGAGAAAAGATCCAGGTAAGAGGTGAGCTTATGCCTTAAAGATCATCTTGTCCAACCTATTTTTACAGGTGAGGAAACTAAAATCCAAGGAGGAGAAGTAACTTGCCAAAAGGTTTTGAATCCAGATTTGTTCCAGATTCAGGATGGTGCCACACTGCCTTCTTGTATGGGTGTGGGGGGATGGAGAGGGCAGAGGCAGTTTGATCTCTCCTGTAGACTCTCTTTGAGAACACAAACTGGAAGTGATGACTTCACAGGAGTAGTCTTGCTGTCTGTAGTTTGTTATTCAGTTGTGTCTGACTCTTTGTGACCCCTCTTTAGCATTTTCTTGGCAAAGATACTGGAGTGGTTTGCCATCTTCTTCTCCAGCTCATTTTACAACTGATGAAACTGAGGTCAACAGGGTTAAGTGATTTGCCCAGGGTCACACAGCTAGTAAATGTCTGCACCCAGATTTGAATTCTTGAAGATGAGACTTCCTGATTCCAAGCTCAGTGCTCTATTCATTGCTTCACCTGATGTGATAGCAAGTTAAAGCATCATAAGCCCTGACATTCACCTTGAGGCAGTGTGGTTCATCGGAAAGAACACTGAACTTGGAGTCATAAGAACTGAGTTTGAATCCCAGCTCTGCTATTTGTTTGCATGACTTTGTACAGGTCACTCCTCTTCTTGGGTCAGGGATGTCTGGTCTGTAAAATGAGAAGGCTGTCTTAGAGTGCTTCTAAAATCCCTTCCATTTCTAGGTCCATGAGCCAACCCCTAGCTCAGAGGTTCCATTTTTTGAACTGAGGTGGGGGGAGATTGGTGTCTGCGCTAGGTGTATCAGCCTCAGGCTTTTACAAGTATTCTATACTCAAAGGAAATACTGCCATAAATATGTTCCTCCTGGTCCTCTGAACCCAGCTCAGACCCAAAGGCTAGTTCCCTCTTTATGATTAAGGGAAGGATGAATAAATTATTCATTCATAATAATTAAATGCATTAATGACTTCATTATTAATAATATTCATTATTAGTAATAATTAAATGCATTAATGGATGAAAAATCAGTTATTAAGTGATTACAAGTGCCAAACACTTTGCTAAAGGCTAGTGATACAAAGACAGTCCTTGTTTGCAAGATGCTCACAGTCTCATTGGTAGCAGACAACACCCATTGGTGGGTCAGCTGCAGGGAAGGTGGCAAGGCCTGTTGGTTCTTAAGGTGATGCAAATCAAAAAAGTTTTTAATAGGAAATGCCAGCATTTAGAAATCAAGCCACAGAGTCTCTAGATTTATGTTGATCTTGCACCTGGAAATCACTTGCAATGAGAGCCTAGAAATATCCTTTATGTATTACTCCCCACCTCCCTCAGCATTTCCTTAATTACAGCTCAGCATTTGGATCATTTACTGCCTCATTCATAAAATGAGCCATTTGCAAGTGGCAGCTTAATGAAAACAATCGGAGGAAATGTTATAAATTGTTGGGGGGCGGGGCAGGAACAGGCAGCTGCCTGCCTCCTGACTGCCTGGTCTCTCATTTTGTTATCCTTCTCCTTCTTGGTCTTCCTTGGCCTCCCTGTCCCCTCTGCTGAGGCAGATCCCTCCAGCCCACACCAGCCCTTCACTGGTGCTCAGCTGCGAGAAACTGCTTTCAGCAGGTGTCCTCAGGCCCCACTCGTGGGACCAAGGGGTCTTTCAGAAATGAGGGAGAAAATATAGATCCCTGAATAGCTGGAGGACCTAAGAGATGCTCTAGGAAATAGGATCAGAGGAAGATGAGGGCTGTGACATTAGATGATAAGTTGAAATGAAAATTAAATCGGATATCATCTCTCCTTCAGGGCCAATGAACACTGGCTGGCTCTGGTGAACTTTTGGAATGAATTTCTTTGAGCGGGGCCATATATGGAAAATACCTGTTGAGTTAAGAAGGTACAGGAGCTGGACCTATGATTTCACTGGTATAGGAAACTACCAGGTAAGGATACTCTCTCTGCCAATCCAGATTGGAATATCCTATAGTTTCAGAAAGTTTCTTGGGACCCCCAGAAGTTGTTAGTTGTTCATGGTCACACAGCCAGTATTTGTCAAAGAGGGATTTGAACACTGGTCTTCTTGGTTCAGAGACTAGTTTGAGATTCATGACTGTAGGCTGCCTCTCCAATGGCCCAAAATAAGTTATTAAATATGGGATGTTTGGGGGCCCATGGATGGGAAGATGGAAATCATGAAGGAACATGAGTCTACTCACAGAAGTCCTTCCCATCCAATATCCCATTGTGTCTGTAAAATAGAATTCTGAGGCCATCCTAATGGGAAAATTCTTGGGCTTTGGGTTGTTGGTTTCTTGTTCAGTCACAGCTCAGTCCATGGCAGGAGGTTCAGCTCAGAGGACACCTGGCCTTATTTGAACCCCTAGGAGGGGATTTACCTTAGGAGATGCTTTAATCTTGTATGTGTCCAGATCTTTCCTGCTCCTATCTCTGACTTCATGAATCCCCAAGAGTGGAGAGGCCTTCCTAGGCTCATAGCTCATAGATTTTAGAGTTGGAAGGGGTTTTAGAGGACAAGTAGTTCAATGTCCTTATTGTGCAGATGAGACAATAGGCTTTCAGAAGTTTAGAAACTTTCCCCTAGTCATACTAAGTATCAGAGGCAAGACTTGAACTAGGGGATTGTTATGTTCTATCTAGAATACAACAATTCTAAGGAAACCTAGGAAAATCCTGCCCCATAGTCAAAGTCTTTTTTCATGTATTTGGACTGAATTTACCCTCCTGTCCCACCCCCATCTTGCCCCTCATCCATGTAGTATCAGTAGAAATGGCAGTTAGGTGGCACAGTGGATGAGCACCAGGCTTGGAGACAGGAAGACTGATCTTCATGAGTTCAAATCTGGCTTCAGACAACTTACTAGCTGTTTGACCCTGGGCAAGTCACTTAACCCTGTTGGCCTCAGTTTCCTCATCTATAAAATGAACTGGAGAAGGAAATGACAAGCCACTCCAGTATCTCTGCCAAGAAAACCCCAAATGGGATCATGAAGAGTTGGACGTGACTGAACAATAATACTCAGTAGAAGGAAGGGTCACTCATGAATGTAAGACTGAATGACCTGAGACCAGGATGGAGACAGGGAAGAGTAAGTGACATTTCATTCCATGGTCAATGGGCAATGCGTACCTTGAAAGCCTTCTTTCAGGGGGCACTGTATCCAAGTGACCAGCCTCCATCCCCAAGCACACCCAAGATGATTTTAAATGCTCTGGCCCCTTTCTAATGAGATTCTCTGGAACAAACGATTCTGATAAAAATCACTACAGCATTTACTACTGATTATCAGTCAGATATGTGCTGAGCTGCGCTGCATGTCTGCATTAATCTGAGTAATATCTCAGTTCAATCTTGAACTAATTGGAGAGCCTAGGAAAGCCAGTGAATAAAACTGTTGTTTATCGCTGGAGCAACCAAGTGTCCGTGTATTTCTATTCAGGGAAGATGGGCCTATGAAGGAAAGTGATTCTGTTCTGCCTGCCAGCTACACATTATAATTACAATTCTTGTCAGAGGAAGATGTAGAGATAAAACCTATTCCCTAGACAGCCATTCTCACTAATCCCCTGGGAATCCCTGGCTTAATTAAATACCTGGTTTAAGCTTCAGGCTTGGGTGTTGGGTAGCACGTCTTCATTAAAAGCAGATACCAGTGGTGCCCTAAGCAGATGCCAGGGATGGGAGATACTGAGATCTCAAATAGTCCCAGGCATAAGATCCTGGAACTACCAGAAAGCAAGAGAAAGCTAAAAGACAGGCACAGAGCGGAACCAAGGCAAAGGTGACTCTGGATGACCTCTAGCAGATATTTTCTGGGAGACAGATTCTCCAGGTCATGAGCATGGACACACTTTAGCTGAGGAGACTTTACTCAAGGTCCCTCCCTCTTCAGCATTAGGTGGGAGTCTGCAGCCCTTTGTCCATGGTAATCACATTTCTATATCAGTTTATACATGCCATCTCATTTGATCCTGACACTATCTATCTGAAGTAGAAGGAATAAGTATTACTATGACCATTTTACAGATGAGGCAAAGAGAAATGCATTCATTGACCCAGGTCATATACTTAATCAGTAGCAGATCTGGGGCTTAGAATTGTCCGATTCATAGCTGAGTGGTCTTTCCACTGCAAATATTCTTGTTATTTAATTGATCAGATGTGTCTAACTCTTCATCATCCCAATTGGGATTTTCTTAGCAAAGATAATGGAGTAGTTTGCCATTTCCTTCTCCAGTTCATTTTACCAATGAGAGAACTGAGGGAGGGTTAAGTGACTTGCCTAGAGTCACATAGCCTGTAAGTGTACGAGACCAGATTTGAACTTAGGTACTCCTGAATTGAGGGCCATCACTCCATCTGCTGTGCTACCTAGATGTCCCTGAAAATATTACCTCTTCTTCATCCGTGACTAAGCATTGCACTAAGGAGGAAACAGGGAATGGGCTATGGTGGAAAGAAAGATCATTGGATTTTGGAGGAAGATGATTTGGGTCTGTATCTTGGCACAGTTATTTGCTACCTGTGTAGGACTCAGGTAAGTCCATTGTCTTTCCTAGGCCTTAGTTTTCTCATCCATAAACTGATAGAGTTGGACTAGATAATCTCAAAGGCTTCTTCTGGCTCTAAAGCCCATGATCTTCTCCTACCTGGGACCATAATAATAGCAGTTAGCATTTACATAACACCTTAAAGTATGCAAAGCACTTTACAAATATTATCTCATTCAATCCTCACTAGACATTGAAGTCAGTTCTATTTATTTATCATCATTTTACAGATGAGGAGACCTGAGGCACAGATTGGTTAAGTGACCTGACCAGGGTCACACAGCTGGGTCACCCCCCTGCCACACATTCTGCCCCATGAACAACTTTTTCTTCTCTTTTGTATGTGCCTTTTTCCTCTTTTTCCCAAGGACTATGGATAAGACCTTTTCCCAGTCACTCTAACCCCCGGGATTGCTTCCTTCTCTGAATTTCTGCTCCTGTCAGTCCTGAAATCCCCTTTGTGAAATCATCTTCTTTGTCTTTCTTCTTTTCTAGTGATTTTGATCCATGTACACTTTTTCTCCCAAACTCTGACTTTATGGATTCCTAATAGTGAAGGAGACACCATTCTACATTAATATGCTCATAGATTTTTGAACTAGAAGGAGTCTTACAGGCCATCTGGTCCAATCCCCTTATTTTACAGATGAGGAAACTGAGGAGGTATCATTTGTGTGATGGTAAACTCCTTAAGGGCAGGGACCACATATCAGCCATGGGAGCTCAAATCTTTGTAGATGCTCAGTAAATACTCATTGATCAGATTATACCAATTCCCTCTCTCTTGAAAGAGATGTGAGTCCTATCCATCCCTACTCCTTTTTTATTGAAACAAATGTCTTTACAGAAAAGATGGCTTCAGTGGCCACCTGGCCTTCTACCTCCTACCGTTTGGTCACAGCAATAGTTAAATCACCAGATTGGATGTGACAGATACCATTTGGTGTCTACAGCATGCTGTAGCATGATATTGTGAGGGGCTTTTCCATTACTAAAAACCCCCATTGCCTATTTCTCAAGTTCAAGACTCAACTCAGACACTAGTTCTGTGACCCTGGACAAGTCACAATCTCTATTTTCTCAGTTTCTTCAACCATAAAATAAGGATAATAAAATTATCCCTTCTACTTCATGGCAGATAGGGGCAAGGTGCCCCCATGATCTGGAAAATCTTTGTAAAATTTTTTGGACCTCTCTTCCTACCAGAGAAATCTGAATTTTTTTTCTTTGTTTTTTATGGGGTGCTTACAGCACCTTATTGTAAAATTTGGATTGAGTATTTGGCTACATGGAGGTCAATGTTAAGTTAAAATACTTTTTCTGTATCATCAGCAGCTTCTGCAAAAGTCCCCCCCAAATTCCCACTTAATTTTTTATGTCAATCCTTGATACATAGAAACCAGGGGAAAGTCACGTTGTGGAAGGGATAACCATAATAGCACCTACCTCACAAGGTTGTTATGAGAATCGTTAAAGAGATAATAAATTGTGAAGGACTTAGCATAGTGCCTGGCATATAACAAGAGCTCTATTATTGTTGGTGTTTAGATGGGCTGTTGTGAGGTCAATAAGATAATGGCTATAAAGCACTTTGCAAACCTGAAAGCACTATATAAATGTCTATTATTAATATGAATTAGCTGCCCCAGAATACTCAGATTCAGTGCTGAACTCTTCCATGTTGCCTCTGCCCATGCACTTCCTTGGATCATAGGATTTAGAGTTGGAAGGGACCTTAGGAGTATCTGATTCAATTCCCTAATTTTATAGCAGAGGAAATGGCAACTCTGTTAGCAGACCTGTAACTAGCATGAAGGGCAACTAGGTGGTACAGTGGATAGAGCACCAGTGCAGGAGTCAGGAAGACCTGAGTTCAAATCTCACCTCAGACACTTGATACACACTAATTGTGTGACCTTGGGCAAGTCACTTAACCCTAATTGCTTCATCCTGGGTCATCACCAGTCATCCTGATGAATATCTGGTCACTGGATTCAGACGGCTGTGGAGGAGAAGTGAAGCTGGTGATCTGCACAACCCTTCCTCACTCAAAACAAAGGCAAGTGCAAGTCACGTCATTGTTTCTCTGATGGCATGGTCTTCTGTGGCAATGAAGGACAAACACACACAACTAGCATGAGGGGCACTTGCTTCCTGGGTACTGGAAGGGATGGTCAGCCCTAATGACTCTTCTGTTCCTTATCACTACATGACTAAAACACCCCTCTTCCCAGGGTCATAAGCCCCATGATTATAACCCTCTTTTCTCAGGACCTTCCTCCATCCTCCTTCCCCATACCTACACTGGATTTTCACTTTTTTTAAATTTTTATTTGACTGTTTTTAGTTTTCAACATTCACTTCTATAAGATTTTGAATTCCCAATTTTCTCACCCTCCCTCTACTCTCCCTTCCCCAAGATAGTGTGCAATCTGTTATAGGCTATACACATATAATCACATAAAACATATTTCCACATTAATCATGTTGTAAAGAAGAATTAGAACCAAAGGGAAAAATCAGAAGAAGCACCGAAGAGACAGAGACAGAGGAGAGAGACAGAGACAGACAGAGAGAGAGAGACAGAGACAGAGAGAGAATAGTATGCTTCAACCTGCATTCAGACTTCAGAGCTCTTTCTCTGGATGTGGATAGCATTTTCCATCACAAGTCTTCTGGAATTGCCTTAGATCCTTGTTTTTCTGAGAATAGCTAAGTCTATCATAATTGATCATTGCGCAATGTTGCTGTTGCTGTGTGCAATGATCTCCTGGTTCTGTTCACTTCATTCAGTACTAGCTCATGTAAGTCTTTCCAAGTTTTTTCTGAAGGTCAACTCTTCATCATTTCTTATGGAACAATAGTATTCCATTACATTCATACACCACAACTTGTTCAGACATTCCCTAATTGATAGGTATCCCCTCAATTTCCAATTCTTGGCTACCACAAAAGGAGTTGTTATAAATATTTTTGGGTCTTTTTCCCATTATTATGATCTCTTTGGGATACAGACTTAGAAGTGGTATTGCTGGGACAAAGGGTGTGCACATTTTTATAGCCCTTTGGTCACAGTTTCAAATTACTCTCCAGAATGGCTGGATCAGTTCACAACTCCACCAAGAATGCATTAGTGTTTCAACTTTCCCACATCTTCTTCAACATTTATCATTTTCTTGTTTTGTCATGTTAGCCAATCTGACAGGTGTGAGATGGCACCTCAGAAGTTGTTTTAATTTTCAGTTCTCCAATCATGTTTAGAGCATTTTATATGACTGTAAATAGCTTTAATTTCTTCATCTGAAAACTACTTGTTCTTATCCTTTGACTATTTATCAATTTCAGAATGACTTATAATCTTAAACATTTGATTCAGTTCTCTGTTTATTTTAGAAATGAGGCCTTTATCAGAGACATTGACCATAAAAATTGTTTCCCAGCTTCTAATCTTGGTTGCAATGGCTTTGTTTGTTCAAAACCTTTTTAATTTAATGTAATCAAAATTATCCATTTTTCATTTCACAATGTTCTCTATTCCCTGTTTGGTCATAAATCTTACATGCTTCATAGATTTGAAAGATAAATTATTCCTTGGTCTCCTAATTTGCTTATAATCTTACCCTTTGTGTCTAAATCATGTACCCATCCACTGAATTTTCGAAGGAATGGACCATTCACCCCTCTCCCAGTGCGTGAAGCTGTCACTATCCTCCACCCCAAGGGTTGCTCTCCTCTGTGCTTTCCTCCCACATTTGTTTCTTCAGGAGAGAAAATTCCCTAGTTATGGCTTTAGAACCAATAGAGGTAAAGGTGACAAGAACCCTAAATAGCTGAAGTGGGATTGGTTTATTTTACACCTTTGAATTCTCATCAAACAGCACAGGAGTTTCTATGCAGGAAGCACTCAGTAAGTATTCATTGAATTGAACATTAGACAAAGCTCCTGGCTAATGTCGGACATTGGCCTGTGTTCAGTCACTGAGGATAACACATGCATGATGTAGAGATATACACACACTATAACTCGTGCCTAGGTGACACATGCTTTTTTCTCCAAGTCTTACAAAAGATGATGTTTCTGGGGATGTGATGTTACGAGCATAGCATATATCACATACAAATTGGGTTTGCCCTTACAAGGCTCACAGTGTCCTTGATGAACCTGGACTTGGGAATGGTCAGCTACAAAGGTCTAGCTTCCTTTTCCCCCAAAGTCCCTTTCCCATCCTAGCCTGGGGACCATAGCCCTTCTTCAAGGTTATAAACTGAGAGGAGAATGAAACTAAGGAGACTTCCTTTAAGACAGCTCTAATTCCATCTTCAGCAAAGGACTTTCCTGGTTTCTACCCTGCCTTCCCCTTCCCCATCCCCTACTGCTGGCATCTTCCCCCCGAAATATTTGACTTCTCATTTACACTGCATATATTTTGCATGTACCTTAGTTGTTTGAATATATTGTCCCTTACTGGGATGCGAACTCCTTCAGGGTTAGAATCTTGTTTCTGCCATTGTCTCTCAGCTATTTAACACAGTTAAGCCTGGCATATACCAGTTTTTCAGTTGTTCAGTCACTTCTAACTCTTTGTGAACCCGTGGACCATACTGTCCAGAGTTTTTATTTTATTTTGTTTTGGGTCAAAAATACTGGAATGCTTTACCATTATTTTTAGTAGATTAAAGCAAATGGAACAATTGACTTGCCCAGGGTCACACAGCTAGTTAAGGGAATGAGACCAGATTTGAACCCAGGTCTTCCTGACACTAGACTCAGTGCTCTATCCACTGAACTATCTAGCTGCCTTGGCATATAGCAAGTGTTTAATAAATGCTAGATGACTGATGACCTTCCTGGGAGCTGGGGAGGAAGAAGAAGCAGAGGGTCTGCTCAGTTCTACTCCAAAGTGTCAGCCACATGGAAAGGCAGTGACCAATTGCCTTGGGGGCTGGATCGAATGCCATGCAAAAGTATCATAATTGTGGTCTTGTGTTATGGGAAGCATTGCAACTCAGGTGCTTAAGATAACATTTATGTACAGTCATTGACCTAACTGCAAGTGACAGAAAAACAGCTCTCTGTCCTCCATCTCCCATCACACACGATTATCCAGGCAGGGTGGCCCATCACTTATTACTGTCACAGAGCATTCACCCTTACATTGATCCCAATG
This sequence comes from Bettongia penicillata ogilbyi, assembly GCA_023548195.1. NCBI lineage: Eukaryota > Metazoa > Chordata > Mammalia > Diprotodontia > Potoroidae > Bettongia > Bettongia penicillata. The sequence goes on from JAJHZJ010000090.1 coordinate 9,886,662, forward strand.
GAAACCACCAAACTCAATCAGGAGAATGACCCCGTCACAAGGAGACAGACGTGACAGGACTCTGTCTACCATGAATGCCTGCCTCTCTGCTCAGGGCCAATCACCAATCATACTGCCCTCAGGGCTCTCCTTCAGCAACTTCTCTGGATACAGCCATGGTTCTTTTGCTTCATGAACTGAAAGCATGTGGATAATAATGATGATGACTTCAATTAATGATGATGACAATTTTTATTAGAATAATTACAGCATTTAAATGGCACCTTAGTTTTGAAAAGAGATTTGCAAATTTTATCTTGTTTGATTCTCGCAACAACTCTGAGTTAGGTACTGTTATTATCCCCAATTCACAGATAAGGAGACTGAGGCTGAGAGAGGTGAAGTGACTTGCTGAGAGTTATAGAGTTTCTTCACTGTGAGCCTCTGCCTGTTACTTGCATGGAGTGCCCCATTCCAATTCATCCATATGTCTATTAAGGAGAAGGAAGTCTAATAAACATCCTCTTGTCCTCTGCTCTAGAAAAGACTGCCTGTTCTTCACCAGGACTGAAGGAGGAACTTGCTGATAGGACAAAAAAAAGGCAGGGGTGAAATCAGAGATATTCATATCCTGAGAGAGAGGAACGACAACCTGACTTACAAAGATTACCGTGTTTATACTTGCTGGACTTTATTTTCTCCATCAAGGTTATGGGATGCCTGTCTCACCAGTTTTCATCTTAAAAACAAAACTCTCCTGCTCAATAAATGTCAGTGGCTCACTATCACTTGTAGGATCAATAGAAACTTTTTTACTTAGCATTTAAAATCCTTCAACACCTACATCTGGACTTATTACATGTTATTCTCCTTCATGGGCTCTGTGGTACAGTGAGGTCAGCCTCCCTCTTATTGCTCATAAATTGCATTTCCATCTCACCCTCCATCATGCTGGAATGCAATTCCCTCTTCATTTCTACCTCTTAGATTCTCTGCTGTTGTGCAGTTGTTTTTCAGTCATGTCTAACTCTTGGGGACCCTACTGAGAGTTTTCTTAGCAAACACACTGGAGTGGTTTTCCATTTCTTTCTCCAGCTCACTGGACAGATGAGGAACTGAGGCAAGCAGGGTTAAGTGACTTGCCCTGGATCATACTGCTAGTAAGTGTCTGAGGCCAGATTTAAACTCAGGAAGATGAGTCTTTCTGACTCCAAGTCCATCACTCTATCCACTGCACACTTAGCTGCCTATTCTGTGCGCATAAGAGCTCATTTGAATTACTGTACCTCTCCACTTGGGAACAGAGTGCTCATTGTGTATCCAGAAACATATTTACTAATTCTAGAGGCCAGTGGGGCACTCTGTGCTTCTTGTCTCCTAGGCCAGGCTGAGAGCAATGGGGAAGATGATTAAAGCTGGGGTGTAAAGGGAAGATGAGACTAGAGGGGGGAAAGGAGGTCGGGAGTATATTAACATAAGCTCCCCTCGGGCCTGGGGAGGGAATACTAGAAGATTCATGCCTCAGCTACTCCAAACCAAAGGTCATGTTTTTCTGTGCCTTCCTCAGGAAGAGAATATGGAGCTCAGCATGAGGCTGAGAGGGGCCTTCCGAGATGCTCAGAAGGGGTCCCCAGCATACCAAGCAGGTGCCAGCTCAGAATGATGTCATTGCTCCTGGGAGGCCATTCCGGATGTCTCCACATTACCCCTAGGCAGCAGACGGGATATTTCTTACCGAAGCCCGACATTGATTCATCCCTGGCTCTCTCAGGGTAATAAAAGCATCCCTGCCTGGCTTAGGGCCCAGGGGCTGAGCTGTTACCTCCGCTGACAAATAGCTCCTGTTTTACTAACTTCACCAAGGTTTTTAGAAAGCAATGAGCCTGAATAGTGAGCTTTACTGGAGTGAACTAGGTCCCCTCTCCCTATGTGTTCTTCTCAAGAAATGAATGGGCACCTGTATAGGCAATTTTGAGTGTAGTCCTGTCCAGAGGCAAGGGATGGTCTATGTGACTCCCACAGACTCTTCCCACCCCCAGGACACTGTACAGTTTGGTTTGAATTAGTGCAAATCATAAATCCCTTGGAAGTGAACGAATGTATTAAAATCTGTACTTTTAGAACATATAATTAAGAAAAAATCATAATTGGTTTTAGTCCAATGGAAATAGGCAGTGTGCATTCAAATAATGTGCTGACTACACACAATGTAGTAGAAATCACTATAATTCTACGATAGCTACCAGTTTTCTATTGGGCGATCATTAAGACAGTGCCTCTCCTACTTTTTTCCTCCCCCATTACTGCCTCTTGAAATCTTTTCTTTATGATGAAAAAATCTTACCATCAAGGAGCTATGTTCTTCTTTAGTAATACCAATGAATGCTGCCTTCATTTGTATATCACTGTGCTGTTTCCAAAGTGACTTTACTCACATCATCTCCCTTGAGATAATACTATCCTCACATGCTCAAAGGAACTAATGTATGTATGTAAATAACTCTGCCAAACTTAAAGTGATAGAAACATTCCAGCTATTTTTCTTGTTCTAATTTTCTCATTTTTCTCATCTTTTTATTGTTGTAATAGAGATAGAAACTCTACTAGAAATAATGGCAACAATAATTATAATGGTTTTTATAGCTTATGTTAGTTTTGAGAATGCAACACCAAGGGCTGGCTGGCCACATTGTTCAAATGCCAAATTTATGGAGAACTCACACAAGGCAAGTACTCACATGGAGGTCAAAAGAAATGACACAAGGACACCCTCAAAATCTCTCTGAAGAACCTTGGGATTGATTGTGAGACATGGGAGACACTGGCACAGGACTGCCTCAAAGAAGGTACTGTGCTTTATAAGCAAAGCAGAATTGCAGTAGCTCAAAAGAAACATGAGATTCACAAATTTAGAGACGTCTCTACTCCAAATGTTCATGTAGACTATTTGTGCCTGACTGTGGTAGAGGCTTCCAGGTTTGTATTGGTCTGATCAACCATAATAGGATACACTGTACCCCAATAAAATGATGTCATTTTGGTCATCTTCGAGAATGAAGGACAACAGCCACAATAGTTCATGGAAAACTGTCAGGGGTTAAGAGCAGGATATAGTAACCTGTCCTGGGACCACAAGTGGACAACCAGTGTTGACTTGAAGACCTCCAGTGAATGGAAACCCTCTTCTACCCAAAGCTATTCATATTCTTGGGTAGCTGTCATGGTTAGGAAACCCAAATTTACCTTTTTCCCCTTCTAGCCATTGCTTCTAGTCTGGGATCAAGGGAAGAAGGCTAATTCTTCTTCTAAGAACATGATAGTCCTTCAAATATTCCATTAGAATAGTCATGCAGCACAGCACCTTGGCTAAATCACAAGTTCTGTAGTCAGAGGTCCTGAGTTCCAATACCGTCCTGAACACTGATTCTGAGAGTGTTAACTTTCAGTTAACTTTTCCATTCTGGGTCTCATTTTCCTCATCTATGAAATGAGGGGGATGGATGGGATGGCTTCTGAGGTCCCTTCCACCTCTAGCTTTGTGGTCTCAGTGCTGACATTAAATCTGCTCTTCTTTAGGCTATATATGACCAGTCCCTTCTCCTAATCCTCACATGGCATGAACCCAAGGCCCTTTCTCCATCCTGGTTGCCTCTTTCCTACCTAGTTTTTGGAGTCCCTTCTTAAAATCTGGCACTGAGAATTGAACGCAACTCTCCAGACGTTGTCCACCCAGGGCAGAAGACAGATATGATAACTTCTCTAGTCCTGGACAAAGAACCTCTTCATATAGCCCAAGGTCACGTTAATTTTTTTTTGATTGCCAAGTCACCCTACTGAATCATTTTGAGCTCACAGTCCATTCGGATCTCTGGATATTTTGTAGCTCAGTCTCAGTCAAAGTGACTTTGCTCACATCATCTCACTTGAGATAATATGATTCCCACATGCTCAAATGAACTATAAAAATATAGTATATAAATATATACTATATATAATATAAAAATATATAGTATATAAATGCTAAATTATATATACTATGTAAATACTAAATATATAGTATATGTATAATATATAAATATATACTATATAAATAAATAACTCTGCAAACCTTAAAGTGATAGAAACATTACAGTTATTCTTCTTGTTCTAATTTTCTCATTTTTCTCACCTTTTTTTATTGTTGTAATACAGATAGAAACTCTCCTAGAAGTAATGGCAACAACAGTTATAGTAGCGTTTTATATTTTATAATAACCTTGAGAGTGCAACTCCATGGGCTGACTGACCATGTTGAATTCACCTTTTTTATTTTGTGCTTGTGAGGCTGGTTTTTTTAAATCCAAGTGTAAGGCTATACATTTATCTCCATTATTGCCCTATTAGAATCTGTCCAATATTCCAGCCTGATTATATCCTTTTAGGTTCTAAATCCATCATTTAGTGTCATATGCAAATTTATGTGTATACTTTTATCCAAATCATAGATAAACATTTTAAATGGAACAGGACTAGGCATAGATCCCTGGGGCACTCTATCAAAGACCTTCCAAGTCAATATCAAACTTAGAAAATATCTGATCACAGATATATAGCTAGAAGAGGCCTCAGAAGCCCTCTCATCAAATCCTCTAAATTTTACAGATGAAGAAAATGAGAGGTTAAATGGCTGGCCCTTTGGTAACAAAGGTTGTTGGTATGAGAAAAGAAATTTGAACCCAAGTCTTCTGACTTGAGAGTCAATTCTCTTTCTGCCACTGTACACCCTAGGTGCCCACAATTAGAATTAGAAATGACTCAATGATTGGATGTGGTACAGTGGAAAAGTACCAGACCTACGGTCAGGGAGACTTATCTTCATGAGTTCAAATCTGACCTCAGAGACTTGCAAGCTGTGTGACCCCGAGGAAGTCACTAAACACTGTTTGGCTCAGTTTCCTCTTCTGTAAAACAGGCTGCAGAAGAAAATGGCAAATTACTCCAGTATCTTTGCCAAGAAAACCCCAAATGGGGTCACAAAGTCAGACACAACAACAGCAACACATCTAACTGTAGTGCCATCTAGCCCACAAACCTCCCTCTTTTCCACAACTATACCATGATAAAATGTCAAATTCCTTGATTAAAACTTGGTACACAGTATCTATAGCACTCTCTTATTCTATTGGTTTAGTATCCCAGTCAAAAAATGGCAGGAATGCTCTGGAATGATCTTTCTGACCTCTGCCATGATCTGCTATTTTTGAAGCTATATTGGCTCTTCAAGATCAGATTCTCTGGATGCTAATTAATTATCTCTAAGTTACATTCATGAATTTTGTCAGGAATTTAAATTAAACTCACCATAATTTATTTATGGACTATTCTTACAGATACATTTTCTGCCCTGTAAGGAGTATCTATGGCCCCACCGCGAGATCTGTGAGGCTGAGGAGTCCTAGAGAAGAGATCGGAGTAGGGGTTGGGAAATTTAATGGAACAAAGCCAAAGTGATGCTGAAATCTGACCAGAAACTCATCATACTCTCACTCTTCAACAATATTATATCTCTAGGTCAGCTTACGACAGTGGAAGGATAGATAGATCTCAGGGGGCAGTTAGGTGGCACAATGGATAGAGCACTGGACCTGGAGTCTAGAGGATCTGAATTTAAATATGGCCTCACACATTTACTAGCTGTATGACCTTGGACAAGTCACTAAACCCTATTTGCCTCAGTTTCCTGTAAAATGAGCTGGAGAAGGAAATCTCAAGCCACTGCAATATCTTTACCAAGAAAATCCCAAATGGGGTCATGGAAGAGTAGGACAGGACTGACTGACTAAAAAACAAGACAAGATCTCTGTTGTGTCGTCTGAGGGGCAAAAAGACCTTGAAAAATCCCCTAATATTTCCTACTTCTCATAGTAATAATTTTCATCATTAGCAATTCTCCTACTGTTCACCTCCCAACCAAGCCAATAATCCCTTTCATTGTTAAATTCAGAAACATACCAATAATAAGTCCTATCATTAGTTATATTCAAGTTAATTATGCAGTGAAAAGGTTAAGGATTTTGGCATTCAAAGTCCTCCACAATCTAATTCCAACCTACTTATTTACTTTCACCTAACTCCCTTTCATAAACCCTGTAATCTGACCAAACTGACCTGCTCCAAGACTCTTCATCCAGGCCTCAGCTCCTGGAACTTCACCAAGCACCTGGGGCCTCCTCACCTGGAATATCCATCTGCAATCTCGTGCTGCCACACCTGGAACCCCTCCTCCCAGGGGTTTTTGGAAAGGAGTCCAGGCTGCGGACTGTGAACCTTCATTGCCCTCCTGGCTTTTTGGACTTCATCTACACAGTGTTCCTGCCCCTAACCACCTTCCCCTCCCATCCCCCGTTCACTTTCCTTTTGTGTATTGTCTCTCCCCTAACCAAATTGAAGTTTCTTGATGGCAGAGGCTGCCTAATTTTATGCTTGCATTTGTAGCCCAGCCCTTAGCCCAGCAAATGAAAGAAAAAGGAAAGTGAATTTTTAATTACAAAAAGAATCAAATTAGTGCCTGGAAGTGTAAGTTTCTTTACTCTGAGGGGAGAAAAAAAAATAAGACTGAGTCCCTTCCCTCAAGGAGTTTATAATATAGTTGGAATAGGACATGCAGACATGCTTAATAAAGACTTATTGCCTTACCCTACCTGGACATTGTCAGTATTTTCCTCCCTCTGCTACAGTTCCTAACACTGGGACACCCCCCCTCCCCTCTCCCCTCCCCCCTCAATACCCCTTCTCCCCAGCCAATCTACCTCTTGGAAGCTTATACTTCTTTCTACCCTCAACCATGAATTATTCCATGATCCTTGTCCTACAAAAAGTGATCTCTTCATGCCACCTCTCTGCCATAATTGATCATATTGTACCTAAGACTGTAGCTATGTATCTATACATCTAGTTTCATGATTCAAGATTTGTTGTTAGAAGCAGACTTTCGCTTTTCCTTCAACCCCAGATCCTTCCCCAAACTACCAAGGGAACTGTCCCTGGGACCTGTACCCTGGATTGACCACTCATCAATCATTAAATTTAAAGGGATCTCTCTAACATGACCATTCTTGTGATGATTTCCTTTCCTGCCCATGTCTTCTGTCCCAGTGGTGACTGTAGCATCAATGGTCTCAATCTGGAGACCCTCCTTCCTCTTTCAGCAGCTCAGAAATCTCATAGTTTCTGTAACCTCTGCCCTTCTCCACTCTCAGGTTCTTTCAGTTAAGTTCACCAGAAAAGGCAACAAAGAGAAAAGCAGCAGCCAGGACTTGGAATCCAAGAGCTGAGAGATCTAGCCTTGCATTCTAATTGCTCTTTGTTTAATGATGGTAGGTTAGGGAGTCACTGTTGGGAATCCATAACTTGTGCTAAGCTGCCATGTCAGTGTTAGTAACTGGCACCTATTGACCTATGGAAGAAAATCAATACTCTCCTAATGCAAATAAAGGGCCTTGGATCTGAAGCCAGAGGATGCTTCCAAGTCCTGGTTCTGATACTTATTACTGGTATGTCCTTGGGCAAGTGACTTTACCCTCTTGTGGACAAGCCATAACTAGGCTAGGGAGGATGGACCTTTGCTCCAAGTCAGTAATTTAAAGGATACTCACATAACCATTTCAGGGGTGATTCATCTTCTACTCACCATCTCCTCTCCCAGTAGTGGCGACAATGGTTGCATTCAAGAGATACTTTTTTCTTTCAGCCGATTAGAAACCTCATGCACTTCCTTCTCCATCAGACCATGTCCTAAGGAAACCTGGTCATCACTTTGAGTTTTTTATTAGCTTCTCCCACACTACTTGGTAAGCAAAATTTGCATAGAAGTGCTGTGTGGTGTGGTAGAAATTTGGACCCAGGATCATAGCATTTGAAGGGACCTTAAAGATTATGATCTTCTTATTTTACAGATGAGGCAGCTGAAGTTCTGAGAGGTCACTTCAAGGTCACATAGGCAGTAAGCAATAGATGCAAGGTTTATACACAGATGCTAAGTCTCTAAGTCCATTTCTACTATTTTGTAAACTTTGAAATATTACATAAATGTAATTATTATTTGAAAATTTTGTTATTTTAAAAATAGTATTATTTTAAAAAAATATTATTTAAATAATTACTTTATTATTATTATTTTTAAAATAGTATTTTATTATTTCCAATTACATGCAAAGACAACATTCATTTAAAAAATATTTTGAGTTCTAAATTTTCTCCCTCCCTCATATCCCCTTAAGATAGTAAGCAATTATATATGTGCCATCATGTCTTACTATTATTATTACAACTGTAATAGATTAGAGTCTCAGTTCTGACACTTGGTAGCTGTATAACCCTCAATCAACCTCTCTGTGCTTCAGTTTTCTCATCTGCAAAATGTGAATGACTATCATATTTATAATATCTACCTCACATGGTCATGGTAAGGAAAGCACTTTTTAACCTTAAGCGAACTACAAAAATATTATGTAAATGTGTAATATATTCTAAAGAGCTATTTCTAGACCACAGTCCCCATTCCTGATGCCTGAGGGCCCAGGGAAAAATACTGGAGTGAAAGCATAAGGAATCTTATCATTTTTAAAGTTGGAATGACCTTAGGTATCCTCTTTTTATGTGTTTATACATGTATGCATGTATCTCTATTTACCATCTATCAATCTATTTAAAACTCTATTATCTGCCTATTTATGACTTCATCAATGTAAAGCCTCTGATGAGGAAACTTGCTCTCCTAAATCAGATTTGTAACTGCTTGGTAATTTATGGTCTCGGAGAATTACCTGGAGCAATGAGAGGGGTCTCATATGACCAGGGTCTCATAGCTAGTGAGTGTCAGAAGTTGAATCATTTAATAACATCACAAATAATAACTGACATTTATATAATACTTCAACATTTCCAAAGCACTTTACAGACATTATCTCATTTAAGGCTCACTGTGGGGTAGGTACTAGACATATTGGTTCATCACGCCTCCTGTGCCTCCCACAAAAAGAAAAAAAAAAAAACTCCAAAAACTTTTATTTTACAAATGACCAAAATGAGGCCAAGAGAAGGAAATTGTTTATTTCCTCAGAAACTTACAGTTCATTTTTAGTAGAAAAAGTGGAACCCAGTTTTCTTGACTAATTTCTGGACTTTGGTGGGAAAGGAAAGGTGCTAGATCCTGATCTAGGGAGTGGCATTCATCTCCAGGAGACTGAGATCCTGGGCAGAACATGCAGAGGCCTGAATAACTATCATTTCTTCTATCCAGAAGAAGTCCCAGATCCTTCTAATCAGTTCCCTGGGTACAAGACCCATTAATCCCTCAACTGTCCTGTTTCCCCCTACTCTGCCTACAATAACATAGTACAATGAAGAGATATCTCAATTGGGATTTATTCAAATCCTATCTCGGTCACTTGTTAATTTATGATCTCCGACGATCTACTTAAATCTTTTTGGCCTTAGTTTCCTCACATGTAAAGTACGAGGATTGCACTGTTTGACCTCCGAGGTCATATCCTTGTAGGTTCCTATCCTACATATAGCACCCAGAGACCATAAGGACTAGTCAGATTGAGAGGCCTCATTGCCACTGAGCCTACTGCCTATTTAAGACCTGATTAACTGTATTGATTTTGAACCAGTGTAGACCCTTCTCCTTTGAGTCTCTTCACATCCTAAAAAGGTCTATGCTTTGGGATAAATGTTAAAATTTCATATCATTGAGATTCTGGGTTGGAGCAGAGGCTTGAAATTCTAAATCCTATAAACCTGCTCTATTCCCCAAGCCTGTTTAAACGTAGCACTAAAAAAGAAATTGGACACGTTAATATGGAAGATCTTTCTAATGGAGTGTTTGTTCTTGTTTGTTAGTGAATGATGAGGGTGCATTCATTCCCTGTGGCAGTGGGCCAGAGTAACTAGACGATTGGCCACCTGGGGTAAACTCAGTTGAGCTGGGGTGGGGTGAGGCTTAATGTACCACCCCTTCTGTGTGTGGTTGAACTGTCTTGAAGACAGAGGTCATAGGAGTTGAAGAAGAGGAGAAATTTGGAGCCCGGTAGTGTGTTCAGAAAGGGGAATTATGTTCCAAAAGATGAAGACTGAGTCTAGCCCTGAACTTACTGGGGATGAGGGAAAAGTAACTGGAGGTCAACCGATGACAGGCTCAAGGACATGGATAAGATTTATTGTTGTTCAGTTGTTTCAGTCATGTCTGACATTTCATGATCCCCTTTTCTTGGCAAAGATATTGGAGTGTTTTGCCATTTCCTTCTCTTGCTCATTTTACAGATGAGGAAACTGATGCAATCAGGGTTAAGTGACTTGCCCAAGATCACATAGATAGTAAGTGTCTGAGGGCAGATTTGAACTCTATCCATGATGTCCCCTACCTGTCCCAAGATGGACAAGATAGAGTTAACATTAAAAGAAGAAAGAATGTTGCTGGGTCATGAGGACAACTAGAGGGTATTAAAGTATCAGTGAAGGGTAATGAGTATGTCTGCTCCTCCCTCTGGCCCTGAGAGGCAGGTGGTATAAAAGAAGGGAAAACCAGTCTTGAAAAAGGTACCCAGGGAGATATGACTTCAAGGAAAATCTAGGTTTCAGAGAGCCCCAGAAGATGAAAGAAATCTAAGAGAAATAGATCTAATATTTAGAAATGGAAGTAAAACTGGATGTTATCTAAATCAACCTCCTCATTTTGCAGATGAGAAAACTGAGGCCCAGAGAGGTGAAATTATTTGCCCATCATCACATAGGTAATAAGTGGCAGAGGTTGGATTTGAACTCAGATGCTTTTATTCTAATTACTATAGTCTTTCTATTACACTATCGCAGAGGAAGGCACAATAGAGAGAGTGCTAGGCCTGTAGTTGGGAAGACTTGACACTTACTAGCTGTGTGACCCTGGACAAGTCACTTAATCTTTCTTGCCTTAATTTCCTCATCTGTAAAATGAGGAAATGACAAACCACTCCAGCCTCTTTGCCAAGAAAACCCCAATTGGGGTCACAGAGTCATTCATGACTGAAAAATGACTGATCAATATCAACCACAAAACACAGAGGAGCCTCTTAATGGGAATGAGGCAGAGAGGAAGCTCCTGAGAGAAAGGTGTCTGAATGTGACTCCAGCTCATGTGGTCAGAGCATGCCACCTTCACTGATAATCCTCTTACTCAGCTAATTCTGAACTGATCCCAGATCCTCAAGCCAGGCATAGCCCTTTGGGCTACGGGGAAGGGGAATACAATATGCCCAACTCTGGTGGAAAGGAATTCTTAGAGAGAATTGTATTGACCATGGGCCCCAGGGAAGCTGTAATAGCTCAGGACCTTGCTGCTTGGAGGAGTCTGGAAACCTGTACCTGACTGCCTTTCCCCACCCTGTCCCACAGTGGATAGCATCTAGGGTGCAGCCCCAGTCAGTCCATGTTAGTTCTGGCTCAGCCATGGCCTTATAGCTCCTCTTTAGATTCCACAGTTGTTAGTATCCACAGTTACTGGCCCCCCGATGCAAGGGAGAGCTCTAGAAATGTCCTACAGAGAGGGCTGCTATTGCCCACATTTGAGCTGTGGTGTAAGAGATAGAGGGCTGGATCTGGGTTCAAATATCACCTCTGATACTTACAAGCTCTATGACTCTGCACGAGTCACTTAAATTTTCCATGACCGTGTTGTCATCTGTAAAATGGGGGTGGAGAGTTTAGACTAGATGATTTGTGGAGTCCCTTCCAGCTTAGAATCTATGATGCTGGGGGGCGGAGCCAAGATGGCGGAGTAGAAGGACGCACATTTACGAGCTCCGAGCCCACAACCCATGGAATTGAGGTAAAAGGAGATCCCCATAAATTCTGAATCTCTGCAGGGGGTGCATAAACATAGGGGAAGAGATTTCCGTTCCACTGAGCCCTGGAGAGCCGTCCCCGGGGTCCATCGCACCTCGGAAAGCGGACCCCACCCCCACCCCTGGCCGTGGCCCCAGAGAAGCTGACCCGAGCAGACTTCAGAGAGGAAAGCTCCGGGGGAAGCTCCGGCAGCCGGGAAAGTCCCTCCGCCCACAGAAGCTACAGGTCAGTAAGAAAGAAGGCTGCGATAGGGGAAGGGAGCGGAGCGTCTCCGTGAATCGGGCCCCCTCGGGAGGAAGCGGCGGCGGCAGAGACGGGGGCCGGAAGTGGCGGAGGCAGAGGCGTGGGCGGGCGGCTGAGGCGGCAGCGGCCCGGGACTCAGGAATCCCCCAGCAGCAGGTAGGATCTTCAATACTGAAGGTCTTTCCAACCTAAGGGAGCTGAGCCGGGGAGACGGCCCTGCCCCCACCCTACTCTACTGCTGAACGCCTCTGAATAAAACCCCCAAGGGAGCTGAACATAGGAGGCGGGGCCCCCCACCCCGCCCCCACCCGCTCTGTTCCTGAAAGTCTCTGCAGAAAGCCCCTGAGGGCCCAAGCTTAGGAGGCGGCCCTGCCCCCACCCCTGCGCCAGAACTAAAGCTTGCCGCGGGAAAGCGCATTTGAATCTCAGAGGCCAAGCACTAGCTGGGCGGATCCAGGCAGGGGTGGAAAGGAATCTCAGAAGTCAAGTAACTGGCTGGGAAAATGCCTAGAAAGGGGAAGAAAAATAAGACTTTAGAGAGTTTTTTCCAACAAATGCAAATGATCCCGACCTTCGGATCTGATGGGGAGGACGAGAACGTATTTTTCCCATCAGGGAAAGATGTGGAAGGCGGGGCCTCAGTACCCCAGACACCCCAGGGGGGTGTTGGGTGGGCTCAGGCCTTGGAAGAGCTTAAAAAGGATTTTGAAAAGCAAGTTAGACAGGTGGAGGAAAGACTGGGAAGAGAAATGACAAAGATGCAAGAAGAGTATGAAAAAAAGGTCAATATCTTGGTAAAGGAGACCCAAAAAAATGCTGAGGAAATTAACACCTTGAAAAATAGGCTCACTCAATTGGCAAAAGAGGTTCAAAAAGCCAATGAGGAGAAGAATGCATTCAAAAGCAGAATGAGCCAAATGGAAAAAGAGGCTCAAAAGCTCACGGAATTTAATAGTTCTCTCAAAATTAGAATGGAACAGATGGAGTCTAATGACTTTATGAGAAACCAAGAAATCACCAAACAAAACCAAAAGAACGATAAAATGGAAGAGAATGTGAAATATCTCATGGGAAAAACAACTGACCTGGAAAATAGATCAAGGAGAGACAACTTAAAAATTATGGGACTACCTTAAAGCCATGATCAAAAAAAGAGCCTAGACATCGTCTTGCATGAAATTATCAAGGAAAACTGCCCTGACATTCTAGGACCAGAGGGCAAAATAAGTATTGAAAGAATCCATCTATCACCACCTGAAAGAGATCCAAAAAGAGATACTCCTAGGAACATTGTGGCCAAATTCCAGAACTCCCAGCTCAAGGAAAAAATCTTGCAAGCAGCTAGAAAGAAACAATTCCAGTACTGTGGAAATACAATCAGGATAACCCAAGATCTAGCAGCTTCTACATTAAGGGATCGAAGGGCGTGGAATAGGATATTCCAGAAGGCAAAGGAACTAGGACTCAAACCAAGAATCACCTACCCAGCTAAACTGAGTATAATACTTCAAGGGAAAATATGGTCTTTCAATGAAACAGAGGACTTTCAATCATTCTTAATGAAAAGACCAGAGCTGAAAAGAAAATTTGACTTTCAAACACAAGAATGAGAGGAAGCATGCAAAAGTAAACAGCAAGGAGAAGTATTAAGGGACTTACCAGAAATGAACTGTTTGCATTCATACAGGGAAGGACAATATTTCTAACTCTTAAAACTTTTCAGTATCTGGGTGGTTGGTGGAACCACACATACACATGTACACGCATGCACACACATACACACATGCATTCACATACAGAGACAGAGAGCACAGATTGAACTGAATAGGATGGGACCATACCTTAAAAGAAATTAAGGTAAATGGTGAGAGAGAAATGTAGTGAGAGGAAAGAGGGGGAAATGGAAGGGGGTAACTATATGTCATTTAAGAGGCAAGTAGGAGATGTTTTTAGTGGAGGGAAAAAGAGGAGAGCTGAGGAAAAAAACAAACAAACAAACAAACAAAAGTTTACCCTCATCACATTTGACTAAACGAAGGAGTGAAATGCACACTCATTTTGGTATGAAAACCTATCTTACAGTATAAGAAAGCGGGGGAGAAGGAGATATTGGGGGGGGATGATGGAAGGGAGGGCAAAGGGAGGAGGGAGTAATTGAAAGTCAACACTTGGGGAGGGACAGGATCAAAGGACAGAAGAGAAACAATGAGGGGCAGGTTAGGAGGGATGGCAATTCAGTTAGTCTTACACAACACGACTATCAGGAAGGTCATTTGCAAAGCTACACAGATATGGCCTATAATGAATTGCCTGCTGTACCAAAGGGAATGGGTGGGGAGGGAGGGATGGGGAGAATTTGGAACTCAAAGTTTTAGGAACAATTGTTTAGTATTGTTGTTGCAAGTAGGAAAGAAGACATACAGTTAATGAGGAATAGAAAGTCATCTGGCCCTACAGGAGAAAAGAGAAGATAGAGACAAGGGAAGGGAGGGATGACAGAAGAGAGGACAGATTGGAGATAGGGAAAATTAGATTGCTTGGGGTATTTGGGGTGGGGGGAGGGGAGAAAAGGGGAGAAAATTTGGAACCCAAAAATTTGTGAAAATGAATGTAAAAAGCTAAATAAATAAATAAACAAATAAAAAAAAAAAAAAAAGAATCTATGATGCTAAGACCCCTGCTATCCAGAACAGTGCCTACCTCAGCACAGTGTTCTGTTGGTACATGAGGACATTGATTCTGAACCTTAATGGTTAAAAGAATGCTTTCAAGTCCCCTGTTCTTATAGCAGCCCAGGGTGCGTTTTTTTCATATTCTCTAGTCCTGTTTGCTACACCTAAAAATATAGCTCTGAATCTGAGATTTGTCTGCCTCTACTTTCCATCATATGCCCTTTATGAGGTTTCTGGAAAGGTAGCCAGTTTGGTCCAGACTGGTTCAATCCTTCCCTTACTGAGAAATCAATCTCACTTACAAATCTGAAACACGGGTTCATGGAGGAAAAGCTATTGGAGCATTTATGGTGCTGGGAAAGGTGGAGGTCAGAAATGAGAACACATCAGTTATTCCCTACTGCAGAATGTCATGACTGCCATCCCTTATGGAGTCAAGTGAAAGGAGACTTATGTTTTGCTATGAATATTAAAAAAGCCCTAGATAACAAATCACCAGAAGGGACAGAACAATGGGATTCATTTAGCAACTTTACCAACCTGACTGTGGCTATATAACATTTTTTTTTTTTTTTTTGTAATTTAAGTTTGCTACTCATGGAAACAATATAGGCCTTTGAAGCACATACATTATAATGAGCTATTGCTGAGCTAAGATACAGCCTAGTGGAGTACATGGAGAGACAGAAACCACAAAGGCCTGGGTTCAGGTCCCATCTCTGCCATATCCTGGCTGTGTGAACCCAGGGCTAGCTGCTTAACTTCACAGATCTCCAGGCAGCTCTCTAGGACCACAAGAAAAGGATAATAGGATATTTCTTTCAAAAACCTGGAGTATTCTCTCCCAAGAATACACATGCCATCAGCAGGAAAAGCACCATGCTGAGGAGAGAAAGGTGAAGGAGCACACATACATGGAAGTTTTGTGGGTACATGTGTGTAGGGACAACTTATTCCTCAAATACTACAAGACTGCCCATGTTTTCAGGTGAGCTTATCATTCCGCTTCTGATGGATCTACTTCTCTTGGATGTGATATGTAGGTTTACATTCTAATGAGGGAAGAAAATACCTGTATAGGAGCAAGAGATGGAAAGTGAGACAGAGGTTTGGTAGATGGAGGCTACGGTGAAGGAGACAGAAAGAGAATGGATAGTGGGTCTCAGATTGGGTAATATAATTCAAAAGCTCCGCAGTCAGGGCCCAGGTCCTAGAGGAGAGAGTTGAATTTCCAGTGGGAAGAGAGTGAGGAGGGGGGCAGAGTACAGGCTCTGTGGCTTAAAGGGGCTGGAAATTTTCCTGGCATGTTAATGGCTAACAGTGGTTGACTGTGTTACCCATCTTACATAATTGTTTGCATTTGAACTGGAGCTTTGGACACCTTAACTCAAAGGAATGAGTAAGGTTGATATTCTACAGTGATTCAGAAGATTGGAGGAAAAGGGTATGTCTTTTAATCTAGCATGTAACAATAAGCAATTTCTAACTACCTATTGTGCTCGGAACACTGTAATGGGTAGTGGGGAACATACAAAACTAAACTGTAACATAGTCCTCACCCTCGAGAAGGTTACAATTGATTGACACCAACATTATATATATAGTACACAATGTTACATGATGTGAGATGGAAGGGAGAAAGCATTTACCAAACACCTACTCTATGCCGGGCACTATGCTATGCTTTCCAAATAGTACCTCTTTTCATCCTCCCAATACCCTTGTAAGGTAGGTGCTATTTTTATTCTCATTTTATAGTTGAGGAAACTGAGGCAGACAGAGGATAAGTGGCTTGTCCAGGGTCACACAACTTGTAAATATCAGAGTCCATATCTGAACTTGGGTTCTCCTCTATCTCTAGGTCCAGTATCCTCTTCACTGTTCCAGTTAGCTGCTACTAACATTTTATTTTTATGAAACAAAGCACTATGTGAAGGGAAGGTCATGACCAATTGAGAGAATCAAAGAAAGCTTCCCAGAAGAGGTAGTTTTGGATGGGATTTAGAGGATAAATAAGAATTCAGGAGATGAAGAATGGGAGATCATTAAATTCAAGTCAACTGACATTAAGTGCCTACTATGTATTCGGCTCTGTACAAAGCACTAGAGATACAGAGACAAACAAAAAGGAATCCTTGCCCCCAGAAGCTCACAATCTGATGGAGACATTCAGGCACTGGCAACAGTCTTGAGCAAAGGCATGAGAGACCAGTGTGTGTTTAGAGGTCATAGAGTTGTCTACCTTGGTTGGAATGTAGGATGCATAAAAAGGAACATAACATGAAATATATCTGCAAACATAAGGCTGCCATCTTAAATACAAGGCACAATGGTTTGTACTTTATTTGGGAGACAGTAGGGAGCCATGGCATATTTTTGAGTAAAGGAGTGACATCACCAGATCTATACATAAGAACTATGATTATGATAGTAGTATTAAAGATGAATTGAGGACATGCAGGGAATGAAGTTGGAGAGTCCTTTTAGGAAGCTAATGAAATAAGATTTTTTTTTGATTGGAACTGTGATTTCATTGTTAGAGGAAAAATTCAGTGAGCAAATACCCTCTACTAATGCACATGTTCAACTACTCCTTCACTTACAGTCTTAGAGATTTGTTTGGGGGTCACTGAGCAAATGAGTAACTTATTCAGGGTTATAATCAGTACATATCAGAAGAGGGATTTGAATTCCTGTCTTCCCAACTCCGAGCTAGCTCTCTGCACACTATTCCACAGTGCACAAGTCTAAGCTTATTATTGAGGGTCTATAGCTTTGGCAGTGATATGGGGAAATAAAATGGTTCCAGAGATGCAACACAACTATATAGAATTGTTAGGTTGTGCTAACTGATTAGATATGAGAAGTGAAGGAGAAACAAGACTTAAAATAGTCCAAATTTGGGAACATAAGAATCAGAGTGAAGGAATAGTGGATTAAGAAGGTGAAGTTACTAGGGAGAAGGATAATAAAAATGCTTTGAGAAATGTTGAGCTTAAGGTGCTTGGTGAGACAAGTTGGGGGAAATGTCCTGAAGACAGACATATGGTTTAGATCTCAGTACCATGGTCAGTACTAAACAAGGAGATCTGAGAGCTGTCTCTGTAGAGGTGATAATTGAATCTGTGAGAATGAATGACATTGGCAAGGGAGAGTGTGTAGAAAGGGAAGAGAAAGTTAAGAGCAGATTCTAAAATGTCTTTTTTTCTTCATGCTATAAAAAAATTATTTTTTTGAGAAAGAGTGTAATGATTCTCTGATTCTTTGGGGTTTAGCACCCCGCAAAACATATCACATGTGATGTTTTATCCAGATCTCTTTCACAATTGCCTGTTCATTCCTAAGCATGGGTCAGTCTTGGACACAGCAAATGATTAGCAGCACTGCCTTACTTATTCTCAGTAGAACAGGAGGGAGTCCCAGTTTCATGCAATATTCAGTTAGTCTGTAAAACCACTCTGCTTGCTGAGATAACTGGCTTGCCTTTGATGTTTCCTTTTCCATATATGCTCCTCCAGCCTGAGCTAAATTCTTGTAGGTTTTTCTCTGCCTGGATTTTTAGAATGATTACATTAAGTGGGACAGCTGCATAAGTAAGTTTTGCAGATTTATTATTTGCATCAAGCCGCCTAGTCTGCTTGCTAAGGGATTTTGAGGGGTTTTTTTTGGTATGTTATTAGAGTTTTAACCCAATCCATCTTGTATCAGCCACTTTCTAAATTGCTATTCAGTTCTTACTTAAAGCACCATGTTAATGCGATTATAAACTCAGATTTATGGCTTCATTTCTGCTACGTGATCTTAAGACCAATTATATTATGTGCTATTATTATCTCCTACATGGAGACTTTCTTTGATGCTTGCTCTGTGCCTTCTCACTATGAGATCCTCTTTACCAATTACTTTATATTTATTTTGAAGATTTTGCATCTACTTATATGTGTTCATGTTATCTCCTTGAGGGATGGGTTGTTTTTGTCATGGGATCATAGGATCCTAGGATTGTGGGATCCCCAACTTAGACCTAGAAGAACTCTCAGAGTCAACAAAATGCTGCTCTCTTGTTTCACAAATGAGGAAAACGAGGACCAGAAAGGTTAAGTCACCTGCTCAAGGTTTCACAAAGAAAAAGTGATGGAGCCAGGATTTAAACAAAGACCACCTGACTATACATTCAATGTTCTTGCCATAGTGCTAGGTGATTAATAAATGCTTAGTGGTTGATTGAATGAACAAGCCACACTAGCTGTGAAATAATTGAGTCACAAAACATCATTCATTTGCTGATTCATCAGGCATTTAGTAAGCACCTACTATATACCAGAAGCTGTCCTAGGGCCAAGGCAAAAAAAGACAAAAACAAAACATTTTCCGCTTTTGTACAGTTTACATTCTATTACAAAGACTGGAAGGCCCAACATGTACATGTGTAAGTAAACATAAAGTAATTGGAGGTTAGCAGAAAGGGGGTAGGGAGGATATTTTCAATTGGGAATATCAGAAAAAGCAGTGCATAGAGCCTGGTGCCTAGAGTCAGGAAGATCTAACTTCAAATCTAGCCTTGGACACTTACTATGTGATCCCAGGCAAGTTATTTAATCTTGTTGCCTCAGTTTCCTCATCTGTCCAATGAGCTGGAGAAGGTAATAGCAAGCCATTCTAACATCTTTGCCAAGGAAATTCCAAATGGTATCAGGAAGAGTCAGACCTGACTGAGAAATGATAAAACAATGACAAGTTTGAGGAGGGGAGAGTATTTGCAATTGGAAATATCAGAAAAAGCCTTGGGCAGCATGTGACATTTGAGCTGAGCTTCAGAGGAAGCTGAGAATTGAGTCTAAGAGGTGGAGATGAGGAGGGGGTACACTCTAGATAGAGGGCACATCATAGTTGGAAGAGAGCTACTCCAACCCCCTTACGTTGCAGATATGGAAATTGACAACTAGAGAATGGAAGCGATTTGCCCCTAGATCAAAGAGGAGTGATTGTAAAAATTAGGCTTAGAAGTCAGGTCCTCCAGTTTCCAGTACACTGTTCTAAGCCATAACTTTTCCCTTCCTATCTCCACACTGTTGCACATGTTTTCTTCACCTGGAACACTCTCTACTCTTCTCTGATTATCTGAATTAGACTCATTCTTCAGGACACAGAGACTTTCCCACATTTTCTGCAGAAACTTCCTTCACCACCTTTGTTCACAATGAATATACTGAATTTTTATGGAAGGAAACAATCACTTATTGAGCACCTACAATATACCAGGGACTGGGGAGCTAAGAGCTGGGGATATGAATACAAGGAAAAAGAAAGACAGCCTCTGCCTTCAAGGAGCTTACCTTCTAAAATGAGAAGATAGCCCCCAAAAGGGAACTGAGAGGAAGGAAGGAGGAGAAATATGGAAGTCCTCCATGTGGAGCATGGTTGTGAAGTCCAGACATTAGGAACAAGACCAGGAGGAGGGCTGAAGATCAACTTGGGCCCATTCACCAAAAAGAGGCCCCAGGAAGAGCTCACTGATGGGAGATGGGGTCAACCAAGACTTACAGAGGGATATTTCAAGTTGAGAAGGTGGAAAGGGTGATTAGATGTTCTAAAGTGAGGATGATCTTTATAAGAGGATCTACCACTTGTTAGTCATTTAAATATACAGTATCTTTTGTATTATTACTTTTTTTTGATATTCAGCGACTATCTCCCCAACTAGACTATAAACTCCTCAAGAATTATTACTTTTTCTGATATTCGGAGACTATCCCCCCAACTAGTCTATAAACTCCTCGAGGGAAAGCATCATATCTCATATTTTCCTGAATCCTGCTCAGCACTTGTCAGAATCCCTTGAATATGAGGGGTAGTCAATAAATGTTTGTAGCTTGCTTAATTCTAAATTATTGCCAAGCATGATAGGTCCTTGGTTCCGTATGATGGCCAACTATTATCATTTTTATTATCTCCACCATTATTGCTAAGCCTGACAATTCAACTCTTGGCTCGGAGCCTAGAAGAGTATCATAAATCCGCAGAGGGGAGCCCTCTTCTAGTGGGGAAGAGTCTGGCTCTCTCTGGAGGAAGAACTGCTGATGGGAGATTTTCCTTTCTTACCCAGTTCTGGAGGGTTTATTCCTGGCACTGTACAGCTAGGATGTGAGAAAATGGTTTGTTATCGCTATTAGAAATATAAGGGCAAAGAAATGGTAACCTTTGTTTGGCTATCCTATCATTTTCTTTTCAGAAAGATCCAACAAGAGAGATGATAAAAAAAAAAACCCTTCAGGGTAGCCAAGCAGTTGGAGTGGAGAGTCTGAGACATAACTTGCTGGTGAAGTGTATTTAATAACTGAGTCAAACTTTCTGGGAGAAAGTCTGGAAGCAATCAGTCATTCAAGTGAAAAATACTATTGTAAGGGTTTCTGAGAAGCAGTAGAAGTAATGGAGCACAGAGCATTCAACTGTCTGGGATCTACTAAATAGCCTCATCACAAACTTAAATTGAAGTCTTAAAATCAGTGGAACAGAAAAAGATGGTTTGGAAATTACAATGACTGCAAAGGGGGTGGGGGCAGGAAAGTATAGAATCTATCCATCCATATCAGACTCCCCATCCTTAACCCACAAGACCCTGGGAAGCATTAGCATAAAGAACAGAAGAGTTGGAAGTCATCTAGTCCAACATGAACCTGGGCAAGAATCCTTTCCATTACATGCCCAACAAGTGACTTTCTAGTCTCTGCTTGAAGACCTTCAGTGAGGAGAAATCTACTTCCCACTGAAGCAGTCTAGTCAACTTTTCCACAGCTCTAATTGTTAGGGAGGTTCCCTCTTCACAACCCTTAAACAAGTCTAGTTCTGACTCCCTTAGTCCACTGTTCCTAGTTCTGCCCTCTGGGTTCAGGTAGAAAAAGTTTAATAATACATGACAGCCCTTTGAATACCTGAAGATACTAACATGCCTCTTTTCCCTAGGATAAATATCTCCATTTCCTTCATCCAGTCCTTGTATCTTAAATTCTCCAGTTCCCTTATCCAGGTAGTTATTTACATAGCTTGTTTTACTTTGAGCCAGGAAGATTTGAGTTTAACTCCTGCCTCAGATACTTTACTAGCTGAGTGATCTGAGTCCCTTAACCTCTCAGCCTCAGGTTCATCGTCTGGAAAATGAAGATCATAACAGCACCTACCTCCCAGGGTTGTGGTGAGGATCACATGAGATATCTAGGTAAGGTGCTCTGCAAACCTTAAAGTACCTAAGTGTATATATATATATATATATATATATATATATAGTTATTAACAATTTTGGTCATCCTCTTCTTGATGTACTACAATGGTCTATATCTTTTCTAACATGCAGTGTATAGAACTGATTCCAGATGGGACCTAACCAAAGTGGACTTTTGCTGTTGCTGCTGTCCAGTTGTGTCCAGTGCTTTGTGAACCCTTGGTCTGTGAGGTTTTCTTGGCAAAGATACTGGAGTGGTTTGACCTTTTCTTCTCCATGGATCCAGTCCTTTTGTCAGACAACCAAAGGTTAAGTGACTTGCTCAAGGTTACACAGTTGGGAAGTGTCTAAGGCTGGATTTAACTCAGGTCTTCCTGACTCTAGACCCAGTGCTCTTATCCACTGAGCCACCAGGTATCTCTTCAAGGCAGACTACAGTGGAATTATTTACCTCCTTTATTTTGGACACTATGCATTTTTCCAAATATAGCATAGACCAGTGCTGTCAAACTCAAATAGAAACAGGGGCCAAATTACCATTACCTAAGCTTTATTGTATTTTTATTCATTTTGTAAAATATTTCCCAATTACATATTAATCTTTTTGGGGTACTTGGGAGTATTGTGGGCCACTTGTTTGACATTGTTGGCCTAGGATATGTTTTTTTTCTTGACTGCTATGGGACATCTTTGACTTATACAGAGTTTGCAGTCCTCTAAAGCCCCCAGTTTGCCTCCCCCACCCCAGGAACTTTTATATTGCTATAGCAATATGCTCTACCTATCTGTCTGTAATTGTAAAGCTGACTTTTTGAACACAACTATAAAAATTGATATTTCCCTTATTAAATTTTATCTTATTTAATGCAGACCATTGTTCTAAACTGTGAAGGTCTTTTTGTATCCATATTTGTGCTCCAATGTTCTAGCTGTCTTTCCAGGCATTGTGTAATCCAAAAATCCGAGAAGGATACCATTTCATCCAAGTCACTGATAAAAAGGGCAAATGTCACAGGACTCAAGACAGATGTCTAGGAACTCCATTAGAGACCTTTTCCCAAGCTAACACTTACCCATTAATGACCACTTTTGGTCACTTGAGCAATTCTAAATTGATTTATTATCTAGCCCATGTCTCCGTCTTGCTCAAAAGATAACAGGAGAGATTTTGTTAAATATTTTACTGAAATTAAAGTCTATGTTAAAGTCTACGATGTCTTCATTGTTCCCTTGATCGACTGCTCTAGTAATATTGTCACAAAAGGAAATGAGGTCAGTTTGGGATGATCTATCGTTGATGAAGCCATCCTAGCTTTTAGTGATCATTAGTTCCCTTTGTAAATTCTCACAAAGAACCCTTTCAAAAATGTGTTCTAGAAATTTTTAAGGAAGAAAAGCCAAATATGTCCATCTATAGGTCAATGATTCCACCATCATTCTTTTTTGAAATATTGGGATCTCATACACATATATATTTATATATACACACATATGTACATATACATAATATATACACACATATAAACATACATATACACACATATGCTCCACACACATGTATGTGTGTACACACACACACACATATATATATTTTTTTCTCTGTGGCATCTGTCCTATTCCTCATGATCTTGTAAAGATTACTACCACTGGGTCAATAATAATGCCTGTCACTTCTTCTTTGGGATGCAGTTCATCTGGACCTCATAACTTGAAGTCATTGAAGATAGAAGCTGTCTGATTGTCATTTGACTTTTTTTAAGGTCTCTATTCCTTGCTGTTCAACTTGACTCTACCCTTCTCAGTCCAAAGATCATTCACTTTGAAAACCAAAACAAAGCAAAACAATAACTGTTTTTTTCCTTCACTTCATCATTTTAGCACTATTCCATTATCCTAAAAAAAAACCTATCTATTTTTTGTTTCTCCTTGTGCCCCAACACAGCTCTTTGCTCTTAGCATTTGTCACCAGTTGTAGCCCATTATAGGTTTTAGCATTCTTCATAATTCTTACAAGACTGTTTTGCTATCATCACTTTAACCACCATTCTCAGTTACTTCCTCTTGTTTCTTTCTGTACCCATCCCTAAAAATTTTAAGTTGGTCAATGAGTTCCCTGTGCATCAACATTGGTCTCATTTCTCCCTTTTCCTCCTCATTAGAACAATTTCTGCTTCTGTTTCCAAGATTTCTTGAGAGCTTCCCATCACATTTGAGGGGATACTTCCCCTGAAAAATATTAAGCCAAGGGAATTCTACTTATTCTTTCTCTGAACTCTCTGCAAAATCTTCTTTTCCAAAATATTGGGTGCATGTCAAACTATGTCTGGCTTTCTTCTCTTTCTTCACATGAATTTTATGATGGACTATAATCTTGCTGGTCAAAGGTAGGTCAAATTTAGCACTGCCCCTTGTCATTTTCTTCATCTTCTCCAGCAAAAAAAGTAATGCAAATAGCAAATGTATCAGCTGCTCTGCTTTTGAATGCTAGAAAGCAATAGGCAATGTTCAGGTATTTCAAGTTCCCTGTCACTATAATATCATGTTTCCATGCTAGGTTTGTGATTCATTTCCCAAACTCCTTGTCTAATTGCTCTTTCTGTCTAGGTATCTCTGGGGAAATGTTGGACATTAGCATTTGACAGGTCCCAAGTGTGAGCGAACACACACACACACACACACACACACACACACACACACACACACATCATAACAGGCATCTTCCAGAATATTGCTCCCTGGTGTTGCTACCAAGATTTTTCCTCTGAGAGACAGGAAAAAAACCCCCACAACTTTATGGAATTGAGACAAAGATACAGGATATCTAGCAATTAACTTAGCTTTCCTCTTGTCCCACAGATTTCACCTTTAATACTAAACATCTACTGTTCACAAAGATGGCCAACAAGTGTGTGGCTAGGTCAGGGCAAGTCTGTACCCAACAAAGGAAACACAGTTCAAAGTATTTGCATTACTTGGACCATCCTCTATTTTCTCTCTGAGTTCAAATCCTATCTCAGGTACTTATGGACTCTGAGACTCTGGGCAAGTCACTTAACTTTTCTCATCCTCAGTTTTCTTACCAGTAAAATAGGAATAATATCTACCTCACTGGATTGCTGTGAGGATCAAATGATAATATATAGAAAATACTTTGAAAAAAAACTCCAAACCAAAACAACCCATATAAATGTTACTGATCACTGGTATTAGTATTACTACAAGATACATTTTTATGGCTTATTAAACCATTTTTCTTTATACATATTGCCCCAGCCGTGTAACTCTGAGCCCAGTCAGTAAAAAAGTGACCTAATATATATTCTCAAAATATTTTCACGGGAAGCTAGGTGGTGAAGTGGAAAGAGCACCCGCTCCCTAGTCAGGAGAACCTAAATTCCAATCCAGCCTCAGACACTTACCAGTTATATGACCCTAGGCAAGTCACTTAACCACAATTGCCTCCAAAAAAATCCTCATGAGATATATGGGTCAAGTAATAGAGAAGACAATTCAGTTATGTAAGGTCACATAGCAAGTTAATGTCAAAGCCAGGACTAGAATCCAGGTCTCCTCCCTGCTAACCTAGAATCCTTTCCACTGAATAGAGCAATGAAAAACAAAACAAAACAAAACACCGAGAATTCACCTTCACCTAAATATTCCACTTATAAACAACACAGAATGATTTAATTATGAAACAGATTTCCATAAACGTAGAACAATTTAATAAAGAACTTCTTTTCCCTTATGGAATTTAAAAGCCAGCTTATATTAAGCATTAATATAATTGTCAGAAGCTAATGTGTCCTTTAGGTAGCTATATGGCTTCCCAAGTCCTGGGGGAAGAGATAGTATTTTCCCTGAGGCTGGTACTTCTGAGAAGGCAGTAAGGAGACAGGAAATAGAGGAGTTTTATCTGGGATCTAGATTCTAGGGGAACCTGTTGCTTTCTGAGAACATAGAATGTTAGAGATAAAAGAGATCTTAGAACATAGATTAGAGCTGGAAGAGAATTTTAGAATATAGGATATTGGAGTTGTAAGGGTCCTTACAGATCACTAAATATTTGAAAGTTTGAGAGCTGGGAGGAATCTCAGAGCATGAAATGTTAGAGTTGAAAAGAACCTTAAAGATAATTTAGTCTATATCCTTAATTCTACAGAAGAACAAGCTAGAGTCTAGGAAAATGAAGAGATTTATTAAAGATTGCAGAGCTAGTTAAAACTGAGATAGGATCATATGGCCCCCACTCTGTGTTCACTCCCCCAACACACACTAGAAGTGACAGATTGTACCCCAGAGACTTGTGACTACTACTCTCTCTGAGTTCTTTGGGGGCATATACTATGTATGTTACTAAGCCACTATAACTCCTGAGACCCCACTGATATACTTCCAATTAAGAATCAGTCCAACAGCGTTACTTAGCTCTTAGCAAAGGCATGCATTAAGATGGTATGGTAAGCAAAGTAATTTAAAAAAAAATTTCACCCATAATCACAGGGTGCGTTATCTCATAGATACCCATATAGGAGGAGAGGGCTCCCACTTTGACTACAGTGGTAGTGAGGCACTTCTGAAAACACATTGTGGCAAAGGAATAACTCATAACTCTTGATACTAGAAGTACTTTCATCTTAGAGTTGTAAAACTTTTCTGTGATTACATTAGTTGAGCAGGGGAATCAAACCCTCTACCCTTTGCAATTAGAGCCCAAGTATACTGAACCCTGAATCAGTTCTTTTTCCACCTCAACTGCAGCAGCATGCCATAACAAAGCCCTAGCTGCTTGTGTCTTTCCCTGTGGTGGTGCTAGTACCATGCTGTCAAAAAATCCTTTACTATCTTTTCAAGGGTCATGTTGGAGTCTCCAATGATAGGAGATCTTGATGTGTTCATTTTCTCGTGAAAATCTCCAGGATTAAATAAGAGAAGAGGGAAAAAAGGGAAGAAAGCAGTAGTACCAACCAAAAAAACAACCAGTAGAATTTATTAAATGGCTGCTATGTTCCATGCACTCCACTGAGTGTTGGGTGGAGGAAAAAAAAACAAAAGGAAACATTCTCTGCCTTCAAGAGATTATGTTCCACTAGGAGGAAATGACATGGATGAATACATTTTATACACATAAGCTAAGTACAAAATAATTTCATTTGGGAGGACTAATAACCAAAATAATCAGGAAAGAATTCAGGTAGAGGTGACATCAGCTAAAGAACTGAGATGTGCAGGTGGAAGAAAAACTCCAATTGTGAAGCAAAACTCCCTGGTTGGGGGTGTTATTTAAAAGAAATGCTCAAGCACTGTCAAGGAGTCAGTGAGTGATAATGGGCCCGGAGTCAGTGATGGGGCTGATTTCTCCAGATGTAAAATGAATCATACAACATCTCTGCTGTGAATGATTGCCCCAATGATGGGCTTCTGCATCACAACGGTTGATCACTGGACTATAATTCATCCACGATTACACATGCAGCTACACTTCTTTAGGATATGCCATTACTTTAAGGACCTTCTGACCACTGATCACCTTGAAAATGACAGCCATTAAAATGACAAGGAGTTTAGCCTTTAACAAGATTCACTTGTCTCTGCTTCTCACTAATGGCAAAGAAGCCCCATCCTTCTCAAGGTATTTAGCCATCTGACAAGAAGAGAAATATGAGACTCCGTGGGTAACCTCATTCCCCTTGTTGACATAACTGTCCCAGAAACATTAGCTCTTTATTACTGATTGACCTTCCTTTAACCCCAATGAGCTAATAAGATGTTCTGCCAGGTGTGACTCAGGAAGCCCCCCACTCCCCAGAGAAGGTCCATCATCTTCAGGCCTTGAATAAAATGTAGAACATGAAAGAGGTGGGCTCTGAAGCAGGGATGCCATCGCTTCCACAAAGCAATCCCTGATTTTTCTGCCTCCTCAGTATTTCTTCTTTCCTTGAATTCCTTTCTATTCATTCAAAGATGGCTATGGAGCCCCTACTCTGGGCATGCAAAGAGTATTAAGGCATAATAACCACCTGAGGAGAGCTCTTAGTCTAGCAAAGGAGAAAGAGTATATGAACAGATTCTGTCTGGTTAGTCAATAAACATTTATTAAGCACCCTTGAGGTGCCTTGCACAAGAGATACAAATTATAAAAAGACAGCCCCTGCCCTCAAGGATTGGACAACCTAATGGGGAAAGACAACATGCTAGAGGAAGCTGAAAAGCTTGGGGGATGGGGGAAATGGTAGAGAGGAGGCACCCAGAGAGTGTAGATAATGGAGAAATCCAAAGGAGTGCAGCCAGGGTAGGGGTGCAATTATTAGAGATGGCTAGCCTGGGTGTCCTGCTTAAATGGAGGTTTTGGGAGGAGCTCATACAGAGGGCGCTGATTGTTGTGAGTACAAAGGGTGATGAGATCTTGCAGGAGGGTGAGGTTGCTGCTGCTGAGGTTTCTTCAGGAATGATGGAGAAATCCAAATACGCAACATCATTCAAAATGAAGCCCAACTCTGATTAAGTACCTTAAAAGAGATGGGCTCAATGTGTTACGAGAGCAACAGGATATCGCTTCTGGCAGGGGGGAATAGGGAAGACTCCATGGGAAGGCAACATTTGATCAAGCCTACATTATCTTGCATAGTCCTCTCATTTTTTCCCTCACACATTCAAGATTTAGCCCCTATTTGGTCTGTAAGCTCTCCAGCTCAAGACTATATGTCCTCTATCAATCACATGCATACAGCAGGTACTCAGGCAAGACTTGCTGAGTTAGTCCAGTCTCATCAGTTGTTTTCTTCCCACTCACCCACAGGACTCTGTGCTCGGGAAGTCGCCATAGTACTTGGTTTTACACCCTACATTCACTTCTTTCAGTGCGTCCTAGGGCCAGGAAGGGGAACTTGGGGAACATTATCAGTGCTGTGAGATTCTGTACTCCTCTGAAGCCTTTTATCTGCACCAGTTGCTTAGAAACCTGTCATTCATTCTTGTGTAGGGGTAGCTGGGGCTCTGCATTTTGATTTTCTTTGGCCTTTAAACCACAGGAAAAACTCCACAGGATTCAACCCCAGGAGAGAACCTAGGTACGGAAGACCTACACATACTGATAATAAATCACAGTTCTATAATATTTTAAATATTTTTTGAGGGGGGAAGGCAAGGTAATCAGGGTTAAGTGACTTGCCCAAGGTCACATAGCTAGTACGTGTCAATGTCTAAGTCTGAATTTGAACTCAGGTCCTCCTGACTCGAGGGTCAGTGCTCTATTCACTGAGCTATCTAGCGGTCGTGTATAATATTTTAGAGTTGACAAAATCTACCCTTGAAACTATGTGAGGTAGAAAGTGCAAACACTATTATCCTCATTTTACAAATGATGGAACCAAGGTCTCCCAGGGAGCCAAGTTAGTATCTCTATATGTAGTTCATTTCTTTTGCGTATTTCTTCAGCTTCTGGAGTCCTATCTAGCACCCTTTTAAAGGCCAGACCTGGGGCTATGAACAAACCACGAATTACTAGTCATCAGTCCCCAGTCACCATCGATCAGTATCAATCCACGGTAAAAACTCAGGGTAAGGTGAGTTAATATCTTTTCACAGAGTTAACCTTGTCAAACAAATTTCACACCATTAAGGAGACATAATCAATACCAGAACAAAGGTCCACATCATTGGGCAAAGGACCAGGGACTGAAGAAGGCAGAAATACTATTTTCTGCTTCTTTGAAGCACAAGTGTTTCCTGACATGTAGACCCAATAGTTGGCTATCTATGTGGTCTGATGGAAAGGGCACTGAAAGACCCACTTGCCCCAGAATATCTGCCCTCTCCTCATCAGCTGCTGTCATGTTGCCAGAAAATTCCAACATTAGATGTGCTCCCTAAGGGCCTGTCTCCCCACACTTTGAGCTGATAGAACATTTGCAATCAAGCTCCATTCCCTAGAGGGGACAGAGCTGTCACACCACCCTCCTCCCTTCCCACAGCTCTTTCTCCTAGAAGAGGAGAGTAGGATATAATGACAGTTTGGCTCATTTGACCAGGTTCTGCCAATGTTTGATGCTAGAGGATCTGGGGGAGGGATAAAGGCAGAGTAGGGGTAGAAGGGGGTAAAAAAGAATGATTTGTGATAGACCTGCTCTTTCTTGTTTTTCCACTCAGAATGCTGAGAGTTAAGAGTTCCCTGGAGTTAGTAGTTTAAGGACATTCCCAGCTGTCTGAAGAGATCCTAGGATAAGGAGATCCAAGGAAGAAAATTATCTTTGTAGGATTACTCGCTGGTTGAATGTAAGTCTTCCCTTTTCTTCCTCTGCTTGGACTCTACCTCAGATGCCTTCTGCGCTGCAAAAAATAAAAGTAATCAGAACAAAAGACCACTGAAGCATATGAGAAGGAGATGTTCTTTAAAAGCCTTGATCCATGGCAGGAAATCATTTAGAAAAATCATAATGGATTTGTCAGGGGCAGTAATCAGAGGGATCAGACAAGTTCTAGACCTAGAAGAAATCTCCCAGGCTGCTCCCACTCTGTGTTTTACAGAAGAGGAAACCAAGGCCCAGAGAGGGGAAATGATTTACCCACCCAGGTAGTAAGGAGTAGAAGTAAGATTCAAGACAGAATCCTTTCTCTGACTCCATGTGCAGTTTTTTAACCATCATACCTCACACTGTCTGCATGGTGTGGGTGGGAGGGGTGGAAGAAACATAAGTTTTCCCCACTGAGCTGGGGGAGCTAGTGGGAAAGATGGTGGGAGGGGAAATATTAAAGCTGATTGTATTCACTAGAGTAGAAAAATGACTAGGAAATCTTTCATTTAAGGCAAAAATTGTTGGAAGAGGACAGGAGAGAGTGCAGAGAAAAATCCAGTGCATGTGTGTGCATCTGTGTGTAGGTATGGGGAGAGGGTATTGGTGGTCTAAAGAACAGTTCAACCACAGGAACAGCTGTGCTGGGAGAAGGGGTAGCCCATACCCCAGAGATTCTGGTCTGTACCCCTAAACAGAGTTTGGGGGAAGATGGGGCTCCAGAAGAGAGGCATCATGATGACAGGACCCTGAGAGAGGGTACCACAAGATCTCTGATTAGCAAAGTCAATAAAATGTAAGAAACAGGAAGGGCGGCCTTTCCCTATTGAGAGTAAATGACCAAATGGTTGCCTTGTCCTGGTTATAGTTCTGTATCTGAGCCCTGGGTTTGACTTTTTCTCTTAGACTGCAGCCTAGTCACCAGCAGAGAAGAGACCCCTGAAGCCTAATTCATCACGCCTCTGAGATTGCATTGGCACTGAGGAAGGGGAAAAGTGGTTGAGAGTAGCAGAATCATATCCTATTCATGTTTCTATTCTCAGACTCCCCTAAGGATGTGAATGTCTTTTCTGCAACACCTCAACTTCTCCTTCATGGTACCTTAAGGATTTCTGGGGCACTTGCTTTATAACAAAACCCCCAAGCCCCAGTTTTTTAGGTGCGGTTTTTCTGGATCAGAGAGGTAAAAACTTAAATTTTTTCCTAATCCATCCTCTGTTCAGGTCCCTCAGCATGTATAGACCTTCCCCTTCCTCCCTGGCCACCCTTTTCTTTCTGCAGTGCTTCTCCCTGTCGATACACACAGACTACTTTAACCTATCAATTCTTGGTGGGAATTTTTTTCTTTGACTGTTTTTTTCCTTTAGACAGATAATAAATAAGGCTGTTTGCCAAGGTCATTTTTTACTTTGTCGCAGTGCAGGTAAGGGAGTGTTAAATTATATATAACCACAGCCCTAGTTACTTTTCACTGTCTTGGTGACTCTGGGATGAGCTGGGATGGACTGGTCAGGAAAGATCTGCCTCCCACCTTCACATACTTCAAGTTAACTGGAGAGATGGGGGCCAAGCAGGGAAATGTCTTGCTTTAATTCTTTCTTTGGAAAATGGATGAAAGGGGAGAGGGGAGGGAAGCTTCCTTCATTGGTAAAGACCAGTGGGTTCTGGATTTGCCATTTGCTTTGGATTAGCTCTCTAACCGGAGGCTGTAGATGCCTAGGAAAAGTGGTGTGCAATAGGATCAAGGGATGCTTTTCAGACTGAATGCATTTTGCCACCTCTCTAGTTCCTTTCCAAAGGGAAAAGAAAGGTTGGGGGGCAGAATTCATTCCAAATAGCAGAGAAGTCAACTATCATTTTTATTTTGCCTATGTGTATGCTCTTTGATAGTCCAAAAATCATTTTATGTTTGTCCTGGGGATATAGTCTTTGATATTTTTTTAAAAGCAGATTTACCTTCCTAATTATATTTGTCTTGGGGTAATATTAATAATAATTTTTATTCCCTAAGCAAAAACTAGTGGTGGGGGGTGATCAATGATTATCTTGAATGCAAAGAGTAAGAAAGCTGAGGGACAGAGCCAAGCTAGTGGAGTAGAAGTGAGAACCTGCTAAAGCTCTTTCCCCAAGCCTTCCCCCCAAAAACCTGTAAAAAATATCTCTAAACAAATTCTAGAGTAGCAGAACTCATAAAATGACAGACTGAAGCAAATTTCCAGCCCAAGGAAATCTGGAAGGTTGACAGAAAGGGTCTATTGCACCAGGTTGGAAACAGAGCACAGTCAGAGCTGGAGCAGACTTTAGGGGACTGAATTGCTGGTTCCTTTGGTTTCCAAACTTTTCAACCCACAAATGCCAAAGATAGCTTTGAAGGTCAATGGGAAGGGTCTCTCACCTGACTGAGAGGGGAGCGTGGTCTGGCTCCAGCTCCAGTCCCAGCCCCAGGGTGGTGGTAGCCATTGCTGAAGCAGAGGCTGCTTTTGGAGTCCTCCACTTAACAAAGAACTCAAAAGTAAAATAACTGACTGAGAAAATGAGGAAACAGGGTAAAAAAAACACTATAGATTCTTACTTTCTCAATGAAGAGGTATTTTCTTATGTCATTAGTGACGAGAAAGATAAAACATACAACCAGAAGAAAACAACAAAGCCAAAGCTCCTTCATTCAAAGCCTCCAAGAAAAATATGAATTGATATCAGGCCATGGAAGAGCTCAAAAGGGATTTTGAAAATCAAGTAAGAGAAGTAGAGGAAAAATCGGGAAGAGAAATGACATTGATGCAAGAAAATCATGAAAAACAAGTCAACAGTTTGCTAAAGGAAACACCCCAAAATGCTGAAGAAAATAACAACTTTAAAATTAGACTAACCCAAATGGCAAAAGAGGTCCAAAAAGCCAATGAGGAGAGGAATGCCTTAAAAAGCAGAATGGGCCAAATGGAAAAAGAGGTCTGAAAACTCACTGAAGAAAATAATTCCTTAAAAGAGTAAGAAAGTTGAGCTAAGATTTTAAAATTTGCCACAGGTCAGTGTCAATTCCATTCCATGTTTGGCATTGGACTAGACCCTGGGGATGGACAAAAATGAAATTAGCTTCTGTCTTTAATCAATCACTATGAATTTTAAGTGCTTATTATGTGCACTTGGTTAGATGCTAGGAATAAAAACACAAAATTGAAACAAGTCTCTGCATCTGAAGAGCTTGGTGGGGAGTGGAAGGAGGGGAAAAAACATATTTATAAAAGTCTATACTTATATATAGAGTAGACACAAGATAATTGGGGGGATGGGACTAGTTAGTAGGAGGGGCATGGGACTCAAGAAATATTTTATATAGAAAATACCTTTCGAGCTGAGTCTTAAAGGAAACTAGAGATTCTAAAATAAGGGAGGTGAAGAGGGAGAGCATGCCAGGAACTAAGGAGCAGTCAGTGCAAAAGCAGAGATAGGGGATGGAGAAGATGGGAGATGATAGAGGGTAAGGAACTGTAAGAGACCAGTCTGGCTGGCCCATAGAATGCATGAAGGAAGGCTGGGAAGGGACTTTGGAACCAGATTGTAAAGAGCTTTCACTGTCAAACAGAGAAGTTTCTATTCTATAGGGCATGTGGGGAATGGTTCTCCACAAGTAGAGAACTAGGAGTGGGGCTGTGTTTGCAAATCAGCTGAGGTTGAGTTGACATGGTGTGATCCAAGGCTGTCCTCCTCTATTCTTTAACCACTTTTCAATTACTCCAGGCTCTACCCAATACAATCCTCTCTCCATTCTTTCTCTTTCTTAGGAGGCTGAACTGAACTCTTATTCCTTTGCCTTCTCTTATCCCCAAGCTCCCTCTTTCCTTGGACCTCTAACAGAGTCTCTGGATCCTTGAATCTTTGGTGCCAGATTGTTAGGGCAGACATTGAGACTAGGGAGCTTCCTGAGAGTGAGATCAGATAAGGCCCTAGCACAAGCAAGGGAGGACATAGGTTTTGTCCTTCCAGTCACACAAGTTCACAAGTTCAGTCTTCTCCATTTCCTGCTTCTCTTTTGTTCCAAGAGCCAATTCAATCAGTTCTAAAAGAACTTCTAAAAAGTTCTAAAAGAACTTCTAAAGTTCTAAAAGAACAGCTCTGAAAGAGTTTTGTGGTTCTACCCCCGACAGTATCTCTCCACTCAAAGGGACCTAGGTCAGGGCACTCATTTCTTCTTGACGATTACAGTAACATGCTGACTGCTCTCCCTGCTTCGTTTCTGTACTCTACCCTCTCTTATCCACCCTCTATAGAGCTGCCAAAATGATCTTCCTAAAACATGTTTGAACACAGCTCAAAAGTCTTCAATGGATCCCACCAGACTAAAATACAAATTCTTCCACCATGCATTTAAAGCACTTCAGCATGTGACTCCAGGCTACTTCTGCGGACTTAGTTCAGATACTTCCCTTTCAATGTGTTTACATTCTAGCCAGATTGGCCCATTTATTCTTTGGATTCAACATCCCATCTCCCACCTCTGGGCATTTGTACAAGCTGTGTTGCATTCCTGGAATCCATTTCTTTCTCACTGCCATCTCTTAGAATCCTTAGTTTTCTTCAAGGTTCAGTTCACCTATCTGTTTCTATACAAGGCCTTTCCTGCTGTGACTGTTCTCTCCTTTGTCAAGACAGGTGGTGTGGTATAATGGATAGAGATGGGTTAGAATCCCAGCTCTGCCCTTCAACATTTACAAGTTGAGTGAATCTGGAAAAATCAAAGTTTCTTTAGCTCTGAGAGAACCTCAGTTTCCACATATGTAAAGTAGAACTATTAATAATAGCCCCTAACTCATAGGATTATTCTGGAGATTAAATACTTTATATAAAACGCTTTACAAATTTCAAAGCACAATAAAAATATGAGCTTTAACTATTATCGAATGCCTTAATAATTATTGTTGTACATCTGCCTCTGGTAAAACTGTATGGTTCTTGGGCATAGGCTTATTTTTCAGGCCCATTTGCATAACTAAGTGGTTCAGTGAATAAAGCCCCGGGCCTTGAGGTATGAAGTCCTGAATTCAAATCCTGCTTCAGACATTTACTCTGTGACCCTAGGCAAGACATTCAACCACTGTCTCTCTCAGCCTTTAGAAGAGGATAATAATCTGAGATAATATTTATAAAGTGCTTTATAAATCTTAAAGTACTATATAAGTACTAACTATTATTTTTAGGACAGTTAAGTGGTGCAGTGGAAGGAGGGCTGGGTCTGAAGTCAGGAAGAATTAATGTCCTGAGTTCAAATCTGGCCTCAGACCCTTACTAGTTATGTGACCCTGGGCAAGTCACTTTACCCTGTTTGCCTTGGTTTCCTCATTTGTAAAGGGAGCTGAAGAAGGAAATGGCAAACCATTCCAGTGCCTTTTCTAAGAAAATACCAAATGGAGTCACAAAAAATTGTACTAGACTGAACAACGGAAATTATTATTATTCCTCAGCATTTAACTTAACACATCACATATAGAGATAATTAAGACTTAAGCCATGCTTGTTGAAATAAATTCTGGGTCTGTGAGAATACAACTGCCCTTTGCCCCTGAATTCTATGTGTGATATTTGGTAACTCCTTTAATCTTCCCAGGCCTCAGTTTCCTCATGTATAAAATGAAAAGGTTAACTTGTTGGTCTCTGTGGTCTCTTTCTGCTCTACTGCTATAAACTTCTGATGTAGCTACGGTCCTTAGAGACAAGAATGGATGAATGGATGGATGACCTCTCATGATCTCTCT
Source organism: Bettongia penicillata ogilbyi (assembly GCA_023548195.1). Lineage (NCBI taxonomy): Eukaryota > Metazoa > Chordata > Mammalia > Diprotodontia > Potoroidae > Bettongia > Bettongia penicillata. Next base: position 9,922,678 of record JAJHZJ010000090.1, read on the forward strand.
TAGCCCTAGGATACTGTAGTTGGGCTGTGTACCTGCCTGACTTAGCGCCTCATACTGAGAGCCCAGACAAGCTGAGTCAGCTGCAAAATGAGATTGAGACTGGAGGGACAATTGAGCAGGTAATGAAAAATAAAAACAGGAAGAACAAACAGAATAACCATGTATACACACACACACACACACACACACACACACACAAAATATCCTTTCCTCAGGAAACTAGGAAGGATAGCATGGATGGTTATGAAACTGCCTTTTGGAATTGAAACAATGTCTACACTATTTGACTGTTCTGATGAGATCTGGCTGCTGGGGAATACAGCCTCTCCCTGGGAATCTTGTTTCTTGAGAATCTCTCCTAGGAACCCAGCCACTATGAAATTCATTCCATGGAACTGGCCTCTGCTTCTGTGTCTGCAGGATGACTTGCAGGCCGGTTCACCATCCAAGTTCACTTAGGCAATTATAATCAATTAATCTTTCAATTGCTGTTTCTTGAATGGCTACTATGTGACAGGCACAGTGCTAGGTGATGGGAATAAAAAACAGAAATGAAAACTTCTCTTTCCTCAAAGAGTGTAGAGTTTGTCTGGGGAAATGATCCACACGCGTATAAGTATATACAAAGTAAATATATGATACAAAAAAGATGTATATTGTGCTCTGTCTCTACTTACTTCCTCTACAGAGAGAAATCCAGGTTCTGGATATTCAGATTTGCACGTACAACACTAATCCCTGCCAATCCCAATTCCTTGGTTTCTATTGGCTTGTGCCGCTGCCTTCTACAGTCACAGTTCCTATCATGTCTTTTGAGGCCCTGGAGCTAAGACCTTGGTCTGACCTCCCAGCTCTGCCCTGCTTCATGCTAGACCACGGATCTCAAGCTGGGTGCCTTTTCTAGCCTCAGTCTTCCTGGGTAATTATGGAGTGTGTGGGTGTTCAAGGAGAACTAGCACCTCTGGTAAGAGGGTTTGCTGAGCCCTTTTCAGGGCTGCTCATCCACCTTTGGTGTCCAACTGGAACACAGCTCTTAACTTGTGACTCCAAGAAGCATGCTCAGTAGTAACATCCAAGTAAACTGTCTCTGCAGATGGGCTAAACTAAGTTGAGGGTAACCAATGGGCCAATGGATCTGTCAGTGAGTTAGTGGGGTGTCTATTTTAAGTATGTGAAGACTCCCTCCCATGGAATGGGTAGATGTGTTCCAAAGGCAATGAAGGCGGCTGAAACAGGCATTGTGGAAGAACTAGGTCAGACATCCACGACTCCAAGATCATCCACTGCATCCTGGGCCATCACTAGTTATTCTGACTTTTGTCCTGCCACTGGACTTCAATGTCTCTGGAAGAGACAGTGAGGTTGACGACTTTGTGCAACTCTGCCTAAATACAATTCACACATGCCAACATTACCTGGTGATGTCATGGGTCTTCAGTGAAGATTGGACTGCTCTGGGGTGAAGTTCCTCCAGATGTATTCTGTAGCTTGTGGGATACCTAGCAGTGTCTCACAGTATACAGCACCTTATCTCTAGTCTCATAGCACTAGAATTCAAGCCTCAGCTCTGTCCCTTAAGATGGGACAAGTAATCTAACCTCCCCTGGGTTTCAGTTCTCTCATCTGTAGAATGAGGACATGAGTCTATCTGGTTCCAGAGACCCTTTCCAATTCTTAGTTTATGATCCAGTGTTTGACCATATTGAATTGGTTTGAAATGTGATACACAGGAAGCTGTTCTGTTTCCTTGACAAAGCAAATTATTAAAGTGTTTCCAATAAGAATGAGATTAGTATAACAAAGCCTACTAATTATAGAATTTAGAATAGCATGGTATCTTAATACTGAAAGAATAAAAGATAAGAATAATTTTAGTAGCAGACTTGTACCAAGAGGATTTGAACTCGATATCTTCTGAAATTGAGGAAGATTCTTTATGTAATATCCAAGGGTGATTTGGTCTTGTGGACACAAAGACTGCCTGATAAAGCAAGGATAGCAATCTTAGTCTACTGAGGTTAAATCAGTATGAACAGTTCTCATCTTTTATTCTCTCAGCACTAGGCAATCACTCAATCTTCAACACTTAATTATCATAACCAGCCCAGAGCAGACTGTACTTTTATCTACTCTAATTCCTAAAATACTTGAGCACACAAATGATCGTGATGATGTGGATGATGAAATGACCCAGGAGGGACAGAATTCATAGATAGCCCCATAACTAGGAAAGACCAGTCACACCCAGAAGCCTTGGGGCTGCCCATATGGGACACCCAGGGACACTGTCATTAGCAACCTTGACTCTACGTGGCACTTTGGTCATTGCTTTCTTTGGACAATGCTCTTCAGGTAGGCAGGTGACCTGCTAATTGACTTTGGAATAAGGAAGACTTGGATTTAAATTCTCCCTCAGATTTTCACTAGCTCTGTGACCCAGGGTTAGGTACCTAATCTCTCTCAGCTTTAGCTTCCTTATTTGTGAGAGCTGGAGATTGGACCTGGAATTTCATTAATATAGGGAACTCCCAGAGGAAGAAAGGCCCTCTACAAATGCATGTCAGCACCTTCTTAGAGAGTTGTGGAAAGGAGAGGTATCAGACATGTTGGCCACATGTGGCCCATGACAAACCTGAGTACAGTCCCAAACTAGATTCAAAAAACAGCAGTCTATCCACTGAGTCACCTAGCTGCCCCACTACTACGCCACACTGCCTTTCAGTCTGTGAAATGAGGATAATGATTTTGTCCACCTCACAATAAAACATGGGGAATACTATATTTTAAAACTAAGTCAATATGGACCCCAGAGTGATCCTTACGTATGATTTAGCAGCCTCCATTTCTGTTTGAGTTTGATACCACTAGCTGACAGCACTAAGAGGCTGACATTAATGGTATATGTCAGAAGTATCTCTTGAACACAAGACTTCCTGAGTCTGAGGACTGCTCTCTATCCATTACATCTCTTGTTCAGTTGTTTCAGTCATGTCCAACTCTTTGTGACCCCATTCGGGGTTTTCTTGGCAAAGATCCTAGATTGATTTGCCATTTCCTTCTCCAGCTCATTTTATAGATGAGGAAACTGAGGCAAACAGGGTTAACTGAATTGCCCAGGGTCACACAACTAGTATCTGAAGATGCATTTGAACTCAGGTCTTCCTGACTCTAGACCCAGTGGTCTAGCCACTGAGCCACCTAACTGTCCCACTACTATGCCACATTGCCTTTTAATCTGTGAAATGCGGATAATGATTTTGTCCATCTCACAAGACTGTGGTAAGGATCAGATGAGATAGTCCATGAAAAGCATTTTACAGTCCTTGAGATACAATAAAAATACAAGCTCTTCTCATCGATGATCATGTATCCCATGGAGTGATGCCCATGATCAAAGGCTATCATGGTGAGGCTATCATCCACCTTTAAGAAACCTCTACATTACTTGATGGGACCTCTTTCTGTGATCCATAACACAAGGTTAGTCACAGAACATTTTCTAGAAGTTCTAAGACACTTAGGTTACCACCCCAATGAAGTAGTTCTGACGTGGAGGACCGAGGACTTTACATTCTCAAAACACTGCTACATTCAATCCAACAATTCAAATAGAGAACCAAAGCAACAATAACAATAACATTGCTTATGAAGCAATTAAGCATATCCTCTTTGTGGCAGCATAGCGATACATTGAATAGAGAGTCAGGAAGACCTGAGTTCAAATGCAACCTCAGACACTTACTAGCTGTGTGACCCAATCTGGCAAGTCACTTAATCTCTGTTTGTTTTGACCCACCGGAGAAGGAAATGGCAGACCTCTCCAGTATCTTTGTCAAGGAAATCTCATGTACAATATGGTCCACAGGGTCGCAAAGAGTTGGACCCAACTGAAATGACTGAACAAATAGCAATGACAATATTTGTGGCACTGTGTAGGATGCAAAGATGAATAAGATATTGCCCCTGCCTTCAGGGAATTTACAAGATGGTAGGACAGAAACTATTCTTAGAAATATTTTAATATAAACCCTGACATAGACTGTGATCCTTGCACAGGTGCAGTAGCAGCAAAGTATTAGCGGAGATATAGGGAGGGAGAGGGCATAGTTAAAGCCACTTCACACATACACACACACACACACACACACACACACACACACACACACACACACACACACATTTTCAGGATAAATCCCAGGGAATAATTCTCTTTTTCAAACTGTTGATCAGTCTTTGGTCTCTGTCCCTCCCACTCATGAACAGGGAGGGTCTCCCTACAAGACCAGACTGTTCTAATGGTTCCTCTAACCCCTTGTAAAACCCTTCCATGCCTCAATGTTCCTCTTTTGCAAATAACTTTGGGGGCAAGTGGGAGGGGGAATCTTACTGTGTTTATGCCAACTTTGCCCTGTTCTGCTCCCTTTTATCCCTCACTCTATAAGGAGCATGGAATGAGTGGAAAAAGACAAGAGAAACGACACCACTCTGACTGTAATCGATGGATGCAGTATATTTGATGGTCTTTGGCATCTGTTCACTTCACAGAATTCTCTGCAGCTGGACATGCTGCTCCCTCTCCCCATCTAGTTGGACTTTCTGCATCTCCCAGGAGACAGAGCAATTTTGCACAAACAAGCACAGAACAGCCCGGGTGGGGCCAGACAAGGTGTTACCTAGGAGCTCTCAGGGATTAGCTCCCTCTGACCCCTCTTGCAAGGATGCTTCCAGGCACGAAGGCGAATGCTTTTATATACTTTGACGCTTGGTTTCCTGCTGTGATCCAGAGACCAGGGAAATCCGAGGGAATCAAATCAGGTTTTCTCTTATCCTACAGTGAATAGGGCTCAGCGATTAGTCTTGGAGACCTCCTGGGGAGATTGGCTGGGGAGAAAGAGTACACATCACCCAGTAGGGGGTGAAGAACAATACAGAGAAAGAACCAAATAAAGACTAAACTCTCTGTCTTGTGCTTCATGGCCCTCCCCAGTTTTGCTTCACTCTAAGGGCCCAACATTGTTTTCCTTTATTTTATTTAATGGTAGTGTAGCACAGTAGAGAAGGTATTAAATTTGGAGTCAGAGGGCCTCTGTTCAAGGTCTGGCTCTGTGACTTACTATAAGGATGACCTTGGCACTTCAGCTCTCTCAGCCTCAGTTTCCTCATCTGTAAAACAGGGAGGTTGGACTCAATGTCCCCCAAAGATCCTTCTAGCTCCAAATCTAGGATCCTATAATCTGATTTCATTAGGTGTGCTCTAGGCTATATAGAAAAATTGGACCCCTTGAACTACATATCCAGTATAATGTAGGAGAGAGATCAATGGATTCTGATCAGAACAATCAGATTCTGACTCAGCTGCCTGATTAATGGCTGTGGGCAAATCATTCACCTCCTTGGGCTTCAGTTTTTCCTTTTGTAAAATAAAAGGGCTAGACCTAGAGGATGGTTAAGGTCCTTTCCAGCTCTGAATCCTGGGATCCTTTGACTATTTTATCATTATCCCAAACACTGTAAAAAAATTAGTGGAAGGGGAGAGAAAATGTAAAAATAATGAAGAAAGCAAACTTCAGTTTTGTCTAGGTTTTGAAATGAAGTATGGATAGATGTTCTATAGATTTTTTTTTCTCTACAAATCTTTATTTCCCAAAGCAGAGTTGAGGAAAGAGGATTTGGGAAAAGCTGCCAAAACTTCTGATGACATTCTCAATTCCCTTTGGGGTCTTGGAAGAGGAGTGAGTTCCCTTCCGTTCAATAAATATCTATGAGATGCCTACTATGTGCCAAGCCCCTTCCAAGGGGAAGGAAGAAAGGAGAGAAGGAAAGAAGGAAGGAAAGCAAAAAGGAAGGAAGGAAAAAAGAAAGAAGGAAAATGAAGGAATGAGAAGAAAGCAACTATTACAGTGCCTGGCACATAATAGGAGTTTAATAAATGTTTCTTGATTGTTTTCGATGAAATGGGTTTACTTATTCAACAAAGCAAATTATTAAAGTGTTTTTTTATTCAGGGAGAAAATGTAATAATTATGGAATTAACATTTTAAGTATCATCTCAAGATTGAAGGAATAAAATAATCACTTTTAAAAAGTAGCAGACTTGTATCAAGAGGATTTGAACCCCAAAGACTTTCAATTCCACAAGCTATATTAAGCACCTCTTGCCTTCAGAACACTGTTCCAGGACTGGGAAATATAATGATGAATAAAGCATAGACATTGTCCGCAAGGAATTCATAATGTAGAGCAATTCAAGGAAAAGGAAAAATGGATAATAGACTGATTGACAACTGCCTAGATGTACATACTAAAAAAGGTGTTCAGTGGATAGAATGCTTAGCCTGGAGTCAGGAAGACCTGAATTCAAATGTGGCCTCAGATACTCACTAGCTGTGTGACCCTGGGCAAATCATTTGACCTGAGTTTGTCTTAATCCATTAGAAAAGGAAATGACACTCTAGTACCTTTGCCACAAAAATCCAATGGACTACACAAATGAATGATTAAACAACAAGGAGATGCCAAATACTAGAAGAGATCTGAGGAGGGAGAGACCGTATCTGGAATTGTATCTGACACACGAGCCACACAGATTCAGGATAAAGACCAGAAAATAAATCTATTCAAACTGCTGATCAATCTATGTGTGTTCTTCCTCCTCTCACTGGCTGGACAATGGAAGAAAAGTACGTGTCAAGGGCAGCTTACCATTGTTCCAGAAAGTAGCAGTGATCTGATGGATAAACTTTCACCTTTGCAAGTAACTTGGAGGTCATTAGAAGGGAAGTCATATGAATTTAGGCGAGAAAAGCAGGTGAGAGCCAGATTGTGGAGGGCCTCAAAATGCCAGGCTAGGAAGTTTGCATTTTATCTTATAGGCAATGAGCAGGCACCAGAGTGATCCTCATTGTTGATAGCCTATAGAGCATTTGCATTTCAATGAGGAACACCAAAGGCCCCAAATATACTTCCTAATCCAAAGGGATAGTTATCCAATGGCATTCTGGAGCCCAGTGAAAGATTAGGCAGTTTCTCAGAGTTGTGATCTCACTGATATGGATATTCCTCTGAAATACACAGATCCTTGAGAATTGGATTTTGTGGAATAAGACTGAAAAAGAAAGCAGTGTGGAAAACATTTTTGGCCATCATTTCTACCCCCCATACATGTATAGGAGATGACCATCTTCTCTGCCTCCCTATGAGGCTGACCCTGCCACTGCTACACATACCTAGCACTTAGACTCCTGTCTCTATCTGGTAAGAGATAGACATGGTTGCGTTTCCCATTTGTCTACTTGCTATGTGCTAGCAACAATGTGGCATAGATCTTGGAATTAGGGGATCTGGGTTTGAATCTCAGCTCTACCACATAATACTTAATTTGGGGCAAATTTCTTCCCCTTTATGGGCCTTAGTCTCCTTCAGAAATAAAATGAGAGGCGAGATGCCATGGGGCAGGGGAAGCAATGCCACTTCCAGAATCGTGGAATGTGAGTTCAATTCCTTCCTTTGATTCTTACTGCCCTGGTAATTCATGGCAAGTCCATGCACCTTCTAGTCTCAGTTTTCTCCTTTGTAGAAATAAGAGGGTTGGCTTGAAAAAAGAACTGGCTTTGGGACTTAGAGACCCTGGGATCTGATGTTTCTTGTTAGTTAGTCATTTTGGACTCTTTGTGATCCCATTTGGGGTTTTCTTGGCAAAGAAATTTGGAATGGTTTGCCATTTCCTTCTCCAGCTCTTGTTACAGATGAAGAAACTGAGGCAAACAGGGTTAAGTGACTTGTCCAGGGTCACACTGATAAATGTTTGATTTGAATAGATTTGAACTCAGATCCTCCTGATTCTAGGGTCAGTATTCTATCCAATGAACCACCTATCTACCCCTATCTCTAAGGCTTGCTACCTGTGTAGACTTAGGTAAGCAATGAATTTTCCTAGGGCTTAGTTTGGGGTCGATAGGTGGAACAGTAAATAGAGTGCTGGACCTGAAGTCAAGAAGACTCATCTTCATGAGTTCAAATCTGGTTTTAGAGACTTACCAACTGTGTGGCCCTGAACAAGTCCCTTAAACCTATTTGCCTCAGTTTCCTCATCTGTAAAATGAACTGGAGAAGAAAATAGCAAGAAAATAGTCTCTCTGCCAAGAAAACTCCAGATGGGGTCACAAAGAGTCAGACGGAACTAAAATGTCTGAGCAACAACTACTAAAGAAGGCGCCCTGACTCAATGACCTCTGAGTCTCTTCCAGCCCTGGATTTGTGAACTGACGATCCTATAACCAGACAGCTTTCAGCTCCCTTCCAGCTTAGAATCCTGTGATTCTATGATCTGTACTTCCCCTAAGATTCCCCTGAGGGAACTCAGGACATGCCAGCCTTCAGACACAGGAACCCATCCTGAGCATAGGTATACGTAGAGGAGTCCTGTCAGTCGTATGCTGGGCACATAACCTTGTACTATCAGCTACTTGAGGGGGACAGGTAAAATTATAAGCCCTTACCCCATCCCCCAATCAAACCCTTCATATGCTAACACATTCCCCTCACTACCATCAAGGCCTCCCACCCTTCTCTCCAGCACCACCCTATCCCATCCCCAAGAGAAGAAATGTGCTGATGAGATTCAGAAAACGCCCCCTCCTCTCAGGCACTCGCTCTGGGGCCCCAGGAAAGGGGGCTTTTAATAGGGTTTGGCTGTGGCTCTAGCTGGCACAATGATGCCTGTAGATTTAGTCAGAGAAACACATGGCAAAAAGGTCACGCGCTCCAAAATTAACAGGAGGAAAATCTGCCAGTAGGAAAGGATTTGCGTAGAATTTTCACGGGGAGCTTCCTTTTCAAGCGTGTGACAAAGAATCCTCGAGTGACTTCTGGGCCCTGGCCCGCACACTTAGAATAAGCGGGTTATGATCTGCTCCCACTGTCAGAGGGCTGGGTGCCTAGTAGTAACTCCAGACAATGATGTCTTCATTTTAAACCCTGGGGCAAAGTTGAGGTTCGTACTTGTCCTTTGTCCTTTTCTCTTTTTCTTCACTCCTCTCTCCCCTTACTCCTTCTACCATTTATGTACAAAGTCAGATCCTGGTATATTGTTAGGCAAAGAATCCATCTCAAAGTTTGTCGGGTCCAGGTCTGTGGAACCATGAAAAGGATATTCTAGCCATAATGAAAAGGCACTGGAGTGGGAGAGTTAGGAGGTTAGAATTATTCTGGTGTTAACTCTGCCACCAGAGCAGTAATAACAATTTCTGCACCCTGGGCAGAGCAGCATAAACCATGATGCCTGGGGCAAATGGCACAAATTCTGTTTCATACCCATCACTGGAGACACTGCTTCTGTGGGTCAGGGTTAGGCCAAGGAATAGCTCCCTTGAGGTATAGCCACCCACCATAGGGAGGGAGTGCACCATCTGGTAGTTTCCCATTTTAATTAATTCTTGCTCATTAAATTCAATGTTATTTTTTCAGCTAATGGACTGCTAGTGTTGTCAGTATTCTTTAAATATAGGGTCTTGGATCAAAATTCTAATCATCTCACCCTAATTATGTCTCTGTCTTCCACTAGGCAACTGAGCAACTTTAGGAAGATCATTTTGCCTTTTGGGGTTTCCTGGACCTCATCAGTTTAATGAGGGGTTTGGATTTGATCATCACAAAAGACTTTTCCCATCTAAGATTCTATGAGTCTCTTACCTTAGGGTAGGAGAAAAAAGAAAGACACTACCTGAGGTTCATGAATTGTCAAGTGGATGTGCAAAGATCTCTTTCTAGTTCAGAGGAATATCTGTAGTCCAGAAAAAGCCTCCAAGGTATGTCCAGGGGCCTAGAAGATGGCTACTCCCATTGCACTGGACAAAGACAGTGTGGACAAACACTGGGTTTTGAGTTTGAAGTCCAGGATTCAAACCCTAGCTTTGACTTTTACTAGCTGTATGACCTTGAGCAGGTTATCCCATGGGATCTTAGTATTCTCCTCTGTAAATTAAGAATGAGTCTCAATAATTTTTGAGATTCTTCAAAGTTATAAAAATATACTACAATCCCTTATAGCTACTCCTCCTCCCCTCAGCATCCAGGCACAAGTGCTGGGTTCCTGTGGTAGAGGTTTTGGAAAAAAAGAAGCAGGTATCTAGGTTCTTTCTCTGGGCAATGGGACACTGAGCACAAGGAAAGAACATTTTGGACCTATGAGGTTGATTTAACTTTGTGAAGGCCAATATAGCTTGGTCTTAAGGGTACAGGTATGTGTCTGTGTATACACACACACACACACACACACATCCATACTTTCCCCCATAGATTATCTATCTATCTCTATCTTTGCACATGATAACATCTAACCATGTTTTTCAGTCATGTATGACTCTTCATGGCCCCATTTGGGGTTTTCTTAGCAAAGATCTTGGAGTGGTTTGTCATTTCCTTCTCTAGATCATTTTACAGATGGGGAAAAAAATTGAGACAGAGTTAAGTGACTTGCCCAGGGTCATACAGCTAGTAAGTGTCTGAGGCCACATTTGAACTCATGAAGTTGAATCTTCCTGATTCAAGGAGTAGTAGTCCATCCACTGTGCTACCTAGCTGCCTGTAACATCTAACCATATAGAGCTATAATACGATATATACTCATATGTCATAGCAATAGTAGTAGCAGTAGTAGTAGTAGTGGTAGTAGTAGTAGTAGTAGTAGTAGTAGTAGTAGTAGTAGTAGTAATTATGGCTCGCAGTGACTACTATATGCCAGGCACTGGGCTTTACAATTATTTCATTTGATCCCCACAACAACCCGGGGAGGTGGGTGCTATTCTCATCCCTATTTTACAGTTGAGGAAACTGAAGCAAACAGAAATTAGGAGTAAGTATCTGAGGCTGGATGTAAAATCGAGTCTTCTTGAATCCAGGCCCAGAGTCCAGTCAAAATATCTCCCTTACAGAAGCCTGAAATTCCACCTTTAGGTATTCCTTCCTTTGGGTTTTAAGTACATCCTCTCCTAGAAGCTAAGGTGCAGTAGAATGAACAATGGATTTGGAGTAGGAAGACTTGGATTCATGAGTTAACCTCTGACACTGTTTCTTCACTCATAAAAGGAACCGACTAGATTAGATGACTGAAGGGGCTCTGCAATGGTAATATTTTATGACTGGGGGCAGTATGTAATATATTCTTAAATTCCTAATAACTTACTGTGAATGAATGTATCTAAACCATTTCTATAGGCAACAAGGGAGAGTGCTTGGAGAGCCTGCCTTGAAAACAGTAAGGCCCAGATTCCAATCTTGCCTCTGACACACTGGATAAGTGAACAAGGCTGTGTGCCTTGGGCGAGGTATTTAACCTCTCAGTGCCCCCAGACAAGCCTCTGTGATCCTGGCTTGTAGAACAGGTGCTATCACATGGTAGAGGCACTATCTGCATAGATACCCGGCTCACTAATGCAATCACCGGCCTTGCACCAAAACCGAACACAAACTAAAACCAAAAGCTCTTTTCAGAGAATCTCTTTTCAGAGAATCTCAGGATAAAGAGTGCAACAATGAGGAAAGGACAGGGGAACATCCTGGAAGGAATCTGGATGTGGTTACAAGTAACTAGTGGGTAGAAATAGGGGGATCGAACACCAGCTTCATCGGCTTCACAGTTCATCCCATCGCATCAATCAGTCAGTCAGTCATGTAGCCCAGCCTGATACCACCAGAGAAGCATGACTACATGGGATCCTTTCCTAAACTCATCTCAGGGGCCTGGGAACCTAGGCTGCTGCAAGAATCAGCAACCAGAGCCCTCACTCCTCTCTGGCACCAGCTCTGCATTTTCCAGCAGGCTCTGAATCGTGTAATTATCCATGCAATAATTATGCCTGGCAGAGATCTGGGGCTCTGCCGGAGGAAGAGTCCCCAGAGCATCTCCTGAAAGAGTAAAATCATTCTCAGCCCAGCTTCCAGGCAAGCTCAATGCTTGTCATGCCCCACAGTCTGTCCTGACTTCGTGATTTAAGATCCATCCTCCCCGCTTCTCTCTCTCTGTGGCCCTGTCCTCTCCCTAGCCCTGATGTAGAAAGCCTTGGGTTCAGATCCTCTTTCAGACACTTATGTGACCTTGGGAAAGTCACTTAATTTCTCTCGGTCTCTGTTTACTCATTTGTAAAACAAGAGGGTTGGACTTGATGATTTCTGACACCCCCCCCCCCCCCCCCGCACCTTATTCATAATCTCTGATTCCTTCTAGCAGGACTGGCCCGGGTTGTGAGGAAGCATCTCTAGCTCTCTCCTGCATCTCCTAGGATTTTCTGACTCTAGGAACAGCTACCGGGTCTTTAACAGACTTGAGAGCCTGTCTGCCACCCTCACTCCACCTATCTCTCCACTGAAGACTCCACCATGATCCTGCTCAGCTTCCTATGTATGCTTTCAAGATGAACAAAGCCTGCCCCAGGACTGCCTCCCACCCAGCAGACCTCTTACATCTCTCAGGGCCCTATTTATAACCCCTGTTTAGAAAAAAAATCTATCAACTCTGAGCAAGCAGCTAATCAGGTTACTTGGCCGCCTCAGGTCTTCCAATGTAATTATAATTCCTACTAAAGCACTGGTGAGTGTCAAACTCATTTCAGCTGCCTCTGCAGATGCAATAATCAAAGCGTCAGGATTCCTTTGTACCAAATCCCGTACAGATGCTGTTTGCAAGGAAGACTTTGGAGTGAGAAATCTTAAGAGCCAGGTTTCCTTCCCCACCCTCACTCACTCATCACCTCCTGCTTTGCACCTCAGGGAGGTGGAGAAGGGCTGCTAGAATTTCCCTGGAATGGCTAGAATTCAGGCTCAGTCCCCCCATGCCTCCCAGAGATGGTTCCATTCCACATAATGCCCTTCACTCATGGATCCCAAGCAACAAACACAGATGAACAAAATGAGATCTTTAAGACAAAAGATTTGAAGAAAAAAAAACCAAGAAAGCAAGGAACTCTTCTTTCTGGTCCTTAAGCCTAGAAAGATGTTATTGTTTTTTAGGGACCTGGAAATATTCTGGATAATCCTGAGAAATCAAGAGAAATTCATTTGAATCCCTGTGTGACACTGGGCATGTGTGCCCCTTCGGCACTCATTCCCCCTCCCCTCAATTTTCTCCTCTGTAAAATGAGAGGTTGGCTCTGTCTCCACCATTTCTAAAACTGTGATTCTGACTCTTCTTTTATGAAATCACCACCCAAGCCATGGAGAAAACATACTGAGCGTGGAACTGGCAATAGGCTAGCTTTCCTGGGTGGTAATATGGGTCATATTACTGATTTAAGGAATAAATGGTGACAGGGGATGGGGGTTTAAAATATTGTGCCTTGTAACAATACTCAACAACAGTTCCAGCATCCCACACCATCCTTCAGTACTTACTGCTCATGTGACCTTGACAATGTGAGTCTCAGCTTCTTTATCTGTATAATAAGGGTGCAGGGTTATCTCTAAATTCTCTTTCAGAGCTATATCTTAAGATGCTCTGATCCCTGATTCCTCTATTTCTACTGATGGGAAAAATAAAGCAAAACAAGCAAAACACTTTCTCAGTCATCGAGGCTCAAAATGACTCAACCTGAGCTTATCCTCACTCTCGCCTGCTCTTTATACCTAATCAATTGTCCAAGACCTTCAATTCTATGCCTAAATATTTCTCATATCCTTCTTTCCATTTTCATCATCACACCATTAGTTCAGGCTCAGATTAAGTCTCATTTGGGTTATTGAAGGAACCTCTTAGCAAGTCTTCTGCCTTCTCCCTTCTACCCTTGCTTCTGCTTTCCTGTCTTCCTAGTCCATCGCCATCTACCATGCTTCAAGCCTTGCTCACTTCTCACTTGGCCTCCTATTTTATCTTCCAATCAATCCTCCACACAGGCCACCAAAGCATTTTTCCTCAAGTTGGATCACACCGCAGTGGCTTCCTATCCTTACTAGGGCTAAATGTAGACTCTCCTGTTTGGCATTTAAATTTCTTCAAACATGGCCCATTCCTACCATTTCAATCTTCTTATATATCTCTGAACCTATGATGCATCTGGGATACACTGCCTCCTCACTTCTGCCTCTTGTAGGCCCCTGTTTTCCTTCAGGACTCAGCTTAAATCATATTTTGTACATAAAAGTGTAAGTTCCTTTGCTGGTAATATCAGCTGCTAGCTCCCTCCCTCTCCAATCTACTTTGCATTTATGTCGAATACATTATATACACTCATATATGTAAATGAGGTCTTCCTGTTAGAATGGAAGTTCCTTGACGGCAAATACTTTCTTTTTTAAAATTTTAATTTATTTTATTTTTAATTTGTGGAATAAAACAAGCATTTCCATAATATAGTATAATAAAAAAGATTGCGTGCTTAACCACAAATCTATTATGTACAACTCGCTATTCCTTTTAAATATATAATAAACTTATCATGTAAGTTTCTTTTTTTTTTCCTTTTTTCCCTTTTTTCACCTTCCTTTCTCCACCCCTGCCCTCCTCTCCTCCCCAGGCAAATACTTTCACTTGTTCTTTTTATCCTTAACACTTAGTATGTAGTACCTGGCACATGGTGAGCATTTAATAAATGCTTACTTATTAGATTAATTTTACTAACAAGTTAGTCTGATAACATAAGATTATAAACATTCAATGTTTTGCCTATTGCCTAGCAAATAAAGCCCCCAAATCTTAGTCTAGTGTTCAAGTTCTTCTACAATATAGCTTCAGGCAGCATAACCCTGGGGGTTGGAGGTGAGGTCAGGGAGATGGATTGGGAGTCTGAGGTCTGGATTCAAATGCTGACTGCCAATTGCTAAGATTTTAGGCAAGTTAGTCTCTTTGGGCTTCAATTTCTCATCCATAAAAATGAAGTGATTCACTCAGATGATAGTCTAAGGTTCCTCCCAGTTTTATATCTATTCTACCTTTTACCTGGCTTATACTACTCCTTTTCAGAAACCTTAATCTCCAACTATATTAAAATATTTCACTGTTCTCAGATTTCTTTGGGACCTTTTGAGTCTCTGTACCTATGAAAGCTGTTACCTCCAATCATTCCATTCCAACTTGTTGAAATCTTTTTTTTTTCAACTTTTGGAGGACTTACTTAGGTGACTTGCCTTCTCTTCCATGAAGAATTCCCTGTCTTTGAGCCAGAAGTAACCCATCCTTCCTTGGATCTTCACTGTGCCCCCCCAACCCTTCCTTGATGCAATCATCCCATTCTCTGGTATTCTAGTGATTTGTTCCACTAGGTTGTATCCTCCTTGAGGGAAGGGACGGCATCTTTGCTTCTTTCTGGGTACCTAGAATGTGATTTGCACATATGGCAGGTGTAGTAATATAAATTTAATGTATTTGGGGCAGCTAGGTGGCACAATGAATAGAGTGCCAGGGATGGAATCAGGAAGACTCATCTTTAGAAGTTCGTATCTGTCCTCAGATACTTGTTAGCTAGGTGACCCTGGGAAAGTAACTTAACTCTGTTATGAACTTAACCTCAGTTTTCTCATGTGTAACATGGGCTGGAGAAGGTAATAGCAAACCACTCTGGTATATTTGCTAAGAAAGCCCCAAATCTAATGAAGAGTTGGATATGACTGAAACAACCAAACTATTTAATGTATTACCCTTACAGGAGAGAACAGTGATTATCCCCAAATTTATAAATGTTTAATGGGAAAATTTCAGGAAGCAGGGGTAGAAAACAAAGATGAAATGAGAAGTATATGAGGTTGCCCCTCAAATCACACACAAAGAAGCAGTTACTACTCTATTTATGCATTAAAAACAAAATAGCAGTACCTAGTGTTTGCAAAGTGATTTACTTGCTTATGTTGATCCTTACAACAACCCTGGGAGGGAGATATTATTATCATCCCCATTTTACAGTTGAGGAAACTGAGACAAAGAGGTTAAATGACTTGCCCAAAGTCACATAATAGTGTCTTCAGCTGGTTTGAATTCAGGTCTTACTGACTCCAAGCCCAGCACTCTATCCACAATACCACCTACCCGTCTCTCCTTATAACATCCTCCCTGTCTCCACTACCTATCAGAAATTTTTATATATATATATATATATATATATATATATATATATATATATATATATATATATATATATATATATAATTTATAGAGAGGATCCCTTCATGGGAGCATAGGATCATAGTTTTAGGCCTGAAAGGGACCACAGCATAGCCATCTACTCCAAACCCTTATCATTTAACAGATGAAGAAAGTGATGCTCCTACTAACCTGCTCAAAGTCATTTGAAGTCGAGTTATAAGGCAAGATTTGAATGTAAATTCTCTGTCTCTAGAATTAGTGTGCTTTCCACTGTGCCACACTGCCTGTCCAGAGGGTAGCTTGAACTAGGCGACCTTGCAAGTCTCTTCCAATTCCTTTACCAAAGTTCCTTTGATAAAGGGGCATTATCTCTAGTAGCTAAATGACCTAGATCTGCAAACACACCATATCTCTTACCTCTAAGCAAGCTTCATATATATATTTATGGAGTCCAGGCTTGGTGATTCATAGCACCCAACGACAAGGTAATCATTTCCTGAATTAAACATGGGGTCTGAAATGAGAATGGGCGATTAGAAGTCAATCTTCCAGGCCAGATGATTCCTACTAACAAATTGAAGTGATATTGGGCGTTGGCCTCTCAGCAAACAGAGACTTGCTGCGCCATAAACCCATGACAGGTTAAGTAATGACCCAGGTGGTTTAGAGAAGGGCTGCCTC
Source organism: Bettongia penicillata ogilbyi (assembly GCA_023548195.1). Classification (NCBI taxonomy): domain Eukaryota; kingdom Metazoa; phylum Chordata; class Mammalia; order Diprotodontia; family Potoroidae; genus Bettongia; species Bettongia penicillata. Next base: position 9,939,425 of record JAJHZJ010000090.1, read on the forward strand.
TAGTCTTACCCTGTCTCTGGATTTGGTTTATTGTTTTTCCAAAATTTTGGAGGGCATTCAGGGAGAAGAGGAAGAAGCTCTTAAAATATGAATGGTACCAGGGTGATATGGTAGGAAAAAACCACAGGACTGAGAGGGCAGACAACCTAACCTGACCTTTGTCATGGCACCTAGCACATCTGAGCCTTAGTTTCTCCATCAGTTGAAGGGGTTAATAATACTTGCCCTAGCTTCTTCACAGGATGTTTTGAAGTTCAAAGTAGGTGTTGCTGTTGCTCATTCTGTCCAACTTTGTGACTCTATGGAGTGCAGCACGCCAGACCCTGAGGGTCTCATCTTCCAATGTCATGTCTTTTAGCATTTTAATGCTGTCCATGGGGTTTTCTTGGCAAAGACATTGTAACGGTGCCATGTCCTTCTCTAACGGATTAAGGCAAATAGTAGCTAAATAATTCACCAATAGTCCCATAGGTATTGAATGTCTGAGGTCAGATTTGAACTCAGGTTTGGAGGACAGAAGCATGTTACGGTACGCAGAGTCACAAAGAGCCAGACATGAGTGAATGACTGAACAACAGCTTCTTGACTCCAGGTCCAGTGCTCTATATACTGAACTACCTTAACTCAGGAGCAGAAGGTAGTATGAGGCAATTATAACAGTTCCAGCTCTTGAGTCAGAAGACCTGGGTTCAAATCTTGCCTTGGATATTTCCCCTGGAGCCCTAGGTGGGGACCCTGCTTCAGATTCACTTTTCTGCAGACAGGCTGTACTTGTTATTATCTTCCATTAGTTCATTTGTTTACACATCCACCTACTTCATCACAGAGATCTCGAGGAAAGGAAAGTGCCTACTATGTGCCAGGTATTGGGCATTTCACAGATATTATTTCATTTGACCCTCACAACCACCCTGAAAGGGAAGCACTATTATTATCTTCATTTTGCAGTTGAGGAAGCTGAGGCAAACAGGTTTAAGTGACTTGTCCAGGTTCACACAACTAGTAAGTATCTCAGGTCAGATTTGAAGTCAGGTCTTCCTAACTCTAGGTCCAGCACTCTATCCACTGAGACACCTAGCTGCCTGACTAGACAAGAGTTGTTCGATGGATGAGAAGTGAGTGAAGCAAACCAGCAAACAGCAGATGACAGAGAGAGGTAAACAGTACCCACATGGGTCTAAGAAGGTGTGAGGAACCAAAATGATCTCCCTAGTTCCCTACCCTTTGAGAGATAACAATCCAACTTTGTCTCTTCGTCCTTTTCCCCTTCCCCATTACCATCCCTCTAGCTCTGACATACTATTTATTGCTGACTAGCATATGGAGGATTTCTTGCATCAGTTCTTCTCTGAGAACTCAGCACAGAGTGGAGGTGATTCTGGGATCTGGAAGGTTATGGAAGCAGCTAGAAAGATGAATCAAGTCTCATAAACCTGGGTTCAGATCATACCTTTGAGACACAGAATCAAAAATCTTGAACTATAAGGGACTTCAGAGGCTATCTAGTTCAATTCCATCATTTTACAGATTTGGAAACTGAGGCCCAGGAAAGTTTAGTGACTTACTCCAGAGTTAGGATTGGAACCCAGGTCTTCTGACCTCTGAGTCAGTACCCTTTCCCCTGCATCCCACTGTACTACCTCCTAACTATACAGCCACGGGCAAGGCTCTGGGTCTCAGTTTTCTCATGCATAAAACGGGGTGAATAATGCTTAGCTCACAGGATTGTTGTGACACTCAAATGAGATCATCTATATATGAAGTATTTGGCAAGTGCTATTTTATATAGTTATATAATATAGTAATTTACATAATATAGTCACATAATAGTCATTTTATAGACATTTAATTTAGTCATTTTAGTCATATAATAAAATTATTTTACATAGTCATAATATAGCCTTTTTACAGTCATATAATAGAGGCATATAATATAGTTATTTTATAATCATATAATTGTTTTATATAGTCATATAATATAATCACATTGAATAGGGTCATCTTATATAATATAGTATATTTAAAGCCAATATTATAATAAAGTTTATTTTTTTATATAATATAATAACATATAGTATAACTATGTTCTAGGACATCTAGGTGGCAGAGTGAATAGAGTACCATCCCTAGAGTCAGGAGGATCTGAGTTCAAATTTGACTTCAGACAGTAGCTCTGTGACCCTGGGTAAGTTACTTACCCCTGCTTGCCTCAGTTTCCTCATCTGTAAAATGAGCTGGAGAAGGCAAACCACTCCAGTATCTTTGCCAAGAAAACCTCAAATGTGGTTGCAGAGAGTTAGACATAATTGAAACAACTCGACAACCACAAAAATGACTGTTCTTTAATGTTGCCTATAAAATATAGCCATATTTTATATGATATTTATTGTCAGTTATTATTCAGTAGTAGATCTGAGATTCAAGCCCAGGTCCTCTGAATCCTAATCCCATGTCAATGCTTATCCCAAGACTTCAGCAACCAATGTAATCTCTCCCTTCCAACCTATCCTACCATCCATCAGCTGCCAAATTCATCTCCCTAATCCTTAGTGGTCATCTGTCCCTTACCGAAATCTTGCTTTTTAGGTGGGCAAATCAGAGTTCACAGAGATTGAGTCTTGTTCATGGTATCGCAAGCAGTAAGTAGTAGAACTGAATTCAAATCTTCTGAATGCAGCCAAATGTAACATATTTTCCATTGTACCATGTTTCCTTCCCAAATATTCCAGTCACATGTTGTTCCCTAACACACCCCATTCTATTCTGCCTCCACACCTATGATCATGCTGCTTCCCCTTCTACAAATCTTTTCCTCCCCTATCCACTTGCTGAAATACTACTCATGCTTCAAGTTCCATCTCAAAAGCCACCTCCTTCATGAAGCCTTTCCTGATCTTCCAGCTATATGGTTTCTTTCTATTCTGAATTCCTGTAATGCATTATGTTTTTCCTTATAAGCAAAAAACTTGTGGTTTTTTATTTTTAATTATTTAGCTACATCTTCAAAAGCCCTTCTCACAGAGACTTTGGATATCATCGCTATTCCTTTAAAGGCAAGGTAATAGAATGTGGGTGATTAACAGGTAACTGTCATCTATGAAGGCATCTGTGAGAGGGACTTGGATGGCACAAGGAGAAATTCTTTTTTTTTTTTTTTGAAATTCGAGATCATGGAGAAAAAGATCATGGAAGATTATGAGAATTAGCTATCATCTTTGAAAGGATCTGGAAAGATGGATTGAGAGAACCAAGTTTAACTCAGCTGCCATGGAGAAGACAGTCTCAGAATTCTTGAGAAACTTTAACTGCTATTCTAAGAACCAGATTGTTAGACTGCGGTTTCAGTGTTCTATCGATGAGTTAACAGTTACTTTGTTAGCCAGATATAGTTATGCTGTGGTCTTCATCAAAGCAAATAACTTGTTGAAACATTTATTCATGTTTTTGCATTATCTATAACCAATAACAATGATGTTGAGACCAATAGGAAAAAATGTGGGAAAAGAATTTACTCATTCCCACCCTACCCCCCACACACCAAAGGTGGGACTCAGAGCTAATTAATTTATTAATTATATAATTTCTGTACTAATGAGAATTCATAATGTAACCAGAACATACCCTTTTACTGCCTTAAAGATAATAAAGAAAAAATAAATAAGGTAACAGGCCAGCAGCAAACTACAGTGTGGGTTTTGGTAAGTCTACCCATGAGAACGCCTGAGAGGTACCACTGTCATCTTGTGACACATATCCACACCCCACCCACAGGATTTTTACAGGGCACTTAACAAAGAACTTGTTACAGTTGTCTGTATGCTTCTCATTTACTTTTAATTAACTCTAAATTCTTTGCCATCTTCAACTATTTAATTATTTCTGTATTTTCTTTAGTTACTAGTTATACACAGCAAATAAGAGACAAATATTTCTTGAATTAAGATGAACAGAAACCTTGGGCAAATCATTTCACTGTTCTGAACCTTGGTTTCCTCAGCAGGGAAATGAGGGGCATAGTCCATAAAATTCTTTCTCATTCTGAAAGTTTATGATGATACATAGTGGAGAAAGTGTTGGGATTTGGAGCCAGTCCTGGGGTTTGAATTCTGACTGCTACTTATTACTTGTGTGACCTTTGTGTAGACCACTTAATCTCTCTGGGCTTCATTTTCTTTATCTGCAAAATGAGGGCACTGAACTAGAAGACAACTGAGGGCCCTTCCAATTCTAAATCTTTGATATACCATACTTTTTTAGATTCCATCCCCCATCCCGACTTCCCATACGCAGCCCTTACCATACTGCCATGTGCGTAAGGGATTCAACAATGTTGATTATTTTTAGACAAAACGGGGCAGGCTAATAGGTGATAATGAAAATCATATTGGCATAAAGTGAATCCTTTGACCAATGGTGTTGGTACATGTGGTCCCCTAGGTCCTCAAGAGTGTTCCTTTAACTGAATCCAAACTTCTGTTTCTGTGAAGTTTGGATCCAGTCAAAGGGCTGCACTTGAGGATCTAGAGGGCCACATGCAGCCACAAGGCAGAAGGTTTCCCACCCCTGCCTTTGATTTTTGCCACCTGGACAGATTCAATTCAAATCAATAAACATTTATTAGTCATTATCTATGTTCAAGACATTGAGTAAAAGCTTACTGATTCATTCATTGTGGCAGATACTGAGGATCCAAAAACAAAAGAAAAACCCCACCATCTGTCCCTTCCCTCAGAGAGCTTACCTTGTACTGGGCTCTGCCCATAGAAAATTCTAGCTAATTCTACACTTTATCTTTCTAGATCATATCCAACAAACTCCCAGAGGCTCATGGACCTGCCAGAAGCAGTATTATTGGGATGAGGCAGACCTGATCTCTCCCCAGTCCCATGGCATTTTCATTTATTAAAGATCTTATTTCTTCATCATTTCCAAGTAGAACACTAGCAAGTCTACATTAGCTGCCAGGATTTCCTCTCTTGTTATTGTTCAGTCATTTCAGTCGTGCCTGACTCTTCGTGACCCCATTTGGGGTTTTCTTGGCAAAGATACTGGAGTGGTTTGCCATTTCCTCTCCAGCTCATTTTACAGATGAGGAACTGAGGCTAACAGGATTAAGTGACTGGTCACAGAGCTAGTAAGTATCTGAGGCCAGATTTGAACTCAGGTCTTCCTGACTCCAAGCCCAGTGCTCTACCACTGCTACCTACCTTACCCTTCTCCACCCGCACATTTTACAGTCTGGCTTCGGATATTATCACAGGACTGAAACCACTCTCTTCAAAGTTTGATCCTTTTCCAGACAAATCTAATGGTACTTAATCTTGCTCCTTCTTTAGGTACTTCTGAGCACCCTCTCCTCCTTTATGCTCTTTCCTCTCCGGATTTTCATGACTCTGCTCTTTTGGTTCTCCTTCCTATCTGACCACTTCTCTCTTCTGATGAATCATCATATCATTTCCCCTAACTGTGAGATTCCCCCAAGGTTCTTACACTGGATAGAATTCTCTTTTCTTTTTACTTTTTCACTTGGTGACCTCATCAACTCCAAAAGTTCAACGATCATCACAATCATCACATCACTCAGGAAACTGAGGCAAATAAGGTTAAGGGACTTGCCCAGGGTCACATAGCTAGTAAGTATCTGAGGCCAGATTGGAACTCAGGAAGGAGATTTTTCCTGACTCCAGGCCCAGCACTCTGTCCCTTATACCAACTAGTTGCCCCAGCTGTAAAGTAGGGGAAAGGATTGGAACTCAGGTCTTCCTGACTCCAGGTCCAGTGCTCTATCCACTGTGCCATTTAACTGTCCATATATGCTATCTAAATGATACTATAGAGAGTTAGAAGGAGTCCCTGTCTGCTTCTCCACAACCCACAACTTATAGAATCCTTGTGATTTTCAGTACAATACTAGGCAGAGTACCCAGAAATAGAAGAAGACTTCCAAGTTCTTTAGAAAGTAAAGAAGTTCTTCCCACAAAAAAACCACCGATTAAATCTCTATACTCTGCAAATTGGAGTGCTAACCTGGAAAGGGGCCTATAGAAGGGGAAAATATTCACATCTAAGACCACAGAGAGACAAGAAACACTACCTTAACTACCAGTGGGCCACCTCCCCTTAAGATACTTGCACAGTTCCTGTGACATTCAATAATGCCCTGGGTGAGTCCCTTGCAAGCAAGAATGATTTAGGATTCATTCCCTATATTGGGGCCCTCTGCCTCATGGTTATTTTGCCAGCCACTCCTAAGGTCCCTGGCAGCTGACTTCTTAATTGTCCTCTCTTCTCCCTGTCTCATTGGCCCATTACTTCATTCTTGCTGCCCTCCTTTCCCAGAATCCACCTTGCCATGATCTCTACCTTCTATTCCCAACTAGTATTTTTCTTTCCATACTCACTGTCTTCAGTTCTGCCTTGCTTGCTTTCTGGTAGTCCTTCCTCTCCCCAAGAGATGGTGCCAGCTTATGAGCAGCAGGATAACTGAGGAATTAAACTGGAATCATGGTTGATAGTATTATAACTCTTCCAAATTTCTTTGAGAAGACTACCCCCTGGGCTATTTAAAATTTCAGTTGTTAGACACTGAAATTCTGTAGCTCTACCATCGACAGAAAGGGTCTCCTCAGATAGTGGTAGGAACCACTCTTTCTTTGGGTTCCAACATGTTTCTATTTTCTACTCTGAGTCAGCTTCTAGTGAATTTTCCACATTTAGCTTCCCTTTCCTCCAGTGCCTTGCTTAGGCAGCATCTCCAACTGAATCTTTTGGGGGTTCAAAAAAGGACCCGTTTTCACTTGTCTTTTCACCTCTCCCCTTCTCCTGAGGTAATTACACCAGGTTATACAAATTACCTTAGGGGGCTTCTCATAGATTCCCAAAAGAAGAGGGGCTGAGGTGGGGTATACAGCTCAGGGAGATTCATTCAAGGGTGAAAAGTCTGAAGTAAGGGCAAGATGATGATACATTGTAATGCCAATGATGCTGAGGCAAATTGAAGCTAGATGGGTTTGCCTCTGGATGGCTGGATAATAAGTGTTTACTGTATCAATTAAAATGACTACAAAGTTAATATGGAAGATGATATATTTTGATCTTATAGAGGATGGGTACCTAATAAGCACACTAACTACCTTGATCTTTAGTGATGGGAGGTTTAACTTTGGTGCATTAATCAATACACAGATCCTACACCTCCTGGCATGATAAGCAAGTGTTTATTGTTAACTCTATGAAAGGAGAGTTTCGGATGGATCTATTCCATTTCTCATAATATTAAGGAAGTTGGGAGGAAAGGGGAAAGTATCCAGTTCTGGGTCTTCACTCATGGACCAAACTCTCAACAGTGAAAGGGGCCATGGGGAGAACAGTTCGGGTAACAAAGACAAGATTATCCCAGTTCCCAGCCTGAGAAACCTTAAGATGTGAGGCTCATTGACTAAATAGAGCTTGATGTTATCCCCAAGGGAGCAGTGCTTTTATTGTACCTTTCTTATTCAGTTTTATACAACACATTCCCAAAACTTCCATCATTGCTTCCATTTAGTGAGTTACAAGTTTATTTATTTGTTTGCTTATTTATTGCAAATTATCATAATTTTTAAAATCTAAGACAATGAAGGTCATTGAGCACCTACTGGATGCTTAGGGTATTGCTAGGACCTCAAGAACATGGAAAAATAGGTTATATTCTCTGTCAAGGTAATTAAAACCTTAGTGAATCAACACCTTCATCTATAGCTATATCTTTTGACTTATCTACCTACATTGACCGATATCTATGCACTAAAACCTTTTGGCATAATTCCCCATTTTCTCACTCTTTACTCCAACATCTGGTAATGAAGAGGTTCCATTTTGGTTGCCAAGACCAACTCCTTTATATATGCCTTTTATCCAACTCCCTCCTGGAATTAGTTATATCTATCTATATTTGTACCTGCATCTGTAGCTCTTCCTCTACTGTCTTTGAGATTCATTCATTTCACATCTACCACCCAATCGAAATTCAGGTAGCTATTGCCTATAGACCTCCAGGATACTTCCTTTCTTTCCTCAATGAGTTCAGTGCCTAGGTTACATTCTTTCATACCTCCATTGCTCCTGCCCTCACACTAGGAGATATCATTAAACACACCCATATTTCCTCAAATTTGTAAACTTATGCATTCTCCATGATCTATACCTCTACCCCCACACAGCCACACGCAGAGATGGTCATACTCTTATTCTTGACATCATCCACAAATGCTCCAGTTCAATATTTATGAACTCTGAAAGTCCATTATCAGATCAGAATCTATTATCACTCCACCTCTCCCTCATGACCCCAATCCCTTTGTTTGTTCTCATGATGATCCTCAATTCCTCAACCTCTTGGTTATTTCTCAGGTCATTGGCTGCACTCTCTTCCCTTCCCAATTTTAAGCTTTTGGTGAACCAGTCCTACTATTCATTACCTTCTCCTGAATCTGTTGCCCCCTTATCCTGCTTCTAATCTTGCCCTACTAAGCCTTAGTCCTGGATTACTTCTACCATGCACTACCTTCGCTCCTACTTGTATGCTGAAGAATGATGCTAGAGAAAAATCACACAACAGTGCTGCCTGGATCTGCCACAAATTTATCTTATGTAACCTCAACTGGGCACTCGCTGCTGTGAGGCAATCTTTTTCTACATCTCTAACTTACTTATGTTCCCAATCCTTTTCATCCCACCTCAAGCCTCTCATTGCTCACTCTCCTCCCACTCCATCAGCTGAGAAACTTGTCTCATATTTCACTGAAAAAAAATTAGGACATTTGCTGAGCTTTCTCTTCTCCCTTCCTTCTCAACTCTTATGTCACAGATACTTTCTGTCATTATCTCCTCTTTCATCTCCTGTCTTGGGCCAAGGTCTCCCAGTGCATCCTGGGTCATCTTCAGCCATTCTGATGAATATCTGATCACTGGATCCAGATGGCCCTGGAGGAGAAGTGAGGCTGGTGACCTTGCACAGCCCTCCCTCATTCAAAACAAAGTCAAGTGCAAGTCATGTCATCATTTCTCTGATGGCATGGTCTTTGGCAACGAAGGAGAAACACATATGAAGAGGTAGGCTTTCTCCTCATCAAAGCAAATGCTTCTATATGCACTAGTGATTCCTGATCCCATTCTACCCTGTCTTCTCCAGCAGATTGTCCCTTTTATTCTTGTCATTTTCTCACTATTGCTCTCTAACTATATTATTGTTACTCTCCCTACTCCCCTTCCTTACTGCTTGCATGTTTCCCCCATCCTCAAAAAACCTGCTCTTTCAATCCCTGATAACTATAATGCAATTTCTCTCCTCTCTTTCAAGGCTAACCCCCCTGAGAAGGCTATCTGTGATACTTCTTTTGTCTCACTTTTTTCTTGATTCTCTACAGTCTGGCTTCCAACTTTATTATTCAACATAAACAGCTCTTTCCAAAGTTACTAACAATCTTGTACTTGCCAAAATTAATGGTCTTTTTTTTTTTTTTTAGCCCTCAACCTTCTTGACCTTTCTGTAGACCTCTATCACTCTTTTTTTTCTTTTTTCTCTAGGTTTTCAGGACACTACTCTTTCCTCTGCCTCTCAGACTATTCCTTCTCTGTCTTTTTTGCTGAGTTTTCATCCAGATCATACCACTAAAGGTGAGTGTCTCACCAGACTCTGTCCCTGGGACCTCTTTTTTTTCTCCCTTTATACTATTTCATTTAGTGGTCTCAACAGCTCTCATGAAATCAGTTATCGTGTTTATGTCAATGTTTCTCAAATCTACTCATCTAGCCCTAATCTCTCTGCTGATCTCTGGTCTCATATAACCAACTGCCTGTTGGATAGCTTGAGCTGGATTTCCAGCAGAGATCTTAAACTCAATATATACAAAACTGAACTCATTATCTTTCCTCCCAAACTCTCTCCTCTTCCAATTTTCCTTATTTCTGTCAAGGGTACCATTCTCTTCCCAGTCACTTAGGCTTGCCACCTAGGTGTCATCTTCAACTCCTCACTTTCTCTCACTCACCCCCATAACCAATTTGTTGCCAAGTTCTGTGGACTTTATCTTCATACTATCTCAAACACACTCCCCCTTTTCTACTCTGACACTGCCACAACCCTAAAGCAGGACCTCATGCTTAGACTGTTGATCTCCTTGCTTCAAATCTCTCTCCATTCCAATCCATCCTCCATTCAGCTGCCAAAATGATTTTCCTAAAATGCAGTTCTGATCATATCACCTCTCATACTCAGTAAACATCAGTGTTTCCCTGTTAATTCCAGGATCAGATATAAAAATCTCTGTTGGACATTCAAAGTCCTTCAGTACCTATGTCCCTGACCCCATATAACACTTCTAGTTTTCTAATACTTTATACCTTTCCATGTGTGGGGCAGCTAGATGGTGCGGTGGATAGAACACCAGGCCAGGAGTCAGGATGACCTGAGTTCAAATCTCACCTCAGACACTTGACACTCACTGGCTGTGTGACCTTGGGCAAGTCACTTAACCCCAATTGCCTCATCCTGGGTCATCTCCAGTCATCCTGATGAATATCTCATCATTTGATTCAGACAGCTCTGGAGGAGAAGTGAGGCTGGTGCCCTGCACAGCCCTCCCTCACTCAAAACAAAGTAAAGTGCAAGTCATGTCATTATTTCTCTGATGGCATGTTCTTCTTTGGCAATGAAGGATGAACATTTACACACCCTTCCATGTACTTTGTGATTAAGTGATACTTACCTCCTTACCATTCATTCTTTGAACAAGATATTCCATCTCCTAACTCCAGGCATTTTCACTGGCTATCTCCCATGCATAAAGGGCTCTCCCTCCTTGCTTCTGCTTCCTGACTTCCCTGGTTTTCTTCATGTTCCAGCTAATATCTCAGTTTCTACAGAAATCTTTTCCTTATCCCCTTTAATGCTAATGTCTTAGCTATTTATCTCATTTGTACAGTTGTTTACATATGGTCTCCTCCATTATTCTGTGAACTCCTTGAGAACCAGGACTGATTTTTGCCTTTCTTTGTTTCCCCACAGCTTACTGCCTTTCTTTGCATCCACAATGCCTGGCACATAATAGGCACCTACTAAATGTTTCTTGAGTATTGACTATTGACACTATTTCTCTTGATATGTATATAGACATACACAATACATATATGCATATTTACACACACAAACACATAACTCTGAAAGAGATAAGGTATATAAAGTATTTTGTAAACCATAAAGTACTATATAAATATTAGTTATAACTATTACTCTTTCTCCTTTCTCTTTTTCCCTCATAGCCTCCTAATATTCACTCACCTTATCTACTAGTTTCTTCCCTGTTGCCTATAAACCTGTCCAAGTCTCTTCCATCCTTAAAAATACTTAACTAGAGTCTAATATCCCTTTAAACTATTATCCTATATCTCTTCCCTTCCTCAAATTCATAGAAAAAAACATCTATATTTGTTGCCTCCTCTTTCTCTTCTTTTACTTCTGAATCTTTCCCAGCACTAGCTTTGTTTAATTGAAATTGCTCTCCACAAAGTCACAAAGGATCTCAGTTTCCAAATCTCAAGGTCTTTTCTTCATCTTCAGTCTTATTGGTATCTTGGAAGCATTCAACCCTGTTGACTATCCTTTCCTCCTGGACGCTCTTTTTTCTCTGAGTTTTAACGATACTGGTTTCTCTTGGTTCTCCTCCTACCTGCTTTGCTATTCCTTCTCAGTCTCCTTTGTCAATTTACAATCCATATCACACCTCCTAATGGTGGATCTACCCAAAAGCTCTGTCCTTGGTCCTCTCCCCCTTTCTCTCTACATTCTTTTATCTTTTAATATAAATATGCTACAATTTTTTCCTTGAAGCAACATGCTTAAATCATTGAACTTTTTTAAACTATCTGACAAATAACAGTTTTGTAAGCCATAAGTCATTATGAAAAAATTAACAAAATCAGATTTCTGCTTAGTCAAAAATATAACTTCATCTTTCAATTTCAATAATTTGTTTAAACTTCCCCTTATCTTTGCTTGTAATAATAAGTTTTTGTAATCTGAGCTGTGGTGTTTCTGGCAGTGTTCATTGGTGTTGCATGGTGTGACAGCATGCACAGTGCAAAGTGTGCATGTTGTGTGTTCAGGACAGTGAAACTGTGGGATGCAACACAAACAAGTATTGTCAGAAATACCTTGGATTATTTATGCATTTGATTTTGAATTAATTTTTGGTCATTGTCCATTCAGAAACCTTTTACTGTTGTCAATTTTTTTGTGACCTCCCCCACATTCAGTTAGGTGACCTATATGGGGTCTTGAACCATAGTTTAAGAAGCACTGGAGAAATATTAATTGCTCATGAGTAGGCCAAGTCAGTATAATAAAAAATACAATTCTACCTAAATCAATTTACTTATTCAATCTCCCTTCCCTTCTGCCCCCCCACCCACCCACCTGAATCTTCAGGCTACTGTATTCTGAAGCTCAGACACCATGGGGCACCTGACCACTGCCTAAAGGCTCTCTTCTGGACTCTCCTGGCTTCAGAGTGATTATCAATAATAACTGTTGCTGCTTCCCTCCCAGCCTGATGTCTTTCTCTTTTGTCTCATTTAAGTGGCCATGCCCTGACTACTTCTTTAAACAAACCTATTTAATAAATGGGCATTACCTGCATTACCTCACCCTAAGTGAGTACATGCACAGACCTTGGTCTAAAGGGGCCAAGGTCACTCAGTGCATCTTGGGTCATCTCCAGTCATCCTGAACAATATCAGGTCACTGGATTCAGATGGCTCTGGAGGAGAAGTGAGGCAAGTCATATTATCATCTTGATGTTATGCTCCTTTTCATGAAAGAAGCACAAACACAACAACACTCTGTAAATTGGTGATCTCATCAAATCCCATGTGTTTAATTACCGTATCTATGCAGATGACACCCAGCTCTGTATAACCAGTCCCAATCTGTGTCCTGAGCTCTAGTCTATTGAACATCTTGAACAAAATGTCTTATAGGCATCTCAGCCCTCATATTTCCATAACAGAACTAATTCCCTTTCCCTTAAAATTAGCACTTCTTATAAGCCTCTTACAAACTCTCCTATTTTATTTTGATGGTGATAGCAAAGGCATCCCCATCTTTGTAGTTCCAGGTTCAAAATTTTGGTGTTATACTAAACTCTCCACTCTCCCTCACCCATACATCAACCAGCTGCCAAATCTTGGTGTTTCTATCTCCATAATACCTCTTGCCTCTTACCCCTTCTCTCCACTCACAGTCCTTAGCTTAGTTTATGCCTTTATCATCTCTTGCCTGGATTATTGCAAATAGCTCCCAAATTGTCTTCTACACCTGGAAGAAGCTAGGTAATGGAGTGGATAGAGTGCTGGGCCTCTGAAAAACCCAAGTTCAAATCTAGCCTCAGACACCTACTAGCTGTGTGACATTGGGCAACTCACTTAACCACTTCCTGCCTCAGTTTCCTCAACTGTCAAACAGGGACCATAATAGCATCTCTCAGTGTTATTGTGGAGAAATATTTGGAAGTGCTTATGATAGTTGCTGGTACATAGTAGGTTTATGTAAAAGTTTATTCCCTTTCCAGTTTTCCTTATTCCCTTGCTAATTCTAACACTGACACCAAAACTATTTTCCTAAAGTACAGGTCTGATCATGGCACTCCCCTACTTAATTAAAATCCAGTGACTCCCTATGAGATCTAGCATAACATCTATACCTTGGCATTTAAAACTGTTCAAAAATATATATATATATATGATTTTTTTCCTCATCACACTAGATGGTCCAGCCAAACAGGCATGCTTGTTTTTCCTCACACATAGTAGTCCATTCCATGGACTGCTCAGTGCTTTTGAACTGGCTGCCCCTCATCCCTGGAATTCATTCATTCCTTCATCCCTTCCACTTTGAAAGATTCTTCACTTCTTTCAAGACTCATTTGAGGACTTTTCTTATCCCCCTGCCTGCACTCACTGTATTATACTGTTTTATATACATACATACATACATACATATCTATATATCTATATATATATATATATCTATATATATATATATATATATATAAAATGTTTTATATTAAGGGACTGCAGATCACAGAATCAGAAAATAGGAGGATTCAAATGGACCTCAGTGATCAACTCATGCCCCAAAATAATTCTTATGAAATCATACATAACCAGTGGTTTTATACCCTATAATGTGTTATATATAATATAATTTTATGTTTTACATATATTATATATTATGTTATAAAATCTTATATCATGTTATATATATATATATATATATATATTTATGTACATATCATCCCCCTGTTTGAATGTAAGTCCCTTGAGGGCAGGGACTGTTTCAGTCTTGTTTTGGTATCCTCAGTATCTAGCACAGTACCTAGCAAATAGTAGCATATAATAAATGTATACTTCTTGATTAATCTCAATCTGTAGCTGTACTTGTATGGCTATGTATTATGTGTGTATGCCTGTATGTATGTGTATGCTTACATACACTATGAAAATTAACTGGGATAAACTATAATTTTGATATGTTTATATTTGTATCTTAGCATAGTGCCTGGTACATAATGTTTATCATAGCAAGCACTTAATAAATGCCTTTTCATGCCTTGATTCCTCAATAGGGTATAAAACCACTGGTTATATATGATTCATAAGAATTAGTTTGGGGCATGGGTTGATCACTGAGGTCCATTTGAACCTCCTGTTTCTGATAATATGGTCTGTGGTCCCTTAATCATCACTCCCAAGTGCAATCCCACTTCTCACTACCAGGACAGCAGAAAAGGGACATGTGCTATTTCTGATAACAATAATGATGAAAGGTTTTGCCTGGTGGCTCTCTTTGACTGAAGTTTCCCAAGTGACAAAATGTGAACTCAATAAGGGGTGGAGAAAGAGGGCTCTTTTTCACCCGGATATAATGGTAGCAGGTCTTCCCACATAGAGTATGGACTCAGCTAGTGGGGACCCTGGTTCCTTTTTACTTCTTTCTCTTCTTTTTCCTTCTTCTTCCTTTAGCATCAACCTAATAAACATAAAAAAAGCCCTAGAATGCCTTCAAGAGCTGGCAAGAAGCATCTTGTCACTGTGGCAGAAGCAGGAATGAGTTGGCACCAAGGGAAGTTATCAGCTCCAGAGAGAGTAGGGCCACTGGAAAGAAGATCATGCTTGGCCCAGTGGAAGGGATATGTAAAATGGCTAATTAGCAGCATTTCAAAAAACCGTTTATGTCTCAATGAGGCTTGAATTCTAGCCTCCAAACTGACTGTGAAAGTACTAATGTTCCTGGATTCTATTTTAATCATTCTGTAATGCATACTATGATTCTTTTGTGCTCTTTTCGGGTTCAGAATAAAGGATATGTTTTATACACAATTCATATCTAGACATTAGATACCTTTAAAAAAAACTTGCCTCATCCCCTCTTATCAAGGAAACTCTATACTGGACCCCAAAGTAGAACTGCCCTTACAATAAACAGGGTGGAAACAATAAATCAATGAATGTAAGAACAGAGGACTCTACTTCCCATATTTGAGAAGTCAGGCTTTCTCAGCAATGTATCCTCTTCAAAACTTATGTCTGGGCACAGAAGAGGAAAGGGAAAGTATTATGATACCCTGAAAGCCCCAGCAAATTTCTAAGTCTCTATACTACATAGGTATCTATGGAAAGAGACAAAATAAAATAGAGAACAATATAAGGCGGTATATAATTCAGTGCTAAATTTTGAGGTCTATAATTGCTATTCATCAGTGCTTGCTGTAGTCAGGAAAAATTATTTTTAGAGGAGGTGGAACTCCAGCTAGACCTGGGAGCTGAATTAGAATTGGACAAGTACACAGGTCTGGTGAGGAGAGATCAGGTGGAAGGAAGAATATGAGGGAAGTTTCAAAGGAGGGAATGAGTGTGGCTCATGCAGAGTGGAGGATGCACAGAACGCACTGTTATCTAGCAGAAAGAAGACTGAATCTGATGTCAGAGGATCTGGGTTCAAATTCTGACAGTGACACTTATTTCCTGTGTAACTTTGGGCATGTCATTTATCCTTTTTGGGCCTTAGTTTTTTCAACTGAAAAAAGAAAGGTGTTGCTTCAGGTGAACCCTAAAGTTATCATCCTATTATCCTAGTTCAGTCCTGCTGAATAACTAGAGTATAGCCCAGGGGTGAGGAATCTGTGGACTCGAGGCCACTTGTGGCCCTCTAGGTCCTCAAGTGTGGCCCTTTGACTGAATCTAAACCCCACAGAATAAATCTCCTTTATAAATAAATCCTCTTAATAAGAGGATTTGTTTTGTGACGTTTGGATTCAGTCAAAGGGCTGCACTTGAGGACCTAGAGGACCACATATAGCCTTGAGGCTGCAAGTTCCCCACCCCTGGTATAGTCCAGTGATGGCAGCCTTGAGAAACAGGCAGTGAAATTTTGGTTATCTCTGATACTAATGATAACTGATATTTATTATGCTAATTACATATGCTACATTACATACTAACAATAATTAGCATAATATCTGCTACGTTCTAGACACTGTGCTACGTACTTTATAATTATTATTTCATTTGATTCTCACAACAACCCTGAGAGGCAGCTGCTATTATATCCCCATTTTACAGAGGAGGAAACTGAGAAAAAACAAAGTTTAAGTTTCTTGCCTAGAGTTACTCAGTATGTCTGAGGCCAGATTTAGAGTGAGGTCTCTCTGACTCAAGGCCTCAGGTTCTATCTATCGTACTCCTTAGCTGCCCCTAGATAGCCACTAGAGATCCACTTTACATTCATGAAACAGGAAATGAAAAAATGCAAGTGGCATATGCTTAGTCCTTTCTGACTTCTGGCCATGATGGGCTAAGGACATTCCTCAATCCCATACTTGGCTTTTACAAAAAGCTAGATTAAGCTTCACCTCTGGTACCAGCCAGTGCTCTTTTAATTAAAATGAGAAATAATACCTAGGCTCCCAGGTCTAGAGATGGAGTCATCTGGTTTGACCTTCTCCTGCCTCCATTTTACAGATGAGAAAAATGAAGCCTGGGGAGGTTAAAGGCAGAAGGGGAAGCCCAGTCCTCTGAAGTCATGAACTCTATTCTTTCTACTGTTCCACACTGGACAGGAACAGCAAAGGAAGACCTTGCTTAGAAGAAGCTCCACATAGAATGTGGACTAGCCTCAGCAGGAAAATTAATCCATCAAAAGTCTACCAGGCAAGAGGGGAAGTGCAGCTTCAGCTAAATGGATGCAAATGATTGCAGCCCCAAGCACCTTTCATAATTGTCTGAGGATGGGGAAAAGCCTACCACCTTCCCACTTGGCATAAGACTTTCTCTGGGCATCAGGAATTGGGCTCTGAGCTGGGCCCAGTGCAGTGATCTGTGTGAAGCTTTCTGGGACTGACAGGATGGCCTTTGTGCCATTGCTTCCAGTCTTTGGGACCACAAAAAAAGAGCAACAGTTTGGTTAATTTCTTTTTTTTTAATTTTAATTTTTAACTTAATGAGTGCCAAATAAAATGACCACTTCCTTTTCCACATGGAATAGGAGAGAAGTGTTCCAGAAATTTGTAAACCTCAATTGTAGAACCTGGCTTTCTTTTTAAGCATATAATAAACACAGCATTTCACAGCTGTCCTGCTTGTGAGTAATTCTTTTGGCCTTCTTTCTATTCTCTCTCTCTTTCTCTCTCTCTCTCTCTCTCTCTCTCTCTCTCTCTCTCTCTCTCTCTCTCTCTCTCTCTGTCTCTCTCTGTCTCTCTCTGTCTGTCTCTCTCTGTCTCTCTCTGTCTCTCTGTCTCTCTCTCTCTCTCTCTCTCTCTCTCTCTCTCTCTCTCTCTCTCTCTCTCTTTTGTTTGGCAGAGGAGGGAAGAAAGAAACTCTATGCCTATCCCTTTCTCTTTCCCATCTCTCCTTGCCCAGAGATTAAAAAAAAAAGCTCCAAACCTCTTGCAACAAATTTGTACAATCAAGCAAAACAAATTCTCACATTGTCCACTTCTGAAAATGTGCATCTCATTCTGCCCCTTGAGGTCATCCTCTATCTATTCAGAGGTGGAGAGGTAACTTGTTCATTACGAGTCTTTTGGAATTGTGATTGGTTATTTCACTAATAAGAGTTCCTGAGTCTTTCGGAGTTATTTTTCTTTTCAATATTGTTATTATCATGTAAAATGTTGTGCTGATTCTGCATCAGTTCATATAAGTCTTCCCAGGTTTCTCAGAGACTTTCCCTTCATTATTTCTAATATAAGTTGTTCAGCCACTCCTCAACTAATGGGTACCTTTTAGTTTCTAGTTCATTTACCCTAAAAAAGAACTACCTTAAGCATATTTGTACACACAGGTAGATTTGCTTTCTTGGTTCTTTTTGTTTTGGGGCATATGGAGGGTAGTTGTGGTATTGATGAGTAAAAAGGAATTTTTAGCCATAATTCTGAATTGCATTCCAGAATGGCTGAACCAAATCACAACTCCACTGGCAATGCAGTGATGCAGGTTTGGTTAACTTCTTCTGGGAAATAAACATGTAAAATGATCAGAGGCTTCTTTGTCCTTTCCTTTCCACTTCTCCTCTCTTCAGAGAAAAGTCTAATGGTATGCATTACTCAAAGAATCTCAGAACTTGAAGAGATCACCCAATTTAACTTCCTCACTTTGCAGTGCAGGAATCTGAGTCCTAAAATAAAGGGAAGTAACTTGCCTGAGGATATGCAGTAAGGATACCACAAAACTAACACCAGGACTCCTACCTTCCAGCCCAGGGTTCTTATCCCTTTAAGTTGCCTTTCATGTCTCAATATCTTTCCCCCAAATCCAGCCCTCTTCTGAACTTCCTTATTTTTATTGAGAAAATTGCCATCCTTTCTGTCTCCTAGATTTGCAACCAAAGAGTCATCCTAGACTCTTTCCTTTCCCTCATCCCTCATACCCAATGAGTTGTCAGTTTTCATAAATTAGCTCTCCATTGCTTCTTCTGGATCTGTTCCCTCCTCACCACTTTTATAATCTCACCTAGGCTATCTCCAATCCATTCTCGATTCAGCTGGTAAAGATGTGATATTCTGGAAGCACGGGTCTGACAGTATGCTCTCCTGCTTAATAAACTCCAATCACTCCCTGTTACTTCTAGGACTAAATACAAATCCCTCTGTTTAGGACTTTGCAACTGGTCCCAATCTACTTTTCCAGTCTTATTATATGTTATTCCATTCTATGCACCATTTAATTCTTCTTCCTTTTCCTTACACATAGCATTACTACATCCTGGGCCATCTCCAGTAGTTCTGATCAATATCTGGCCACAGGACCAGATGGCTGTGTAAGAGAAAGTGAGGCTGGTGACCTTGAACACTCTTCCTCATTCAAATCAAAGTCAATTTCAAATCATGTCATCATCTCCCTGATGTCATGGTCCTTTTCAAGAATGAAGGACAAACCACTAAAGCATAGCATTCCAATTCCAGTTTCCTGGACCATACATAGAGAGCACCTCAAGTCTATGGTGCACTCCCTCCTCATCCCCATCTCTGAAGACTTCCTGTTTCCTTTAAAGTTCAGCTCAAAAGCTCCTGCAAGAAGCCTTTTATGATTCCCCCTAGATTGTAGTGCCTCACCACCAATTTACCTTTTATTTATTTTCATGTATATAAATATGGATATATGCATATATACACATAGATGTTACCAAATGAGATAATAATTGTGAAGCTCTTATCACAATGCCTGGCACATAGTAAATACTTTATAGATGTCAGCTTATCCAATATAGACATATACATACATGTATATACAATGTATTAATTATATATGCACAAATATGTATGCATATATGTAAACAATCCTTGGCTTTGTTGAGAAAAGGCATGTTTGTATGTATAAATGTATGTCTCTCTGTGTGTATGTGTGTATGTTTGTGTGTACTGGGAGGCAGCATGTTCATATGCTGCTCATACGGTGAACGTGACATATATATATATGCATATGTGTATGTGTGTATAAGAAAGAGAGAATGAATATGAACATGCTGTTTCTCACTGAAAACAGGGATTATTTCATTTGTTTTATTTTTGTCTTTCCATCTCTCTATCCTAGCCCAGTTCTTGGCATATTTATTATTCAGTCATTCGGTCATGTCTGATGCTTTATGATCCTGGGGATCATAGCACATCAATACTGTCCAGGGAATGTTCTTGGCAAAGATGCTGGGGTGGTTGACTATTTCCTTCTCCGGTGAGTTACGGCAAACAGAAATTAAGTGACTTTCCCAGGGTCACACAGCTAATCTGAGGTCAAATTTGAACTCAGGTCCTCCTGACTCTAGCTATGTCTAGCACTCTATCCATTGAACCACTTGGCTTTCCCTCCTGGCACTTGGTAGACACTGAATAAATGCTCATTGATTGATATATAAAGCTGAAAGTGCCCACCAACTGGGAAGCTCTCAGTTTTGCTTTTTTCCTGGAATAATGAAGACAGAAGGGTATATCCAAGTCATTACTAATGAGGATGTGCAACACAGAGAAACAACAAACCAGGGCAGCCATTTGCTAAAACATTTCTTGATTCCACATTTTGTTTCTAATAGTTGGCATTCATAAATCACTTTCATCCATTATCACCTTTGATCTTCACAACAATCTCCTGAGCTAAGTGCTGTTATTTTCCATTTTGCATATGAGTTAACCAAAGCTTAGAGAAATTGTGATTTATTCTGTCACAGCTGGAAAGTATCTGAGGTGGGATTTGAACCCAGGTTTCCCAATTATCTACTTTCCAATGATCCACACAGAAGTATTGCCCAATGGGGAGGGCTTGACAATGCACATCAAATTTCTCCTAAGGTCCCAGCTATCTAAGTAGCTACCAGAGACTTGCTATTAGGCTTTTTTAAACACTGTTCACTTCCAGCCTGATAAATGGGAACATCTGCTCGAGAGCGATTATGCAGAGCTTTGCAGTACTTCTCCCAATGGGGAAACCCGGGCTTCTCATCTTCACTGTTTTGTTTCCATGATTTTAAGGCAGATAGTATGTCACAAAGATTACCAACAGCGTGAAAAGTGATGTTCCCAGGAAACAACTCTCCATCCACAGGAAAGGGGGACAAAGGGAGATTGGATGAATGCACCATTTTGAAAAACACAAGAAATATCAGCTTGAGTTGCTTTTATGGTCAGTCTAGCCCAGGAATCAGAGAAGCCCTAAATCATAATATTATCATTTAAAAAGATGCCAGAGGTCTAATCCAAATCATACTCAGCAGACAAATAGTCATCCTAGTTTTGCTTGAAAACTCCTAGTGATGGGAGCTCATTACCTTCCTATATAGACCATTCTTTTTTCTTTTTCTTTCCCCTACTCCCCTTTTCTTGAGAACTGTTATTAGGATATTTTCTTTTAGGCTTAGCTGCTTCTTTTCAACTTCTCCACATTGTTCCCTAGTTCTGCCCTGTAGGACCAAACAGAACACGTTTAATCCTTCTTTCATACTATGGCTCTTTATATATTTGAAGATAACTCTAACTGTTCCCTTCACATACACAACTTTCATTCAGTCTTCTCTTTCCTACTTTCTTCAGCATATGCTTATCTAGGGAGGTTCCTAGCATTCTCGAACATTTTTATTGCCCAAGGCTTCTTCTCCATGTCCTTTCTAAAATAAGGCACCCAGAAATGAATATTGCAAATGAAGTCTGACCAGGATAGAGGATGGTGGGACTCCCCCTCTACTTAATTCTGGACATTGTATTTTCATTAATGAAGGCTAAGATTGCAATAGCTTTTTTGGCTACCATATATCATTCTCTTAGATTATGTTCTATTTTCAATATACTAAAAGTAAAACTGTTGTGCATTTCAGTGTTCTTGTCACTCTTTTTATAGGTTCCTGTTACTTTGTTGTGCTCATCCTCCATTACCTGCCTTAGTTTCCATTTTCTGTACATGTCTCTGAAATATTGTGGTTGATAGATGAATTCCCTATATAGCCACATGGACAAGGTGGGTATCCTTTTAGCTACGTATCCTTTTCCTTCTTCATCAGAATTGCTTGTGTTTACATCTTAGTACCTCATTTTTTTTCTATTTTAGAAGCAGCAATTGCCTTGGCTACATGTATTTCCTATACAGGTCCCTCACAATCATTATATTTTACTAAAAATTTTTTTAAAATTATTCATAGTTTCTGTTTCTTACATCACCATAGTATTCCATATATCCCTCTCCCTCTCCCTCCCTGAGAGCCATCTCATAGGACAAATGGAATTTTTTAAGAGAGATCAATATATTGAGAAAGTCCAAAAAATGTGCCTGTGTAAATGACTGTGGACCTCCCACCTCCGTGAAGGGGTAGGTTGGATGTGTCTTCTCACATTTGTTCATTTGAGTCTTGATCTTTATTATTTTCTTATATTCATTTTTGATTTTTTGGTGTGTCATTATTCTTTCCATTTATATTGTCATAGTTACTACGTATACTGTTTTCTGGGCTCTGCTCACTTCACTTTGCATCAGTTCATAGAGATCTTTCCATGCTTCTCTATATTAAACACACAAATCATTTCTTATAATACAGTAAAATGCCATTACATTCACAATTTGTTCCCCAATGGATGGGCATAACTTTTTGCAAATCTTAATTATAATAAAAAAGTGCTGCTATAAATATTTTGGCTATAAGGGGACTTTTTTTGTTACCATTGACTTTCCAGTAATGAAGCCTTTGGTTCAAAGGGTATAGATATTTCCGTCATTTTATTTACATAATTCCAAATGACTTTCCAAAGTGGTTATACCATTTAATAGTTCCATAAACAATGTATCTTTTCACAACTCTTTTACACTGACTGTTGGCATTTTTTGTAATTTTTGCCAATTTTCAGAGGATAAGTTGAAACCTCAGAGTTGTTTTGATTTACATTTCTCTTAATAGTTATCTGGAACATTTTTTCATGTGGTTGTAAATAGTTTGCAGTTCTTTTGAGAACTTTTTCTTGATATCTTCTGACCATTTATCTATTAGGGAATGATTATTAGTTATATGTATATATATACACACACATTCATTGTTCATATACCTTGGATAGCAAACCCTTATTGGAAAAATTCAGTAATTCACTCTTAAAGGCTTCCCCCACCTCCTGAGTCAAATACCCTTTGTAGAATAGCATATAGGGTCCTATCAACCTTTTGTCTCAATTTAATCTTTCCAAATCTGAGGTGTCCATTACACTATGCCCAGTGCTTCCCCAACTGCTATCTCACAAAGAAAGTAGACATCCCTAACCCATGACGCTGACATTATGGGAACCTTTCATGTTACTTCTTTTCCTCTTTGTGTGATGGTGACACCAAGGTAGAGTAAGTCCCTCATCATTTCAGCTTCAAAGGTTAGGGATATACTAGAACATTATAGTTTTTCTTAATCACCAGTTCCGCAGAGAGGAGTCAAAATTTACTGAATCTATTTTAAGTCTAGCTAAATTTTCAGCCTGTTTTATCTCTTGTGTGTTTGATACTCATCATATAAGTATATATGCCTTAAATTGACCTTTTCCTGGATAGGATCCCAGATTTAAAGTTGGAATGAACCTCAGAAACCATCCAGGACAGTGGTTCTCCAAGGAGATTCTAGGAGTTTTGCTCTGTGTGCCAAAAATTGTGTGGACATTACATGACAATTAAAAGTCTCCCGACTGTCCATTAGCAATTTTTTCATACAAAAGAAGAATGCTGGACAATGAGGAAAATGGTTTGGGGAATCATAGAAGCCCAGAAAAGTGAAGCCACTTGTCCAAAGTCTTATAGTAGTATAATTGGGGTTTGAACTCAATTTGCCTAACTCTGACTATATGCCTCTTTCCATGATAACATTCTGCCCAGTTGCCAACCCATCTCCAGCTTGGCTATTTCCCTTCTGATATAACTACTAGAAATATTCTCTATGGTACAGATGCATCATAGAGAAGGAAATTTTTCTTTTGCTATGTTTTCTGAGCTTTTTTTTTCTTCTAAACAGGAAAGAAGTACAAGACATTTAATAAGTAAAGTCAATTCAAAACCACTAGACCAACTAAGAGAATTCTTTCCACATAGAGTGAAGGTAGCTGAAATTCCAGTAGGAAACCAACTTTTCCTGCTGGTCTCACACCCTTGTAAAATACTGCAGGGCGGCTGAACAATCCATATCATTGACATCATCATCATCATCATTTCATTGTTAATTCCATATGAGGACTTCTCCAAGCCCCATGTGTAATGCACTCCCCTCTACATATTGCCATACATAGGTAACATATATTCACACAAATATATGTGGTTGTATATATTTATATACTTTACATATTTTGTATATACTTCTATATATTGTCTGCTTTGATGGAATGTAAGGTCCTTGAGAGCAGCATCTGTTACACTCTTGCCTTTGTGTCCTCATCATTCAGCACAGGATCTACCACATAAAAAGTGATTTTTGATTGAAATGTTGACTAATTCAATGAATACTTTTTTGGGGGTGGGAGTAGCTATGTTTAAGATATTGTGTGTGTGACAAGGATAAAGAATAGACCTGTGAGTTCATTGATCCATAGCTAAGCAGTTCTGTGAGTAGACTTGAGATTGAATCCTGTCTCAGACACTTAACTAACAGTGTGATCCTGGACAAGTCACGTGTAACCAGTGCCTCAGCTTCCTCAGCTGTAAAGAGGTAATCATAACAGTTCCTAACTCCCAGAGTTGTTGTGAGCATCAAATAAGAAAATGCATGTAAAGTGCTTTGCCAACTTTAAAACAGCATAAAAAGGAAAGTTTTTATTTTTTCATAGGAAATTCAGCTGTAAAATTTTCTTCTCTCCAATGAAGCTTGGCACCTTCTTTACAACTTATAGTCTTAGATAGTTGCTGGAACCCTGAGAGGTTAGGGGACTTGTTCTTTGTCACACAACAGGAATATTTCAGAGATAGGACCTGACTCCAGGTCTTCCTGGCTATGAGGTCAGACATCCATCCACTAGGCCATGCTGCAGGGGAGACAAAGATGAGTAAGATACAGTTCTTGCCTACATGGAGTCAATAATCTAGTGGAAGATCTGTGGTTCATGGGAGGGAGGGATGGTTTCTGGCTGGGGGAAAAGGGGCAATCAGGAATGTTTTCATGTGGGATGTAGCACTTGAGCAGGGCCTAGAAGTTCCAGGAGCATTAAGTAGGGGGAGATGTCTGTCAGTGGGGAGAATGAATGAACACAAGGGAAAATTGAAAAGCATGAATGTATCTCAGAGAAAAAAATTGTGTTTTAAGTTGAACATGTCCTTCAAAAGCAGTGAGTGCCCTTGATAGAGACCATGTGGGGAAAATCTCATTTCTGAAAACTCACAGAGTAGACTAGTTTGGAAAGGAGGGGAAAGGCCACTGGCTTTAGAATTAGGAGATTGGAGATTTCTTCAGTCCCCTGCAAAACTGTGTGACCTGGAGTGGATCATCTTCCTTCTCTGGACCTATTTCATTCATCTATAAAATGAGAGGAAAGTGAGCTAGAAAGAGTCTAATGAGCATGCAACACATCCACCTCCAAGATTTGGATTCTTTTTACTTTGATTCTGAAAATCCCTAGGAATCTGAAGTTGCCTAGAGTTGCTTTGTCATTTCCTGTTGCTTACTGTAAAAATCTGTTGTGACTCAATTCCATTAGAATTCCTCCTAAGCATGTCCCTCCCCCATGCATACATGACTACAAGCTCACTTTCACACATATGCAAAGCATCTATCTGATTCCCTTTTTCATTGCCCATGCCACAGACACCCCCTACACTTGCATATTCAGTGGAGAGAACAAGAAGCCTTTGGAAATTTACAACTGGACTTGGGATTTGCAGAATGAGCCAATGCTACCCAGTGGAGTAGCACTTTCCAGTTCTAAATGATGTATGAATAAAAGTCCCGAAGGACTCCGAAGCAACAAATGTATCCTCAAAATTAGGTAAGGGGGATGAATGTAAACACATTTGAATTATCTGGGCTAAATAATGAAAAGCTAAGAGAGAAAGCATTTGTTGATGCTGAAAGCTGAAAATCAGAGCATATAATTCACAAAATATCCACCCTCCCTCCCCAATGTCTCATATTGCTCCAACCAGTGCCAAATGAAAATGATTTGGACAATGTAACTATTCCCAATATATCTGAAAAGGAAAACTCAAAGGAGCAGGCATGTCAGCTGGCAATGGATTGACATCATCAGTACACAATGGGAACTATGCAGCAACAGATCCTGCATCCATGTGGAACCAGTGTCTGCTTTATTTTAAGGTTCAAATCACAGAAAGTTGGAGTTGGAAGTTGTTTCTTGAAGGAAGTGTTTAGGAATTATGACATTAATGACTGTCTTTACTAGAGCTATCTCAGTGTAGACCAGGGGTGCTTAATCATTTTTTGTGTTATGGATTTCTTTAATAAAATCTGTAAGACTGTTTCTCAGAATAACATTTTTAAATGCATAAGATAAAATACAGAGCATTACAAAGAAAATCAGTTCCATTTAAATAGAGTTATCAAGTTTTTTTTAAGTTCACAGACCCCAACCCTCCACCTTTAGGTTAAGAACCACTTTTCTAGGCCTCTTAGGGCACTAAATGGGTATTCAAAAATAGGAAGGACCAAGTCACACTAACCCATAGAATCCTACAACCTAAAAGCTAGAAGGGGCCTCAGAGGGTGCCTCGTTTCAGCCATTGTTGAAAAGGAATCCCTTATATAACATTCCTAAGGAGAGGTCACCCATCCTCTGCTTGAGGGCCTCTAGAGAGAGTGAAGGCATTGTCTCTACTTTTGGACAGCTCTAATCATTATGATTTTTTCTCCTTTTCTTATATTTAAATAAATATTTGTTTTGTCTTTATTTTTGTTTTTTTTTTTTTTTTCTGAAGCTTCTGATGTCTGTTCTTAGTTATCCTCTCTGGGGTCAAGCAAAGCAAAATTCCAGGACAGCCCTTCAGATGCTTGAAGTCACTACCACCTATCCCTTAAGTCTCTTCTTCTCCAGGAGAGAATTGACTCAGTCCCCATAACTGACTGTGTAGAACGGTGTGGCCTCCAGTCTTCTTACTATCTTTGTTGTTCTCTCCCAGACATGCTCCAACTTACTGGTGGTTTTTCCTAAAATGTGGCTCCCCAAACTGAACACAATACTCCAGATAATGGCTTACCCATTAGAAGGCAGCAAAGACTTTCTGTCACCTTCTGAGTTCCTGACATAGATCCCCAGACTCACAATAATTAGCTTGCCAGGAATTTGGCTATGACAAGGGTATAACATGAAATCTGAGGCATAGCATCTTGAGAATCCCTTCACATGGATAGATGTGTATTGTGGGATAGGGGGGCACCAGCTTTAGTGAGGGTTGGACAAGTAGGTAACACAAAGCTATACTGAGGAAGTTTGTGTGACGTAGGAATGACCAAGAGGGGCAAGAAGATAGGGGCCTGTTAGAGGAAAAGAAGACCAATTGTGACTCCTTAGAAGTCTGTGGAAAAAGATGAGGAGCTTTTCTGTCTCCTGCAAAGTCCAATGGGACCCCCAGGGAAAATCACCCAGGGCATCTTGGATTTTCACTTAAGTCTTCTTTGATTGGACCAATGATTTCATTGGTATAGGAGGTTCCTGGTGAAGAATTTCCTTGTCCAATGCAGGCTGGTGTCCCATTTGCTATTTTATAAGCACAATGAGATGCCTGGAGGTATTAAGTAAGAGGTTAAAAGATTTGACTAGGACCATATATACAATATATATCAAAGACCAGAATAGAACCCAGATCTTTCTGATTTGAGACCAACTCTTTATCCAGTATTCCATAGCTAACTCTTCCTAGAATTTTATATGGGGGGAGGGGAGAAAGGAGAAGAGGAGGGAGAAAGGGAAAGGGGAAAAATTTCATTGAAGTCACAGAAAATGAAAACTTTAAATAAGCTCCCAAGTCCCACTGGCTTCCCAAACTTTCTCTTTAATATCACATTTCTGTGGTCCTTGAAGAAGTGACCTATGAAAGAGAGGTCAGGTATTTATATCATATACTCAACTTGTGAAAATCAGCATCACGATGAGGTGGGGAAAGCAATAGGCTTGGGATTCAAAGCCCAGAATTCGAATCTTAGGTTTTGCCATCTACCAATTGTGTGATTCTGGGTAAACTCCCTCTCTCCTTCTGGACCTCAGGTTCTACATCTATCAAATGAGGGGATTGACTAGATAAACTCTAAGGTCTCTTCCAGTTCTGAGTCCTATGACCTCATCAAATATTTTTTTATATTCCCCTATATAGAGAAATAGCATGGCATTAGTGGAGAAAGAGCAGGATTTGGAGTAAGGAGTTCAAATCTAACCTCAAACACTTATTGGTTGTGAGACCATGGGCAAGTCACTTAATCTTACTGAGCCATAGTTTTCTCATCTGTAAAGTGAAGGGATTCAATCGAATGGCCTCTCAACCTCTTCCAACACTCAAATCTATGATCCTCTAGTCCTGTGTGCACAATTCTGGTGATCACAGTATTATGGCAAGTTTTGTTATTCTATATTTGGCACCACTTATCAAATTTCAACTTTCCTTCCTTTCAACTCCATGCTGGACTTCATTTAATTTAACCTTCAAAGGATGTGTGGGAAGCCCTGTCCTACTTGTTTCCCTACCCAACACCAAACCAATGTCACTTACAATCTAATTGCACTGGAAACAAGTTTTTCAGAGCAAGTCATTTGCCCAAAGCAGACATGTAGGTCACTTCATACAACAGACCAGGCCCAAGGAACGTGTCACCCCCTAGGCCCTTCCTTGTCAGATCATCTCAGGAATGATACAAAGAACCATCAAAAAGGAATCATGTCTAGTCAGACTGAGACTTATTCCTAATGATGCCTAGAGAGCCACTTAAGGCAGGCACATCTTTTCAAGGGCATTTTTAAAAAAGTACATGTTGTACCCAAGGGTGCATCATTGTTTCCTTTTAGTTAACATAGGTAGGGCTAAAGACCTAATCAAAGCACTGACTCCCACATTTCATCATAGTCATAAAGTTGACAAAACTCTCTGGCTATAAGTTATGGGCACTAACAAGCCCTCTGGAAAATCTCTTCAGTAATTACCCATTTATAAAACACAAACCAAAACTGAAAACTTTTTAACATCCTATTCCTTCCTTCTGCCTGTTTCTAAGTGCAACAAAGATTTTGGCATACTGGTGGTATGGCTCCTTTGGCCCTGGCTATATGAGGGCACTCCAACCCAACTCAAACAAGGTTAAGAGCTTCTCCCAGCTCCACAGGGAAGCTCCTGTCAACTTCCCACCTTAGGGTACCCATTCAGAGAGAGTGGAAAACTCAGCGGAAAAAGAACAGAAAAATGAAAAGTGTCCCTCCAGCTGAGGAGGTACAGCTACAGAAGTTCCTGGGGAGAAAAGGGAGTTGAGGTTCACAGGGAGCCTGGGACTCAGGCCACTGAATTTATTTTTCAGTCCCACCCCCCTACTGTCCCTTTAAACGTCCTATTCGACCCCCTGAAGCTTTCTGTTAAGCCCCATGCACAGATGAGGCAGAAATGAAGCCTCTACTTGACCTGCTTGCTACTGACTTCCTGAGATGGGCGGAACAGGAGCTCTGAGCATCTTATCCCACCAGGCAGCTAATTCGTTTTGGTTTGCAGACCGAAGCTCTCCTTTCCCCTGCTGGGATTCCTATGTCTAGAACTAACATAGACATGTGTGTGGTCCCTGTGTATAGTCGGCACTCTGAGATGTCATGGGAACCAAGAGGTTTGCAAATATATTTATTTTTCCTTTAAAATTTATACCCCATAATCTTTTTTTTTTTTTTTGGCAGAGTTTCAGCCCTTCCCTTTCTCATTTGCCATTTTCCTCTCCCTCTTATGATTTAACTGAAGCCAGGCTCTGATCGTCCCTGGAAGCACCTGTCAGTCCCCCGTACACATGGCCAAGAATGGCATGGTAAACCCCAAAGGTGTATCACAACCACAACTCAGCAAATCCTGAGCCCCCTCGGTGCTGCTTCTGTCCCCGGAATTCACAGGGAATCTTGCTTCTACATGGGAGACCACACTTGCCCCTCACTTCCATATTTATGGGTTATCGCACATGGTGGTCCCCTTTGCAGCACTCCAGCTCCCAAAACACAGCCCAAAGGAACAAAAGGTAGTGGAAGAGAGAAGCTTACCTTTGGAGGGTCGCCTTTGTTTGGTCTGCAGAGAGGAGAAGGTGCCCATCACAGCCCCCATGATCACTGGTACTTGTGGGTGACTTTGATTCTCCTCCCTCCCCCACCCCTCCCCTCTCTTAGAAAGAGATCAGTTTGACTTGTCTACTGAAAAAAAAAAGAAGAAGAAGAAAAAGGAAAAGGAAAAGAAAGAAAGAAAGAAAAAGGGGCAGCCAACACTGCAGCTTGGTATTCAGCAAACGTTGGGTTTGGAGATGTTTTTTCTCCTCTTCAGTCAACACACATGCACTGACTCATACAAGCAGCTGCTCTGTTATCATTCAAAACAGCTCCCCATCAGATGATAATGCCAGGTAGATTCCCTCAGACCCGGGCTGAAAGCAGATGCATCAAAATATTTACTGGAGCTCAGCCCCATCGACACATCGGGCTAATCCTTACTCCGGTTCCCGAAGATGGTTCGAGCCAGGCAGTCAGCCGCCTGTGGGGCTGAGTCTCAATACCTCCCCTCCCCGTGCATACTAAACTCCAGTTCGGGAGGCATGGGGTGGGTCCCCCGGGAGGCATGGGACTGGGGCTGAGTACCAATCATGAATGAATGAGAACCTGCTCAGTGGAAAATGAGAGTGAAGTAGTCGGAGGCAGAGCAGCTGTGCGGAAGGCGCGCTCGCTGTGATTAATAGACTCTCCGGAAAGCAGGAAATAAAATTGTTGGGGCGGGGGGGGGGGTTACCCTGTTCCCTGGCGCATGACCTCCTCCTTCCCCACCCCAGCAAAGAAATAAGGAGGGTGTCAGACAGCCTGGGGGCAAATTGCCCCACGGCTTGCTTTTTTTCCCTACTTCCTCACGTGTCAAATGCATGTGCTAAGCTGGCTAATGATAATATCCTCATTGCATACGGTGTAGGATAAAAATGGGCATATATCATGGTGAATGAGAAGCCTCAGCTACTGGCCTTGTCACCTCTCTCACTGTAGCAGCAAATTTTCCCCCAAACCAAAAGATGTAGATTTGCTTTTAGAGAAAGTCTATTTCATCAGTGCCTGTCTTTGAAATGCCATCAGATTTTCTCTCCAGTTCTTGATGTATTTCTATATGGGAGCTGGGAGGGGAAGGGGTTCTGGGCCAGAGAAGGCTGATGGAAGAGAAAAACTGAGCTAGCTAGCACAGGTTGGGATGAAAGAGGAACACAGGTTGCAATGCCCTCCCCTGCCACTGACCACACCCTACCGCGGGGGCTTAACATACCCCAAATCCTGGAACATCTTCATAAAAGTGGTGATAGAGGAAACCCAGAATACCTTCTAGGAACTCCAGGCATGCACCCTAGAGTCACTGCACTGATCCGACTTCTGAGGGAGACAATAATGATCCTGCTAGTGGACAGAAAGCCCCAAACTGGGGTTCTCCATCTACTATATGTTCATGGAGATGTCTTCATTTCAGGTCTGATTATGGAATCATAGAATATTAGATTAAAGGGATTTCTGGAAATATCTAATCCTTCTGAGAAAGCTAAGGCCTAGAGAGAGAGAAAATGACTTGTGCAACATCACACACCTAACTGTTGACAGAGCCAAAACCAGACCCAAATCTTTCTATTATCTAGTATTCTTTTAGCTTCTACTTGGCTTCTGGTGTTTTTTTTAATCCTGAAATGTGAGGATGGTTCCAGGGGTACCTACCTAGGACCCTTGCTGCCCAAAATTCAGATGACATAAGGCTGTTGGAGAGACATGTTTGAAATAGTGATCCCCTCACTCCTACTAAACCCATAACATAGACAGAATTCCATTTCCCTTCTGCCTGAATTTATAATCTAATGCAACCTTATTTTACACAATGTGTGTGTATATGAGCACATGAGGTGTACAGTGACATGTACAGATACAAGTATGATACAGTGAGAGTAGTCAAGGAGAGGTCCAGACCAAGCACTCTAGAAAATATATGGGGAGAGACAGAATGCTTTTATTTGGGAAGAATCAGGGAAGTTTTCATGGAGGAGATGGACCTTGAAGGAAGAGAACGATTTTAACAAGGAGCTGTGAGGAGGACATTGTTCCAAGTCTGGAAGATGGCCCAGGTGAATGCAGGAGAGGCAGGTGGAGTAAGATGAGGGTTAGCCAACAGCCCAGGCTGGCTACAGAGTGGACTGTATGAAGAAGAATAATGGGAAATTAAGCTAGATATGTAACCTGGAGCTAACTTCTGGAAGCACTTAAACCCCAGGCTGGGAAGTTTGTATTTTATCCTAAGAGGAACCATTGAAGTTTTTTTTTTTCTTTGTTAGCTTCTTGTGGGTTTTTTTTTTCCTTTTGACAGGACAGTGCATTAGTAAGATTAGTTTGGCAGCTGTATGAAGGATAAATTGGAGAAAGGAGAAACCAGAGGCAAGGAAGGCATCATGGCTCAGTGGAAAAAACTAGGAATTGATTTGGAGTAAGAGGACTTGAGTTCAAATCCCTGATCTGCCAATTCACTGTCTGCCTCAGTTTCCTCATCTGTAAAATGAGGATGATGAAAATAATAGCACCTACCTCCTAGGGTATAAAATGAGATCATGTTTGTGCAACATTTCACAAAGCTTAAAATACTATATAAATGCTGATGATTATTACTACTATTACAAATATGGTAAATATCAATATAACCTGGATAAACAAAAACTCTTTGGGATCCTCATAATTCTTAGGAGTGTGATAACCATAAAGAAAAGATGGGCCACTCTCAACACAATGTATATTATTTATCATACAGGTTTTCTTGAAATGAAAATTTATTGCTATATATTTTGAATCCTCTCAAGTTCTGCTTTGCACTTAACATGCTTTTTTTCTTCTCTTACTTTGCATTTAAGCTTATGATACGCTTCTTTTTCTTTTCTCTATTTTGTATTTGAGTTTTGATATTTGAGTCTAAAATTTTAAAAAGCAGGTTATCAGGAAAATAAAGTATATGATAACCCACATCATTAAAAACTCTTTGCGGTCCTCAATAATTTGAGTGTGAGGGAATCCTGAGACCTAAAAGGTTAAGATCTATTCACTGATCTGGGCAATGAGGGTTCAACCTCTGGTGATAGTCATATGAATAAACAGAGAGGGAATAGGTATAAGATGTATGGTGGAAGGAGAATACTATTAAAAGATTTGGGGTGAGATGATAATCATCTCTATAGCACATTCTGCTTTTTCAAAGCACTCATTTGTTACTGTAAGTGTTCCCTGCTAAGTGATATAGCTAGTGAATGTTTCAGTGGGCCTGGAGTCAGAAAAATCTGAGCTCAATTTTGGGCTCAGACACTTATTGGCTGTGTGACTCTGAGCAAGTCATTTAATCTCTATTTGCCTCAACTGTAAAATGGGGTAATAATAGCACCTATTGTTGTTGTTATAGGTATTCATGACGCTCAAATGAGAAAATTGTAAAGTGCTTAGCACAGTTCCCAGAACTTGGTAGGCATTTAAAAACTTTTTACTTCTTTTGCTAGTAAGGAACATGAGGGTTAGAAAGGCCCAGTGATTTGCTCTGGTTCTAAGCCCCCATGACTTAGTAGCTGAGCTGGGACTAGAGCCTTCTGACTTCTAGTCTTTGGCCCTTCCAGTCCCAAGAACCTCCCATGAGGAAGTCATGTGGTTCCTAATTCCTTTCTTAACTGTATATCCATCATCCCTCAAAATTCGCAAACCCATGCTGGGACCAGCTAACAAAGAGGAATGGATTTAGGGAACCTGTTCCTTTCAAGTGACATGTAGGATGGGCTTTTTCTTTCTTCTTCAAAAATGCTTCATTGGTGTTCTTTAAAAAGAAATTATTGGTATCACTCACCAAAGATTCCTGACCTGGTAGTAGAACCCTTCTTCCCAATTAGGAAACATAGTTAATTTAAGCAAATCAAAACATGAATAAAAATACATCCCTCATCCTTAACCTCTTGTTCAGCTCCACTCTGCTTAGAGATAGGAGAAATGCTCCACTATTAGGCCCCTGAAGTCATGACTGGTGGCTGCATGGGTCAGAATTCTCTTGTTTCCCTTTTATAACTCTCTTATCATTTTTGCAAACAATATCCTCATTGCCTTCTTTAGTTTTAGAATGATGATCAAATTAACTCTGCCTTTGCTCCAAGAGGGGATGGGTCAACCTACTCCCTAAGACTCCATTCAGATCCCAATATTATCCTACAGAAGTTTCTCTCTCTAGTCACAGCTCCACCATGGGGATTGTTTTTCCCATTATAATGCAGATTCCTTGAGCGCAGGGACTTTCCCTGTTTGTTTGCTTGTGTTTAAAATAAATATTTGTTGTCATTGTTGCTGTATTCCCAGACCTTAGCAAGATGTAAGGTATTTGGTTGTCCTTTAAATTGTTCTGGTTCTGCTTATATGGTTCTGTTTCACCTAATAACAGTCTTCCCAAGCTTCTCTGAATCCTTCATATTTTTGTTTCTTGCATTTCCATTACATTCTCAGGCCCCATTTTTATGCAGCCATTTTCCAGTCGATGAGCACCTGCTTTCCAGTTCTTTCCTACTACAGAAAGTGATGCAATTTTATACATGTAAGACTTTTTCTGAGGTATATGCTTAGTAGTGCTACCCCTGGGTCAAAGGGCATGTAGTTTAATGTCTTTTCTGGTATCATTCCAAATTATTGTCCAGGACAGGGGAATCAATTCACAGCTTTGCCAGCAGCTCATCAGTGTGCCAGTTTGCCTACAGGTACTCCAGCATTTATCTTTTAATTCTTTTTGTTACCTTTGCCAATTTGATGGATATGAAATGAAAAAAACTCAAGAGTTTTAATTTGAATCTATATTATTTTTAGCGATTTGTAGCTTCTTTCATTCGGTTGTTGATAATTTGCGTTTCTTCTTTTGAAACCCACCTGTTCATGGCCTTTACTTACCAATTAGGCAATGGTTCTTGTTCTTATATATTTATATCAATTTAGGGATGGGCCTTTTACAAGAGCAATGAGGCATCTCTTCAGTGGACTTTCAGGTCATTTACAGTTATTTTTTTTTTCAATGGCAGTGAGAAGAATGAAAAAACAGGACATATTGACTGAACTTCTTGCTGAATGATGACATTGGTCTACTCTGGGAAGGTTGTTTAACTTCTGTGGGTGGTGACTCCCAAACACTGAAGTTTTTGGATGCAGATTTCTGGGTTTCATGTGAAAGGTCAGATGGCTAGGAAGCCAAGACTTAAACCTAGGTCTTCTGACACCAAGACTAGTATTACTTCTAGTACATCATACTTTCTCTGCTACATTTTGGAAGGACTATAAACCTTTACCTTCTGGGTTGAAATGATCTGAATTAATAGTGACAATAGCAATTAGCATTTATATATTTCCTTAGGGTTATATGTGTATATGTGTGTGTGTGTGTGTGTGTGTGTGTGTGTATTCTTCATTTTACCCTTACAACCATCCTGAAAGAAAGGTGTTATTATTATCCACATCTTATAGGTGAGGAAACTGAGGCCCTGAGAGGTTGTGTACATTGCCCAGGGTTACACAGCTAATAAATGTCTGAATCAGGATTTGAAATTAGTCTGAGCCACCTAGTTGCAGAGGAACATCAGATGTCTGAGCAAATACACAGCCTCTCCTTAGAAAATAATACTTCCTGAGGAAGATAAGCTTGAGTCTTGGATTTCTGCTTTTTCTGTGAGATGCTTAGTTAATAAACATTCACTGACACATGATCCTTATTGTCCTTCCATGGAAACAATGACATTTATACAAACTCACAGATATTCTAGCACATTCACTTGCTGTGTATTTCATCCTTATACTTTCTAGGAGATGCCCACAACAAAATCTTGAAAGTTAGAATAAGTGTTAGGAATGGAGGAAGAGGGATTATATTTTTAAAAAAGACTGACTTTTTTGTTTGTTTGTGGAGTGTGCATGTGTGTGTGTGTGAGAGAGAGAGAGAAAGAAAGAGAGAGAGAGAGAGAGAGAGAGAGAGAGAGAGAGAGAGAGAGAGAGAGAGAGAGAGAGAAGAAAGAAGAGAGAGAGAAGACAGAAAAACAGAGATGCAGAGACACCAGAGACAGAGTGAGACACAAAGAAAGACAAACAGGAACAGAAAGAGAAATATCCACATAGACCCAGTCCAAGGATTTATGTCAGCTCTGATGAAGCATGTGAGACAACTTTCCATCCATAGTTTCTACTGTGTAAGCTCCTACTTTGTTAAATAGTAAAGGTCTCATCCCTGATGGAGATGATGCTGGGGACCTATTGCCTTGGAGGCATCAGCCTGAATTTTTATCATCTTACTCCCCTCCCCTCCACCCAGTTCTACCATCAGGGATGCCAGTACAAAATAAACATGGTTCAGAAATCCTCACCTCAGTCAGCGGAGCTTGTCAGTGGAAGAGGTGTTAATGGCGAGTACGTGACAGTAAGACCAAACACAGACCTATATGTATGTCTATGCATTGTCATGATTTTCTTAAATTTTGTTAAGACAAGTCCTTCCATGTAATATCTTTGGGGTACTTTATTTGTCCTTTAACTACTAAATCTATTTTTAGTGTCTTTTCCCATGTTAAGGAAAGATTCTTAAATTGGATCAGGAAGGAGATGCAGTTGGCCTTGATTTTATTCTGGTTTGTGTTATTTTCCAAATGTTTTACATGTGTAATTCTAGTCTCCCAGGCTAGAATGTGAAGGCCTTGAGTGCAAATTTACATATAAAAAAATGAACCTTTTATTTCTTTTGTGTAGAGACTCCATCTCCCCAGTTGCCTATCCTAACCCTTTTTTCATTATAGATATTTAACAGATTCTTCATAGATTTTCATGACTGGAAGAGATCTCAGAAACATTCAGCACAAGCCACACCTGAGCAGGAATCCCTTGACAACACCCCTGCCAAGTGACAATTCAGTTGCCACTCAAAGAACTCCGGTCATAGGGACTTCGTCGCCTCCTCGGGTAGTCCATTCTACCTCTGGTAGCAGTGGTTGTTAGGATGCTTTTTTTCACCCTTATATTGAACTGAAATATGGTTCCCTGCATCTTTCACTTGTTTCTCCTGGTTTTGCCCTCTGGGGCCAGGCAGAACAAATCTAATCCCTCTTCCACACGACAGCCTTTCAAGTGCTTGAAGACAGTTAAATGGGGCTAATAAGACCTGCACTACCTGTCTCATAGGAGCTGTTCAAATAAGATGAAGAAGATAAAGCATTTTAGAAACTTTTGAAGTGATAGAAATTCACCTATTTTTCTTATTAGGCTAAAAATCCCCAGCTTCTTCAAAGGATCATCATAATGTAGGGTTGATTCTAAGTCCTTTCACTGTGTCAGCCAGCCTCCACTCTTCTCTTTTCAGCTTGACAATATCTTACCTAAAATGTGGGCCAGGCCTGAGCACAATACTCCAGACATAGTCTAACTAGGGCAGAATGGAGTGGAGCTATGATGTCTCTTATTCTGGATACAATGAAGCCTAAGAATGCATTGACTTTTTGGGTTATCACCTCATACTGTTGATTCATACAGAGCTTACAGACAAATAAAATGTGCAGGTCTTTTCTTTGTGACCAACCGGTTAAGTCACATGTTCCACATTCTGTATTTGTGGACTTGACTTGAGCTTAAGTATAAGGCTTTATATTTCTTTCTTTTTTTTAATTTAATTTTATTTATTTTCAGTGTTCCACAATCACTATCACACAACCTAGATTTTTTCTTTTCCTCCCTCCCCCTCTCTCCCCACCTTCCTCCACCCTCCCCAAGATGTCATACAATTTTATATAGGTTCTACACACACATTTTTATTAAATACATTTTCACCATAGTCATGCTGTATAGAAGAGTTAAAATGAATGGGAGAAATCATATAACAAACCAAAATGTAATACAAAAGAAAATTATTTGCTACATTCTGCAATCAAATTCCATAGTTTTCTCTGGATAAGGAAGGCATTTTGCCTTAAACGACCATTAGAAATTTTTTAAGTCCTTACATTGCAATGAAGTTCTAAGTTTACCAGAAAAAATCCTCGAACACTGTGGTTGTTGCTGTGTGCAAAGTTCTCCTGGTTCTGTTCCTTTCACTCAGCATCAGATCATTTAAGTCTTTCCAGGCTTTATATTTATTTTTAATAGATTTCATCTTCTTTAATTCTGTGCATTGTTTTTACTTGTCAAGATCTTTTGGGGGTGTTTACTTTATCTAATGCTATTATCCAAAGTGTTAACTATCTCACTCATCTTTATGCCATTTACAAAGTTGAGAAGCATGTCATTCAGGACTTCATCTATTACTTCTTTGACACCTCCATGTATTCTTGGGTTCATCCATGTAAGTACTCTATAGCATTGTAGATCATGGCCTATCTTATGCTTTCTGATCCTCTGTAATTATTATTATTTTAGGCAATCAGAGTTAGGTGACTTGCCCAGAGTCATGCGGCTAATAAATGTCTGAGCCAGAACTTGAACTCAGGTCCTTTTGACTCCATAGCCAGTGCACTATCCACTGAACCATCTGGCTGCCTCTCCTCTGTAATAATTCTTGTCTATGTTCTTTCATGAGATATCCAGAAAAAATATACCTAATATTCTGGAGACCATTCTGTAAATATTTTTAACATTTAATGGGTGCCAGAAGAATTTTGGCTAATGTTTTGCCCTCACTGTCCACCTCATTTCCTGAATATTCATTTACTGTCTGGAATATTTTGGTTACCTCTTGGGCACAGTGGTGATTGATTATGTACCTACTCACCCCTACCATGTATCTCCCCATTGCTCTTTGGATCACCTGCAATTTTGATTCTTTAGACACTGTAGTGATTGGTTCCCAATGTGCTATAGAAAGAAGTGGAAATGATACTTGGGAAAAGGTAGAAAAGAAGATAGTGGCACAGAGGTAAATATACAAGAAAGTGATCCACACTGGGGGTAACATAATTTGGAAAGCACTGAAAAAATGATTTTCAATCTATCTTATAGACAAAGATTCTGAGCTAATGAAACACACACGCACAGACACACATACAAGTCACACTATTGGTAATTGAGGTAATTGAGAGGATACTGGTAATTCCCAACCTATTTAGCCACTTTCTCATCTGTATAAAATCTTTTTGAGGATGACCTAACACTGAGGGCATACAAACAAGTTTCTTCTAACAATTTTCTATAGCAGATCACATCTTCACAGTCATATAACTGATTAAAAGGTGTAGAGAATATAAGACTCTACTGTGTTTTCTGTTCAATGAACATCAAAAAGGCATTTGGTTAGATAAGGTAAAAAGCAGCTACAAAAGCTCTCTTTCAATGAGGTTCTTTCATGCAGATATTAAAATCGTACATAATTTCTTGATAAATGAAAACAGATAACTTTGCCCAGCATCCATTGGCCACCACTTATTAAGTGAGGCATAAAAGAGAGAGATGGATGCTTACCAAGGTCTTGCACAGGTTCCAAATGGAAGTGGGATTTTCAATAAATGAAGTCCTCCAGATGCTCCTATTTGCAGATAATATTGTGATGGCTGAATCATGCCCCAAAGTGTAAGAGCTCCTTATCAATATTCATCTCCACTCACAAGAGATCAGCCTAACAATCTACACAGGAAAAACCAAATGGCTGAATAAATGTCTGTTATCCAGAATACAACAAGAAATTGGAAAGACAGTCCATTAAGTTAGTCGATCAGCACACATATCCTTTACAGACCCTGCAGATGGACAATCGACTGGGCCAAGAATTGAACTGGAGAAGAGAAAAGGTTAGACTGCAATTTGAAAATCACGCAACCTTTACAATCATTCCTGGCTACTCTCTGAAATAAAACCTTACCTTAAAAATAGCTAGCACATTAAAATGTGCAAAATGCATTACAATTATTTTCTCCTTTCATCCTCACAACAACCCTGGGAAGTAGATGCTATTACCGCCCCCATTTTATAGATGAGGAAACTGAGGCAAACAGATTGTGACTTGCCCGAGATTACACAGCTAGTTGGTATATAGGGTGGATTAGAATTCAGGTCCTCCTGCCTCCAAGTGCAGAGTTCTTTGACCACTATACCACCTAGCTTCTGTTGGTTTTATATATATATATATACACACACACATACATATACACATACACACATACACATATGTGTATATATGTGCATGTGTGCATATATTTTTTGTTTTTATATTACCGTTATTTCCATTTTCCCCTTTATTTTCTTTCATTTTCCCTCTTCCTCCTCTACTTAACAACAATTTTAAAAAAATAGAAAAGAGAGGAGGAAAAAAAATCATCAAAAGTAACAAAAAACATTGAGTCCCACAGTGTATGCCATGCTCCACACCCATCAATCCGCCATTCTAAAAGAAAGGGGAAAGATACATTTTTTCAATTACTTTCTGAAGTTAAACTTGTTTTTTTGAAGACAAATAACCTTCTGGTAGTGAAACAGGTTCAGGATCTGCCATCCTTCACTAGAGATGTTTCCACAGTGGTTCAAAGCTCAGCAATCCTCACCTGAAAGTTCTTGAAGTCTTCTGGAATTTCATTTATCTGGATGTAGGAACTTGAATTCATTGTTGGTAGCTGTGTGCTACCTCCATTACAAGCTTTTCTTTGTCCAAGCATTTTTTCACCAGTGTAGAGAGTTTCCTTAAGTTCTAAAATTATTTTGCAAATCTAATATGTAGAGTATTAGAAAAGTGAGAGAATTGAAATCTTACTTGCCAACTGTTGTATAGACAATATGTGTCAAAGGTGTGATTTGTGTATCATTTGCTAGTTTTTGACCATACTGCCTCCTACTGCCTTCTAGATGATTTTTGTGTCCAATTTCCTCTCACAGATTTTTATCCTCCTGCCCTACCAATTTGAAGATCATTCTTGGAAAGGAAAACAAACAAAATGGGACTCATGTGCTTCTCTGTCTCTTTTTGATGGTCAGTCAATAAGCCTTTATTGGGCTAGGTACCAGGCACAGGCACTGTGCTAAGCTTTGGGGTTATGAAGAAAAGTGAAATCAGTCTTTTCTATGAAGGAGCTCATGCAGGAGAAGACAACATGTAAACAATTCTATATAATCAATAACTATACAGGATAAATTGGAGATAACCAACTGAGAAGATAAAATTGATTTTATATCATTTTTATTGATCTTACTTACAGCTAATTGATTTTGTCTTGTAACTGCCTAAATTATGGTTCTTCATCTCTGAATTTAATGCAGGAATTGAGCTGGCCTATAAAGGGAATTACGGTCAGAAATCCAGCTCTCCTGTTTATCAATGTTCCATTCTTGCCTCAAGGAGTTCTGCTGTCCTTGGGGGCTGTGGGTAGATACCTGGGAGTCTTTATCTTTATACCAACAAGCTATCCAAAAAAGTCTGGACCACTGTCTTTTAACCTTGCAGATGGATTTAAGCAATAAACACTTCTTAGCTACAGGAGGGAAAGAGGGGATTGTTGCTAGCTCCTCAGTTCCCAATATCCAACCAATCATATTCTTTCCCTAGACACAGCTATGTAACCAGTCATATTATCCTCAATCCCATAATGTCACCCTACCCTGTTGTATTCTTAATTCCAACTTTACAAAAATGAGTTAAGTCTTCATCTTGGGTTCTTTGACATAAATAGAGGCAATCCATTGATTCCCCTCCTTATTAATAGGTTTGGTACCCTATTAATAAACTGTTATCTTGCTTGAAGAGAATGTATCTCATTCTAACTTTGTGGATTTTTTTTTCTAACAACACAATACAACATAAGGAAGACCTTAGTATTAAGACTTTGTCATCTATCATGAGTCAGTCAATAAATATTTATTAAGCTCCTACTATATGCCAGGAAGCTAAGTGCAGCCCAAGGTCTAGAGTCAGGAAAACCACAGTTCAAATCTGGGCTTAGATACTTACTAGTTTGTGATCCTGGGCAAGTCATTTAAACCTGTTTGCCTCATCTGTGAAATGAGCTAGAGAAGGAAATGGCAAAACACTCCAGTATCTTTGCTAAGAAAACCCCAAATGGGGATATGAAGAGCTGGACACACCTGCAACAACTGAACAGTAAAACATGCTAGGAAGTGAGCTCAACACTGAAGTTACAAAGAAAGGCAAAAGACTGTCTCTGTTCTCAAGGGGTTCACAGTATAGTGGGAGGGAAACAACATGCATTCAACTATGTATAATCAAGCTATATGGAGGATAAATTAGAGACAATAGAGGAAAAGCACTGGCAGTAATGGGGATCAGGAAAGGCTTCCTACAAAAGGTGGGATTTTAGCTGAGTCTTTAAGAAAACTAAGGAATACATGAGGTCGAGATAAGGAAGGAGAGTATTCTGGGCATGGGAAACAGCCAATGAAAATGCCCAGAATTGGGAGATGGAGTGTCTTGTTGAAGGAAAGTAAAGAGGGCCCTGTCATTGGGTTGAAGAGTACAAGGGCCGGGGGAAGGTGTAAAGTGTAAGAAGACTGGAAAGGTAGGACGGGGCAGGTTATGAAAGACTTTGGATCCTCAGACTTTTTATTGGATCTTGTAGGTTATAGGGAGCCACATGAGTTTATTAAATAGGGCAATGACACATTCAGATCAGATTTATTTGAAAGTTGAGTGAAAATGGACTGGAGTCATTTAGTCTGTTGCCAAGCATTTATTAAATGCCTACTATGTGCTAGGGACTGTGCTAAGTGCTGGGGGAAACAAACAAAAAAAACCCCAAAAAGCAAAAGACAGTCCCTGCCCTCAAAGAACTCACAGTCTAATGGGGGAAGCAATAGCAAACATATATGTACAAACAAATCTTATAAAGAGAGTGTAATTAATGTATAGAAAGCACTAGAATTACGATGGACTGGGAAAGGCCTCCTATAGATATCAAGGAGAAGAGGTGATAAAAGTGTGAAGTGGAAGGGGGAGACCCCTTCCTATGGCAGGCAAATCAGTCAGCAGGCTACTTCAATATTAAGGGTATGAAGTAATGAAAACCTGCACCAGGTGGTGATGTTATCATAGGAGGGACATATGCAAGAGATGTTAGTTACAAAGGTAAAGTCACAAGATTTGGCAACATACTGGATATAGAGTGGGGAGGAGGTGGAGAATGAGACAGAAAAGATGACACTGAGTTTGTGAGCCTGGGTATTTTGGAGGATGATGGTACTCTTGATACTAATAAGGAAAAGTTTGTAAGTGGAGGAGAGTTTGGGGAGAACGATACTGAGTTCAGGTTTAAATATGTTGAATTTAAGATATGTAGATGGGCTGGGAAATCTGCAGCCTTGAGGCTACATGTGGCCCTCTAGGCCCTCAAGTGCAGCCCTTTGCATCCAATTTTCACAGAAAAAATGTGAAATTTGGATTCTGTCAAAGGATTGCACTTGAGGACCAAGAGGGCCACATCTGGCCTCAAGGCCACAGGTTCCCCACCTCTGAGAGGGTATCCAGTTTGAGATATCCAACACGTAGTTCATTAATATATGATCTTCCTGAGCAACAGTCCTAGACATGCTCTGATCAGTATCTCGCCCCTAACATAGCTAGAAAAGCTATGTTATTGATTTTAATTGAATGAGGGAAGTGTTTAGACCCACCCTAAAAAGCACACAAACTGTTTTCATATGTGACTTATGAACACAAAAGTTTATCTCAAACACAAAACTCTTTCGAAGCCCCCCATTTAACAGCTTTCTATTTCCCATGTTTATATGACAGGAGTGGCATGATTCATCAGAAATTCCTTAGGGTAGGAAAACTCATCTATGTCTTGTAGAAGAATTATCCATAAAAGTACATCCTGCACCCTGCACTGAGGGTCTTTGGAGTCTTGGCAGATTTGCTGGGTTTAGTGCTTTAATTTCTAAAATGTTTCCATTGTTGACTGAGCCAGGTTTCAGGGAAAGTACAGATTGTACACAGTGAGGATGCTCTGCATGCAAAACACCTCAGTAAATATTGCTGAGTCAATTGTTGCCCTCTTTCTCCTCCAATGTATGGACATGTATGGACATTGTAGACATCCCACAAATCAGATGAGTTTTAAGGCACCTTAGAGGACATCTTGGCAGCCTTTTCTTCTAAGAGGGAGAGCAATTATTCGAGGGACTTTGTTCAATGCTGGCTTTTTGAGAAATAGGACCGCTGTCTTGGTATTCCCCAGCACTTAGCTACAATACATCTTAATGCTAGTGTCTTCTTGCCAAGATTATATCCTATTTATCCTGTGTATATCTTGTTTGTTTCCATGTTGTCTCCCTCATTGCACTGAGTCCCTTGATAGCAGGGACCATATTTTTGCCTTTTCCTGTATGCCCAGCACAATGTCTGCCACATCATAGGCGACAAATACTTGGGAACTTGACCTAGCAGAGTGCCTTTGTACATAATAAGACCTCATTGTATACTTGGTGGATTGGATTGAACTTGCCAAATGGTGAATAGACTCCTTGGGGTTATCAAAG
The DNA here is from genome assembly GCA_023548195.1 of Bettongia penicillata ogilbyi. NCBI lineage: Eukaryota > Metazoa > Chordata > Mammalia > Diprotodontia > Potoroidae > Bettongia > Bettongia penicillata. Next base: position 9,984,133 of record JAJHZJ010000090.1, read on the forward strand.
AGTTTTTTCCTACAAAAATGGGTAGTAATGCTTGGTGAATGAGACTCCAAGTTGCCTCTGGTCATTTCATCTAACCTCTGTCCTAAACATTTTGTTTATCCATACAACACTCTACTATCTCTAACCTAAAACTAACCTGCCATCCCCAGAGTTCATTTAATTTTGAAATAAGCTGTCTGTCCTCCTCTGTATGGTATCTATATATATAATCAGAATGGACATTCATTGCCAAGGGACTGTGAGCATTTTGAGATCCTGAAATGCATTCCTTTTGATAAAACAATATCCCTCGTGCTCTGGAATATGTTGGAACTGAGAGTCAAAAGTGATGGTTAGATTTTCAGTGTAAAAATTTATAACTGAGTGTAACAGTTAAGACTCTGGTATACATAGGCAAGCCTGCTGTACAGGTTATTAGATCTGCTTTTCTAAATGGAAAGCTACTTTTGAGGGTCAACAATCTACTTTAATCAAGCCCATATATCATTCACTTAGCTCAGGAGAAAAAGTCAGTACCCTGAACTTCAAAGAAAATACAAACAAAAACCAACAGACAGGGCTTCCAACTGTCTGACCATAATCAATACATATATCACAGATCAACAGACAGATCCAACTATCTGACCATTATATACATACATAGTTACCAGAGAGAAGCACCAACATCTGTGTTTTTAAAGCTGGGGGAATTGTTAGCGGCTGTCCAGAGTCTCAACTGGCCAAACAAACACTTCCAGTGAATAAGTCCCAAAGTAAAACTTTACATGTTTCAAAATCACAACCCTTGAGAACCAGTGCCTCTTTAGAAATTAACAAAAGATGTGGGCCTTCCTACAAAACAAATCTCCTCTAATCAAACTTCCCTTAATGGGTAGACCCATTAATGGGAGGGGGAAGATCTTTACTTCTCAAAATTACCGTTAAACTGAGAAATTGGCAAATATTACAAATCAGGGTTTGACTTAATTGTCTAGATTTAAGAAAGTGATAGAGAAAATGTTAATAATGCAGATAGATTAAAATTAAAAGTGTGTTTTGGGAGAGCTGGTTTAAAACATGTACAAATAGACCCCTGCTCTTCTCACCTTCCCTCTTTCCTACCCCTGCACAACTGGTGCAGATGGGAAAATTGAAATATTGACTCTCATTCCAGGTTCTTTCATAATAGGTCATAATTGACAGTTTAGTTTCTATTTCTTTAAAGTGGCAGGTAAAGTCACTGGGAACTTAGCTCTGGATGGGAGTAGGTTATGGCAATGGGGGTGGTATTATTGTGGCATAGGAGCTACAACCATTTATTTCTCAGTTTTTTTCACATTTATTGTGTGATTTTACTCACAATACCTAGGGGAAATAGGAAGGGAAGGGAAAACAAGGTACAGAAGAAAAAAAGAAAGAAAAAAATGAAGAAGGTAGAGGGAGGGAAGAAAATTGGGAGGGAGGAAAGAAGGAAGCAAGGAAGGGAAGAATGAAGAGAGGGAGGAAGCAAGGAATGAAGGACAGAAGAAAGAGAGGAAGGGAGGAAGGAAGGAAGGAAGGAAGGAAGGAAGGAAGGAAGGAAGGAAGGAAGGAAGGAAGGAAGGAAGCACATGCTACCTCTTCTCTGATCTTCTCACAATAGCCTCACAACCCTATATCAGAGACCATGTCCTGGAGAAACATGACTTTTGGAGTCTTGGCAACTTCCTTTCCCAAGATTTTATTTCAGGGGAGCTGCAGTCATGTCTCCCTTCACCCCTTCCCCTCACCTCCTATTACGTCCTGCACAGTCTCCTAGATATCAGCCTCCAGCCCTGCTATCTCACATACTATTCTGCTCTATCCTCCTCCAGCTCTGCAACCATAAACCATGATCACACCAACTCTGCCACTGTATTTGGGGTGTCAAGCTACACCTCTCTGGACCCAGTCACCATCCTAGTGATTTTCTGAATTAAAGCATTTCTCCAGAGCACCATTTCCTTACATATGTTGTTTTCCCCATTAGAATATAAACTCTCTGAGGGCAGGAACTGTTTTTACTTCTGTAAATGTAACCCCCAACCCTTAGCATATTGCTTGGCATACAGTAAGCACTTCATAAATGCTTTTTCATTCCTTCATGGAAGATGGAAGGAAATAACACTATCAATAATAGCTAATATTTATACAGTACTTAATATGTACCAAAAACTGTGTTAAACACTTTACAATTATTATGTCACTTGATCTTTACAACAACACCGGGAGGTAGGTGCTATTATTAACCCCATTTTCCTGATGTGGAAACTGAGGCAAATAGAACTTAAGTGCCCAGGGTCACACAGTTAGTGTCTGAGGCTTATTTTGAACTTAGGTTTTCTGAGCAAGGAGGAAAGGAGAAAGGAAGGAAAAGAGGGAGAGAAGAAGAGAAGGAGGGAGGAAGGGAGAGAGGGAGGAAAGAAAAACCTACAAGTAATGCAATAGCTGGTTAAGAAACCTTTGCACATCCCTCCACATCTCCCCATTGGTGAGCCAGATGATTAATAAGAGAATGCTGTCATGGCAGTGACTGCTTTCTTAGATTTCTTAATGCTAAAGACCTCTTTAAATTCAAATCTGGGAGGATAAGGGACCTAGTATGAGTGGGCAAAGTGACCTTCATGTACTTTTTATTGACTGAGACCCAGAGAAGATAGTAAAACCTATTGAGAGTTCTACTGTGAACTGTTTCTTGAGTTTTTTTTTTATTTTTAAAAACATTTTTATTTAAAGTTTTGAGCTCCAAGTTCTATCCCTCCCTCCTGTCCTTCCCCCCTCCCTGACATAGTAAGCAATCAGTTATGTTATACATGTTTGTATTAGTAATTTTGTTCAAGAAAACTCAAAGGGGGAAAATGAAAGAAGGAAAGTGACAAATAGCATGCTTCAGTCTGTATTCAAATAATAACACTTCTTTCTCTGGAGGCGAATAATATTCTTCATCATTAGTCCTTTGGGATTGTCTTGGATAATTGAATTGCTAAGAAAAGCTCATTCACATTTCTTCATTGAACAATATTGTTACTCTGTACAATATTCTCCTGGTTCTGTTCGCTTCACTTTGCATAAGTTCACATAAGTCTTTTAAGGTTTTTCTGAAATCATCCTGCTTGTCATTTCTTAAAGCACAATAATATCCTGTTACCATCATATACCACAGTTTGTTTAGCCATTCCCCAATTAAGGAGTATCCCTTTAATTTCTAACTCTTAACCACTACGAAAATAAATATTTTTGTACAAATGGGTCTTTTCCCATTTTTTTGGATGTCTTTGGAATACAGACCTTATGGAATTATTATGGAATCAAAGGGTACGCACAGTTTTATATCTCTTTAGGCATAATTGCAAATTGCTCTCCAGAATGGTTGGATCCATTGTGAACTCTTGATGAATAGCTGAGCTTTCACACTTACTTGGAGTCTGCATCCCTCCCCCTTCTCCATTCCCCTCTTTCACTACCACTCAAGAGAGATGTTTCTTGACAAGAGTTGTTCATCAAAATCGTTTCCTCTCTCCCTCTTTCTGTCTGTCTCTCTCTTTCTTCTTCTTCTTCCCCTTCCTCTTTTTCTCCCTTCCTTCCCCCTTCCTCTCCTCTTCTTGGTAACTTCCTATGATGAACCCAAACATGTCAAGTACAGGAGAGTTGGGAGCACTTGTTCCAGTTTGTATTAGTAGGCAGTCCACAGTTTCTACTAGTCTGAAATTTGCATGCTGCATTAGTAGTCATGTGCACAAGCCCAGGGCTGCTCTAGAAGGAGAGCACCAGGGCACCGATCTGAAACAAGGGCTTCAGAGCAATCTGTCTGACATTAGCCTACTGAGTGAGAGATGTCAGCAGCTAGATGTTCAGATCCCTGGGAGCTGTGCTAGTAGAAGCTCTCCATTCTGCTCCCCAAGCCCCCCGCCATCAGCTTTATACATCCAGCTAAAATTTGTAGGCACTCAGCCAACATTTGTATCATGTCATCATTGCATTTCACTGAGACTATTTATGCATCATGTCTCTGAACAGCTCTGAGGGCTTGGGAGACATTGGCACAAAACTCAAATCTTCTTGATTCACCAAACATTTATTAAACACCTACTATATGTCAGGCAATATGCTATGCCCTGGGGATACAATGACAAAAATGAGGAAAAAAATAATTTCTGCCATCATAGGTAGAACATTTTGACTGAAAGAAAGGAATTGTGTGGGGTAGGGTTGCAGTAGAACATAAGGCTGAGGAGGAAACTGGCTCTAGAATAGATTGTGAGAAGGCCTCAAATGCTGAGGTAGACATTAAAAAGATTAAATTGACAATGAACTATATATATATAATGCATTCTCTATGAAAAAGTAACTTGGTGTCCTCAATGGAGAGCTAGCCAGGGAATCAGGAAGACCTGGCTCTAATCTCACCTCAGACACATACAGGGTTTATAAACCCTGGGAGTTTACAAAATAAAGATAATAATTATAGTTATCTCATAAAGTTGTTGTGAGGAATAAATGAGATTAATGAATGGAAAGCTCATTGCCAACACAAGTAGCATATACATGTAAGCTGATATAATTGTTATTATTAGATGAGGGAAGGAGTGGAGACCAGACAAGGAGACCAGTTATTAAGGGAATTCTTGCTCTAGCAATAGCACAGGTATAAAGTTACGAGAGCATGTACTTGGGTTTTGGCAGTGGGAGTAAAAATGGTAGGATCCCTTTTTCCTCACTTCTCTATTTCTTTCCAAAAGCAACTCTATCTGTCCAATCACTCTGGCTCACAACCTTGGAAACATTCTCTGCTCTTCCTTCTCACTCCCTCAACATCCAGTCAGTGATCACTTGTATCAGTAAGCACCCCAACATACATGGGGGGGATCTGCTATCGCAAGTTCTTAGATATGCATTTATAAAATGAAAGGCAACTTTTGAGGGGTCAACAATCACTTTAATTGCATTCAACCTACAAGGACCAACAGACAGGCTTCCAGTTGTCTGAACATTACATACATACATACGTAGCTACCAGAGAGGGAAGCACCAACATCTGGGTTTTCAAAGTTGGGGGCTCCTTAGCAGCTACCCAGACTCTCCTCTGACCCACAAAATTTCTTCCAAAACTGAGCCTCAAAGCAATATCCCCTCCCAGGGTATTCTTTTCAGAGCCAGGGAGCATGACCCACTCTGACCCAGTGCTTCATTAGCTATCAGCAAAAGGTGTGAGTCTTCATAGGAAACAAGCCTCTCCTAATCAAGCCTCCCTCCATAGCCCCACCTGAGGCCTATCAATGGGCAGGGAAAATTTCAAACTCCTATTACATCACCCAACATCCCATACATTTGTCCCTTCCTCTCTACACATGTGGCAACCACCCTAGTTCAGGCGCTCATCACCTCTCACCTGCACTATTTCAATACAGGACTTCTTACCATCTTCCACACAGCGGCCAAAGTGATCCTTCTAAAGCATAAGTCTGCTCATATCACCTCTCCAGGGCGCCCCTATTGCCTTTAGTGTAAAATGCAAATTCTTCTCTTTGCCATGGAAAAGCAACCCGAATTTGGCCTTTGTCTAGCCTTCCACATTTATTTCAAATTGCTCCCCTTTGCATAGTTTATAGTCTAGTCAACTGATCTTTTTGTAGCTTCCCATGTACAATATTCCATCTTTCATTTCTGTGCCTTTGTATAGATACCCCATGACTGGAATGCGTTCCTTCCAGGAGCAGGATTAGGACATATAAAGTCCCTAGCTAAATCCGCCACTAGAGGATGGACATAATTTGTGGAGGGGCAGGGCAGGGCATCACCAGTCATCCTGACCTATGTCTTGCCGCTGGACTTTGATGACTCTGGAGGAGACAATGAGGCAGATGACTTTCCCATCTCTGCCTCACTTAAATCCAATTCATTCACTTGCAAGTCAAGGCATCACCCTCCCAAAGTCATCGGTCCTCTTCCAGGACAAGAAATGAACATCAATGGCCACAAAGATCTTTAGTTTCCTTTGAATCTTTGCTCAAGCACCAAAATCTAGTTAGATTTTTCCTAACACTTCCCCATTCCCCATGACTGGTACCACCAGTTACTTGTATTCCCTTTTTAAATATAATGTATCAGCTTACATGTAAGTATGTTGTTCTACCACATGCACCTTATACACCGACCTAAAGTAGAAGGAAGCTTCTCATAGGTAGAGGTAGTTTTATTTTTTTCTTTATATTCCTGTTCCCAGAACAGTGTCCAGCACCCACTAGACAATGAATTACTGTTGATTGATGGTCAGATATGAAGTCTTCCATAGCAAATCCTATGGGCAATTAGGTGGCACATTGGATAAGAGAGCGCTGGGCTAGGAGTCAGGAAGACCTGGCTTCAATGATTGCTTCCACTACTTCACTACCCATGGAACCATAGGAAAATTGTTTAAACAGTTTGAACCTCAATTTCCTCATCTGTAAAATGGGAGCAATGATACCTCTTATACCCACCTAACATCGTTGTGTTGATGAAAAAGAAAAATAATTCTTGCAATGAGTTTTGCAAATCTTAAAGCGTTATGTAAACATCAGTTGTTATTATGGATGACCAGAAAATTCTTCTAGTTTTAGTAACCTCTCCTTGTTTTTATTCAAGTGCATTTCTTCTCATTTAGTCTTTTGCAGGGATATGTTGGAGCCAGCTTGAACCAATTCAAGATTGCCGATTGTCCAATGCTCAGTTCTAGCATTTGTACCTTGGAAATCAACAAAGACTATAAATCATGGCTTGGTTTATTGTTTTGTGGATTGTTTAGACTTAGGAAGTGATAGAGAGCTTGTCAATGCTACTGATTAAACTTTAAAAGTTTCACGTATACATTTTTTCCCCTGGAGAGTTGGTTGTTAAATATTTACCATCACTACTATTTGTGGGAAAGGAGACTACCCTCACCCTGCCTTCATCCAACAAGTCTCAAATATAGTACAGTAAATATCAAGTCAATAGACTGAGAATGGAAGAAGGGGAATTAAATGACAACAATAACAAAATATTTTGTTTATTGTCTTTTAAAAATATTATTGTTACTTTCCAATGACTCTCTAATCCTGGTAACGTATAAGTACGGATAAGCAAAACCAAACATGGCATTGGCTGTATCCGAAAATATATCCCTCATTATGCAACCATAGTCCACTATTCCCTCTGTGAAGAAGTGAGAGGCCCAGCTTACCATCCCATCCCCTCAGCAAGTGGGCTCCTTAAAGGCAGTGATTGTTCTGGCTTTTTCTCTGTATTGGCAGGACTTAGCATAGTGCCTGGCAAATGTTGTTCAGTTATTTCAGCCCTATTTGACTCTTTGTGATCCCATTTGGGATTTTCTTGGCAAGGATACAGTAGTGGTTTGCCATTTCCTCCTCCAACTCATTTTACAGATGAGGAAATTGAGGCAAACAGGATTAAGTGACTTGCCGAGGGTCACATAGTATCTGAGACAAGATTTGAATTTAGGAAGATGAGCCTTCCTGACTCCTGGCACGCACTGTGCCATCTACCTACCCACCTGGCACATAGCAACCACTTAATAAACATATACTGGTTTATAGATTAATTGCTTGAAGTCGCAATGAATTGCTCAAAGCTTTGATCAGAGTTCTGAAGTCTTTAAATGTCATTCATTAAAATTCAAAATCCCATCTCTAATTGACATTATACCAGTTACTAAATTAGAAGGCAAAATCCTACCCAGCAAAGATGACAGTGGTTTTAGAATTACAGAACTTTAGCGCTGAAAGGCTTCTGAAAGATCATGTTTTCAAATCCCTTCATTTTGTATGTGAAACAACTGTGAGTCCATTCAATTTGATTCAACACATTTTTCTGGTGTTTACTATGTGACAAGCGCTGTGTTTTAGATATTGAGGGCTATACTATGATAAAGATCCTGTCCCTTCTTAAGTCTTACAGCCTAGAGCAAGGGTGGAGCCTGCAGTCATGAGGTCTCATGTGGCCTTCCAGGTGCTTGGGTGTGACCTTTTGACTGAGTCTAAATTTTATGAACAAATCCTTTTATTAAGGGGATTTGTTCTATGAAGTGTGGCCTTGAGGTCACAGGTTCCCCACCCCTGGTCAAGAGGCTCTTAAGCCACACAGGCTGTTAGTGGCTGAGTTGGGACGCCAATTTCCCAACTTACAATCCACTCATCAGTTTTTCACACTAGCTGACAGTAGCACTCTAGAGTGGTCCAGAAGGGATCTACCAGAAGGAGATGAGGGCTTGCCTATTGCTGCGCCACAGGGGAAGCAACTTCTTCTACAGGAGCCAAGGCTTATCTTACTATTGACTGGGATAAATAGTTGTCTATAGTATATGTTTTCAGAAAAACACCAAGAAGGAAACTCCTTCCAAATATGCCTCCTTCTATGCCCTAATGCCTGAATTTCCTCTAATAGGAGACAAAGTCTTTCATTCTCCAAAGAATGATCAAGTTTATAATTCAATTAGCTAGAAAGGAAATCATAAGCTTGAAACTCACACTAAAGTGTCAATGGTGACTTCAGATCCTAGGATTAGAGATTTAGAGCTAGATAGGACTCCTTTACACATATGGGGAAAATGATGCCCACAGAGATTTAGTATGTTACCCAAGGTCACATAGCTAGTAGGTGATGGAACCAAGATTCAAACCCATTTCCTCTGGATCCAAATCCAGTGCTCTTTCTATTACAAAACATTCTTCTCTGAAAATGGATTTTTCTAGTGAGAATGGGGAGAAACAAAGTCACTGGGCCCTTGAAATGGAAGAAGGGATGACTCCATGGGTACAGATAGAGGAATCTGGGATTCGAAAATATATAGTCCCTACTTTGCATTCTTTTCTGAAGACTTCCCTGCCAGGGCCTGAGTCTTCAGTTTCTGACAGGGGAGAGAGAAAAAAGAAAGCATCCAGCAAAGGGGAGTCAGCAGGTGCCAGCTGAGGGCATGGGAATGAGCTTCTCTGCTTAAGGAGGATGCTAACGGCAACTCAGAAAGGCTCACTATGAAGTAGGTCAGGCTTCATATTGGAGAAATAGCCAGAAACTCAAAATTATCCTCACTCAGCTCATCTTCTTTTAATTTTTTTCTGCCAAGTGTTTTGTCTGCTACCAGCAGGCTCATGGCTTTTCTGCGTATTTGTGCACGAATCAGATGTCTTTGAGCATGTCTCCCCTTCACACCTTGTGGGAAATTTCTTGGGGTCAATCCTTTAATACTACTGTGACTTTTTCCCCCTTTCCTTTTGTACTCTCTCCTCCTTCTTGTCTATAAATTACCATGTAATAGCCAAGCCATCCACTACCATCTCCCTGACCTCTCATTCCTGTCTGCTAGGGGAGCCATGCTACTAATTTTGAACGCTAATGAAATCTTTCTTCTACTCACTGCTTGGGCTAGGCTCAGTGTCATTATTTTTAAACACACAGTACTATGCCCTGTGCTCTGTAATTAGACCTTACACCTCATTGGAGACATGCCTTTCTCCTTGCATATAGGATAGCTTCTGATATGTATTATCCTGGGACTTTATGAAGGTTTTTCTACTCACTGCCAAGGACTAGAGTATACAGGAATGGCCTGATTCCCTTCGGTTTGCTGCTGGAATGCCCTTCCTTTTCCTCCTTGTCTATCATCATTTTTTTAAACTTAAAAAAATTTTTGAACTTCAATACAAAAACAAGTATATAAGAAAAAGAAACATTTTAAATTTAAATATTGAAACAAATACAAAATAAGAAAAGAAAAAAAGCATTGCCATGTGCACAGCAGAACATGAGAGGATTCAAAATATACAGCAATAAGTTTCTATTTCAAGAAAGTCTATATAATAAATTCTGTGCCTTGTGTTCAGAGCTGTCCATCTTTGTTTCCTTTTCTTTTGTTCTCTTCTGTGCACTTTTCATTTTGTTCTTTTTTTCCTTTTCCCCCAACCCAAGAAGGCTACAATTAAGCATGGATATATTTACACATACATACATAGATACACATATCCATATATACACAAAAATGTGCATACATACATATACACAAACATACATACACTTAAATATACATATATACTTAAATATCTATAATCATACTGATATATAGACATATACATTCATATGCATCGATGTCAGACCATACTATGCTTATTTGTCTCTATTTCTCTGAGGGTAGATAACCTCTTCTTTCATAAGTCCAAGTCTTTCCATATTTTTCTAAGTCTATCCACTTGCAATTTCCTACATCACAGCATTATTCCAACCTTATACTGTCTAATTATTTTTAAAAGTCCAGAACAACATTGATGAATATGACTGACTCATAGTATAGTTTCCTTATTTTTCTCTTTTGATTAAATCTGTTTTAGCCTTAAATTTTTACGAGATCATGATTACCAGCCCTGCTCCTTTTTCCCTAACAAATTCTGTTCCTACTCTTTACTTGTTTTGTGCACATATCTTGTTTTCTATCCCTCCTGGCTCCTCTACTTTACTTCTACCTATTACCTTGCCCTCCTATTACTTAACCTAACCCCTTCTAAGGATCTCTTCCTTGTCCTCCCATTGCCACTAATCTAAAAGCCCTTCTATAATGCCCTTTATCCTATTCTCTCACCCTCCTGTCTAAAAATTTCTCTTGCACCCTCTCTCCCATCTCCATCCTCTTAGCCTTTTATTTCTTTCTGAATTTAAAAGACTTTTATACTCTTCTAGATATATATGTATTGTTCCCTCTTAAACAATTCCCAATGAAAGTAGGGTTCCAGAACTACCAGCCCTTCTCACCCATCTAATTCCTCCTTGTCAGTTTTTCCTCTCACATCTCATTTGTATAAAATAATTACTCTTTTTACTGGTTCCTAAACGGTTTTACTTCTTAAAATCACATCATACTCAGATCTACCCCAGTCTTTCTTATGAACTACCCAATTATCAATAACACTCTTGGACATACATTTTACATTTTCCTCATATAAAAGGGAAACAGTCTGTTCGAGTCCCTTGTAATTAGTCTTTGATATGTACCTTATAATTCCTTTGACTCGCGTTTGTCTAATATTCTATTAAGTTAAATTTTTTTAAACAAAAACCTGAAATTCTGACAATTCATAATATATATACATTTTTCCCATTTAGGATTATGCTTAATTTTGCTGGGTATGATATTTTCAGTGACAACCCCCATTCTTTTGTTCTTTGATATATAGTCTTCCAAGACCTGTGGACTTGTGACTGACTGCTAAATCTTGTGTGATTCTTATTGCCCTTGCCTATCATCTTACCAATTAATCTTGCCATACCTTTATTAATTTTGCCAAAGTCCAGCTTAGACTCCACTTCCTTCATGAAATTAACCAGCCAGTCAGTCAACCAACATTTATTAGACAGTTCATATGTTCCAGTGCTAGGTATGCAAAGAAAGATTAAAAAAAAAGCACAGCTCCTGACCTTACATTCCAGTGAGGGATCTAGCTTTACCTACACTAAAATCCTTTCTCAGAGCTCAACAATCTACAAAGAAAAGACCATCCATCTAGGAGTCAGAGATCCAGTCAGTCAGTCATTAAGTGCTGGGACAGAAATACATGCAAAAAGAAAGGCAGTGCATGTCTTCAAGGAGATTACATTCTAAGGGGGGAAGTTTACTTGATCTTTCCTGGCTCTTCATGATTCCATTTGCAGTTTTCTTGTAGAGGTATTGGAGTATTTTACCATTTCTTTTTCCAGCTTATTTTATAGATGAGGAAGTTGAAACAAATAAGGTTAAGTGACTTGCCCAGGGTCACATAGCTAATAATTATCTGAGCTGGATTTGAACTCAGGACCTCCTGACAAGAGGATCAGAACTCTTTCTACTGCATCACCTATAGGGTAAGGTGAAATGTAAAAAATAACTAAAAAAAGAATGGAGAAGCATACGTGTGGGGACATGGTAGTGAAATTCTAAAAGTCAGAAGCATAACTGGAGAGAAATGAGAAAAGGCTGGTCTGGAACCCACCCTGGAACACAGGGAATGAAGGATGTTCCAGGGTAAGGTCACAGGTGTTGGGGTTCACTACTACCTCTTATGCTTATTAACTGGAGTGACCTTGGCTAAATCACTAAATGTTTCTAGACCTCAATTTTCTCTTTAAAACTCAAAGCTTTAAAAAAAATTTAAAAATTGCTTTAACATGTAATTGGGGAAAATATATTAAATTTTAAGAAAAAAGAAACTGAGAGGGTTGGATTAAATCATCAGATCATAGGTTCAGTACTTGAAGAGACTGAAGAAAACTGTTGGTTGTGACCCTGTATGAGGTGAAAAAAAATTTGGCAACAGCAAAAAGTTTTTGAACATGTAACAACCAAAAATTTAAAATCAAACGTGTAATGAATCCTAGATGTTTCTGGCAGCACTTGCCCATGTTGCATCATACAACTTCACTGTAACTGGTTCTGAACATACAGCATATACACTTTGTGCTGTGCATGCCATCATTCCATGCAAGTCCAAGGAACATTGCTAAAATGTGAAAAGAGGTTGTAGATGTAAAAAATTTAAGAGACTCTGAATTCTAGTCTATGGGGGCATCCACTTTAAGATATCCAATAGGCAGTTGGAGATGGGAGGCTAGAGGTCCAAAGAGAAGATGGGGCTAGACAATGGAATTTGTGAATTACCAAAATAGAGATTGTAATTGAATCCTTGAGAACTGATGAGATCATCAAGTAAAATAGTATAGACAGAGCAGAGAAGAAGGAAAAGATAGAAACATAGAAGGTACCCATAATTAGTGGGATTAACATGAATAAAGATGCAGCAAAGTTGGAGAAGCAGTAACTGGACAGGGAGAAGGATTATCAGAATAGAGCAGTGTCGCAGCATCCAGAAACAAGAGAGAGAAGAGAGTATGAGATGAGGATGACTGACATTATCAAATGATTCAAGGAAGGATGAAGGATGAAGATTGGGAAAAGGCCATTAGATTTGGCAAATAAGAGCTGACTGGTGACTTTGGAGGAAGCAGTTTTGATTGAATGATGAGATCAGAAGCCAGACTTCAGAGGCTGAAGAAGGGAATGAGAGGAAAGGATGTGGAGGCATCCATTGTGAAAAGACTTCTCAAGTAGTTTAGCTACAAAAAAGAGGAGAGATATAGGATGAGAGCTATTAGAGACGGATGACTCAAGGGAGGGTATTATTTTGAGGATGGGGAGACATGGGCTTGTTTGTAGACAGTAAGGAAACAGGCTAATAAGCAAGGAGAGATTGAGGACAAGTGAGAGAGTGGGGATGATAAAGGTATTGATCTGCTTGTTGCATTTGTCCTTCATTTCCGAGGAAGACCATGACATCAGAGGAATGATGACATGACTTGCACTTGACTTAGTTTTGAGTGAGGGAGGGCTGTGCAGGTCACCAGCCTCACTTCTCCTCCAGAGTCATCTGCATCCAATGACCAGATATTCCTCAGGATCACTGGAGATGGCCCAGGATGCAATGGGAGACCTTGGCCTTTTTAGGGCAAGCTATTCAGGTACTCACATAGAGTGAGGTAACATCCATTTAATGAATAGGCCTCTTTAAGAAGTAGTCAGAATCATTGTATAGCTGAGAAGAGCTAAGTCGTTTATCATTGATCATCTGCTGGAGAAGACAGGAAGTAATGGAATCATTTTGGCCTTTAGAGGGGTTTGCCTTGGCAAAGAGAAGGGCATGAGCCTTATGAGATGGGCATCTGAGTGATGTAAAATGAGAAGGGGAAAGAGGGAGCTTTCGGAGAATGGCCTCAATTATTTTCAGTGAAATATGAGGCAATGTCTTCAGCTGAAATCCTTGGGGTGGGGGAACCATAGGAGCTTTGAAGAGGGCTAAAAAGGTTTGGAAAAACAGGTGTAATGAATTGCATAGGCAGTCAGGTAGAGAGGTATAAAGTAATTACCTTGCCATAGAGAGGGTCCAGTTGAGATCGTATAATTAAAATTTGTTCTGGACCCAGTCTGACTCACTTTCATGATCTTCTACAGCTTTGTCCAGCAGCAAGTGAGTAGAAGTAAAGACAGTGGATGATGGTAATTCAAGAATGGGGAGTGTTAGAGAAAGCAATAGGACAAGATGGCAAGGGATACTAGAGAAGACAGCGGAATATTAAAATAGCTCACTAATGGGTTAGATGGAGGAGGGAGGAAAGTGCATCCAGGTATGGAGTGGTGATCTGGGAAAGAATTAAATGACTGAGAAATTATAGGCCATGGTGAGGAAAAAGAGGAACTGGGTTTGCAAGGCAGAGGGAGACAACAGATTGTGTTCAGATAATAGCATCTCAGAGTTCATTAACATGAAACTAGAATACTTTTGGACAAGATCAAGGGTATGACCACCTCTGTATTTAACTGAGGTTGGGTGAAAGAGTAGGTCATAGGGAATAAGTAAGTTGAGGTACTGGGAAGTTATGGGATTTGAGGGAATATCAATACATATGCTGGGGTCCCCTAGTGTGAGGGTAGGAAACTTGGGGAGGAAAGACTAATCCAGGCACTCATTAAAGAAGGAAGTGAGGTGTCCTAGAGGTATATAGACAGTAACTATCACAATTCTGATTGGATGGTAGATATTAATTGAATGAACCTCAGAGGAGAGGTTACTGAAGGATGATGGAGAGGGAGAGTCTGGAAGTGTCAATGGGAAACAAGGAGTATTTCAATTTACCCCCCTCAACCAGTGAGTCAGAGAGAATGAATGCAAGTTCAAAGCAGGGTGGGAAAGAGTGGCCAAGGAGGCTGTTTCATCAGGAGGGAGCCAGGTCTCAGTGAGAGTAGGAAGTTGAAAGAAATGGGGAAGGAACAGCAAAAACATTTGATACCTATGGAACAAACATGTGGGATAGGAGTCAGATGTCAGGTTTTGTCCCTCACTAATAACTTGACCTCAGACAAGTCATTTTCCCTCTTTTGATCTCAGTCTCCCCATTTGTAAAAATAAAAGTGATCTGGTTCAGTGGCATGCTATATGTTCTCTGCACTGTGGACCTTTGAAGTTTGGTTATTAAAATGCTGGGAGGCAGCATAGTTTAATGGTATCAAACTCAATTAGAAATGATCCCTGCGGGGTACATGCTGACCTAGAAATCCACATATTAACATCCACATATTAACATTTTATTAAATTTAAATTGTTTATTTATTTTGTTAAATATTAAAATACATTTTAATCCGGTACCAGCAGCAATCTGCTGTAGGTCATCTTCTTTGATTCCTCTCATGTAGTGGCTACGTTGGTCTTGGAATCAGGAAGTCTTGAATTCAAATCCTCTCTCTGACTCATGCTAGCTGCATGACTATGGGGAAGTCACTTAACCTCCCAGTACTATAGGCAACTCTCTGATTATTAAGTGTTAGAGAAAGTGCCAACCTGCATTAGTAGAAGGAATTTCCTCATCTGGGAGTTTCCTGTATCAAGGAAATTACAGGTCTAGTTCCTAGCTGATGTGCTAAAGTTGTTGATTTTTTTTTCCCCTAGCCTACGAGCTAAAAATAACCACAATGATAATGATAATTCACATTTGTATAGTGTTTTAAGATTTTCAAAGTACCTTCCTCATACGCATTCTGTGGAGCAGGTATTGCTAGTAATCTCATTTCCATTTTGATAGATGAGAAAATTGAGGCTTCTTACTGAAGGTCACCTAAACAGTATGGTTTAAGGTTTCTTCAAATGCTGACATTTTCTCTTCTATGTACTAAGTCCCCTTCCAGCTTTGACAGTCTGTGTTTTAAACTTCTGAAATCAAAAAGAGTTTCTTCAGCTCTTCTCCGCTCCTCTCATCTTCAGTCCCTGGTCAGCAGGGACCAGATTAGAGATGAGCTGATTCTCCAATGTGAAAGTGATTCTCCAAGAAATAGCCATGGCATTTGGCCCAAGGGGATAAGGTTTTCCTCTCCTTTGCATGGTTCTTATCCCCTTTTTGGACTCAAAAGCTCAACCCCTTCCAGGATGCTTTTGCCTAGTTTAGGAAAAAGACACTTGCAAGGGGATTCAGGATACCCGGGCTACAGTCTGGGTTTTTCATCAATTCACTGTGGGCCCCTCTTTTGCTCATTCAGGGTCTCAGTTTCATTCCCTATCAAATAATGAGGGTCATAATAGAATTCCCAGGAGAATGATGGCATCTTTCTTATTAGACATGCGAGCTGAGCTGTCTTCATATTTAGACAGCCGCCACATGTAGACTCTACAAAGTGCTCTTCTAGAGAAGGTAAGTTTTTGCTTTTCTTTGTCTTCCACACTTAGCACAGTGCCTGGCACATAGTAGGCAGTTGATAAATATTATTTGACTACTACACACTTTGTGGTTGTTTTTCATTCTTCATTCTCCAAGAGGATCAATGATATCAGGAGGGTGATGTCTTGACTTAATATGAATTGGATTTAAGTGAGGCAGAGCTGTGCAAAGTCACCAGCCTCACTGTCTCCTCCAGAGTTATCAAAGTCCAGTGGCAGGACAAAAGCCAAGACAACTGACTGAGGTACAGGATGCAATGGATGACCTTGGTATTCATCTACTTCAATTTGTAAATAGAGTCTTGCATATATTGCAAATATTGTCCAAATAATACAACTGAGTAAGTATTGTTAACTTCTTCAAGGCAGGGATTATTTCAACTCCAAAACCTACCCACAATATTTGATATACAGTAAGTACTTAATAAATATGTGTTCAATGGAGTTGAACAGAGGAAGTTAAGCAGAGCTGAGCTGGGTTTGCTTTTAGGTTCACCAGGAAGAAAAACACAAAAAATACATAAACTGCAGAGAGAAATAAATCTCATTTCTAGCTTCCCAGAGGGCATTCTGTAGAAGACACAAAGTCTGCCTGGTATCAACTCATAATGAAGACTTCATGTCTGCACCTCCAGTTCCCAGAAGTAACCCACAGCTGAGGCTTGAAAGGAGCAAAAACTAGCTTATGTTAGCGGTCAGAGTACTGGAGTGTAACTTTTAATGATCCCTATTTCGAAGTGCTGCAGGCTCTGAAATAGAGACTGTTAGGGACCTTGGATTTCATCGGCCCTAACCCTGTCACTTACAGGTGAGGAAGTGAAGAGTCAGCCAACCAAACGATGTGTCCTGTTACAGTCATTGACTAACCTTCTTAGTTACACTAATCTGGAAATCCTTCCCATTCCTGACCTCCCCTCTATGCGTGCGTGCATGCATACTCACACACCCACACACACACACACACACACACACACACACCCACACCCACACCCACACACACACACCCACACCCACACACACCCACACCCACACACACACCCACACACACACACACACCCCCCCCACACACACACCCACACACACACACACACACCCCCCCACCCACACACCCCCCCACACCCACACCCACCCACCCACCCACACACACACACACCTTGGCTTCTTCCCATTTATCTCAACCATTTCTAGACCATGCTGCCTCCAGTCCAGCCATTTTCTTTAATCCCTTCCCACCACAATCTTTTGCATTTTGGCTCCTATGTCCTTGGGTTCTAATAATGAGCAAATTAGCCCTCCACATCACTTTCTGGCCATATCCAAACTGTGTTTCCTCCATCCCTCCTTTTCTACTTCCTCTTTATGTATTGTTTTTCTGAATTAGAACATAGTCTTCTTGAGGGCAGGGATTGTCTTCTTACTGTGTAGTGGTACCTCTAGTGCTTGACCCAGTGCCTGGCCAATAATAAGCACCTAATAATCACTCTTTTGTCATTAATCACTTATTCTTTCCTGCCATGGCCCAGAGATAGAATCAATGTACACCCAATTAGATTGTGGAGGGATTTGGGTGAAGAAGTCTATAGAACAGGATAGGGCAACATAGCGGGGGAAGTAACCAGTTAGCTGTTTCTGGGGTGAAATGGAGAATGCTACTGAGGAGGAGGCTGTCAGTATGGTAGAACAGAAGAGAAATTATTTTTGGAGTTGGAGGTCTTGGGTTTAAGTATTACCTCTTGCATTTATTCCCTGTGTAGGTTTGAGAAAGTTCCTTAATTCCTATTGGCCTCAGTTTCCTAATCTGCGAAATGAGGAAGTTGGACTGGGGAACCTTTAAAGTTCCCTTCTAGTAATAAATCTATGATGGTATGATTATGTTTGCCCATTTTCAGAGTGGGAGGAGAGTCTTAAGGCCCTGAGTCTTTGACTATTTTGCAACACTCTGATCTGGAGTCCGGGGAATGAGTTCAGGTGGGGGTGTTCCTGGTATTTTAGTATGAACCTACTTCATAGAGGTAGAAGAGGTAGAAGCAGAGGTAGAAGGGGCCTTAATGGAGGCCCCAAGAGGTAGAGAAGCTTCTGAAGGTCAAACAGGTAGGATTCAAACTCAATTCTACTGACAAGTTCAGCATTCTATCCATTGTACTATGGGGCTCCTTGGGCTCTCTCTCTCCCCTCTCTCTCCTTCCTTGTCTTGGCACTCCCAGTTGTAAACATTGCCACCAGCTAAGAAAAGATGCCGAGGGGGTGTTGCCCACCCCTCCTTTATTTTATCTTTACTGTAGCCTTCCTTCTGTGCCCACTCACCAAAATCCTGCCTTACCACGCCCCCTTCCCAATTCTTCCCAGAACCTTTATGGCCCCAGGAGGTGAGGGCGGGACCTGTCAAAGGGACTGGGTTACTCCTCCCTGCCTCTCCTCTCCTATTCTCTTTGCTTTCTCTTCTCCCCTCCTTCCCAGCCTTGTTGAAGGTTCCCTGGGGGTGGTTCCCAGAATAGCTGTCTCTGCAGAGACAAGACACTGAAGGGTAAAGGGTCAGGGTGCTGTTTCTGCAGTCTTTTGACATCTGCTGTTGCAGTCAGTCATCTTTGTTCCCTACCACTCTATCACTCCCCTCCAAACAGAGGCTCTGAGAATAAGGAGCATTGGGTCAAATGTCCAGAGAATCTCCCAGTAGCCTCTGAAGAAGACCGAGGACAGGAGAGAGCCTCTGCCTAGGCTGAGGAGAATTTGGTAGGACCTTGCCCTGCCCCCCACCCCCATGGTCAACTCCTGCCATGGCCAGGCCTGGGGCAAGAAATGACATGGCAGAGAGCCTTCCAGCATCTCAGTTTCCTCCAATATTCCCCAAACAAATATAATTCCTGGATGTTTGTTGTACAGAAATGGAGAAGAAAGGCAGAATGAGCATGATTTTATTAACTTGTTACCTATATCTGATATATGATATACTCTAAATGAAATATTAAAGCTCAGGAAATTCTACAAATGCTTCCACCCACCACCCCACTCCTGGGGATAGGCTCTATATCAGTGAGATGAGTCATCCACCACCACTTACTGCTTCAGCACTGAGGGGATAAGACTTTGAGGATTCATTGTGGTCTTACCTTCACAGACTGGATGAGACAGCACAGAGAGGGGTAGGAATATAATAGGTGAGTGGTTTGGGGAGATAAAATTCACATGAAAGAGCTCCTTTCTGAGTACATCCAAATTATCAGCAATGCCGGATGGAATGACAGTTTAATACTGCTCAGTGGAAAAGTATGAATTGGTTGTGTAAATACTGACAGCATGGTGTGCTGGTTACAGTGCTGTCCTTGGCATAAAGAGATACAGATTTGAATCCTATATGAGCTACTTACTGGCTGTGTGATGATGAGGAAGGCATTTAACCTCTTAAGGATTTAGTTTCCTCACCTGAAAAGTGGGGATAAAAGTAGGGGTTTTTTTTACTACTTAACTCATAGGATTATAAGGAAAGGGCTTTGAAAGTCTTGAAGCATTATGTTAATGTTAATTATTATTATAAATTGATATGAATGCTTTTCATCATCATATAATGACAAATCTCTCACAGAAGCTATCTCAGAAAACTCCTCATTCCAAACTTTTGTCCCACTTGAATTTACCTTGGAGTAGTAAGGTCTTTCTCCTGTGATTGCTATCCAGTGCCCTAAACAATGGATCAGTGGCATAATCCCCTTCTTTCCACTCTTGTAGTCAGCATGCTGCTTATTCTCTCTCTCTCTCTCTTTCTCTCTCTCTCTCTCTCTCTCAAATCAGAGTGAGATGACTTGGTTAAGGTCACACAACTAATTAAGTATCTGAGACTGGATTTGAACTCAGGTCTTCCTGACTCCAGGGCCACTGCTCTATCTGCTGCTCCTTCTAGCTAGCTGCCCCTTCCTTACTTCTTAGCTAGACTATAGCAGTAGTTTTCTAACTTCTGTCCTTGTCTCAAGTCTCTCCCACTCCAATTCATACTCCACATAGCTACTGAAGGGATTTTCCTAAAGTATGCAAGTCTGATCACATTCTTTCCTGCTCAGTAAGCTCAGAGGCTCCCTAATCCCCTTGCATTAAATAGAAAGTCCTCTCTTTGGCATCTAAGATTTTTCATAGCCTGATTCCTTTCTACTTTTGGATTCTTCTCAGACTTTACTCTCCTCCTCTAGTCTTTGGCACAGCCATGCTGGACCTGACTTGCTATTTCTTTCACACAACACTTCATTTCCCATCTCTGTGCCTTTCTATTGGCTGTCCCCCATGCCTAGAATGCTCTGCCTCCTCACCTCTCTCTGCTCCATAACACTGTGGGCTTCTTTTAAGACTCACTTCAAATAGTGCCTTCTGGAGGAGGACTTCCTGGGCCCAGCAACTTCTAGTGCCTTCCTGTCTGAGATGACCTTGACTCTTCCCCTCCATATATATTTTGTATATACCTACCTACTGTCATGTTGTCTCCCTCATTAACATGTAAACTTCCCAAGGGCAGGGTCCATTTGGGGGCCTCTCTTTGCACCTAGTAAGCACTTAAATGCTTCTTGATTGAGTGATATGGGGTGAGATGAAAAGAGTTTAGAGGCCACTGCACAAATAGCATGGTTAGGAGAGAAGGAGACTCCATAGCTCCCAGATCCTCTAGAAGGAAAGAACCCAGGAACTGAAAATGAGATGCATCTCACCAGGATATCAAAGGTAACTAACAGCTTCTAATTTGGTTAGCGATTTTAATTATACAACAAAAGATTAAGTCAGGGGGCAGCTAGGTTGTGCACTGGGACTGGAGTCGGGAAGACTCATCTTCCTGAATTCAAATCTGTCCTCAGACACTTACTGTGTGACCCTAGCCAAGTCACTTAGCCCTATTTACCTTAGTTTCCTCATCTGAAAAATGAGCTGGAGAAGGAAATAAATGGCAAGCCACTCCAGTATCTATGCCAAGAAAACCCCAAATGGGGTCATGAAGAGTCAGACATGACTGAAAAATGACTAAATAACAGCAACAAAGATTAAGTTAAACATAGGGTAGTGTCTCTAGAGTATTGGTTTAGGTGGCTAAGAATTAGGAGGAAGGGGGATATTGGTGGATAAAGATTCCATTCTGGAACTTTCAAGCCCCACTAGTAAGCCCATTTGCAGAGACCTGCATATATTAGATGTTTGCTTCTGAATTTGAACTGATGTGATTTTTCTAAAGAAATAAAAGAATTAACCCTAGTAGAATTAAAAGTCTAGAACTGGAAGGACCTCAGAGACTATCTAGTTATAGTTGAGGAAACTGAGTCCCAGGGGAGATTGAGTGATTTCCTCATCATTTTACAATTAGCAAGTGAAATCAGTTCCCCACCTCCCTGGGTAGGGGAGGAACAATTTTCTGCTGTGTGTTCAAGAAAGTGCAGCTCCTAATGCAGGTAACAGCTTCTAATTTGGTTAGAAATTTTAATTATAAATTAAATTATGTATATAAATTACATATGTAAATATACATAAATATTGCATTTATGTATTTAATTTATTAATCTTCATTATTTACTTATTTAACATGTATAAATATATTACATATAAATTATAAATTTGGTTAGAGATTTTAATTATATAATATTATATAATTGGTTGTGAGAATGTAGATATTCAGTAACGTCAGCATTCTTTCAACCAATGAATAATCAAATTTCCTTCCTTCCTCCACCCAGTTTTAGTGGAAGCTGGTTTATATAAACTCCAGAGGGAGAATTTGAACCCAAGTTCTTGAATTTCCCAGCCAGTGCCTTTTTTTCTGTGCTTTCCTTAGAAGTAGTCAGAACAGAGAGCTGCTCTCCCTCTGTCTCCTTAAAGACAGTCAAGTTAGTTCAATGAATCTAGGAGTACACTGAGGCTTAGCTTATGCAAATCTATGTAAATGACCATGCAGATGATCAAAAAATAGTGCACACATTTCCATCCCTCTCAACTGGAGAGAGATTTCGCTCCTACCCTTTTCCCTTTAGCAGAGAAGGAAGCTGAAAAACAAACTACCGTTTTGCATGAAGAACAGCCCAGGGGCTTCTTTTTAATTTGGGATTTTCAGATTTTCGTTGGGGATTTCTCCACATCTTCCCCCAACCTGCAAATCAGTCTTGGAGGTATAGCTGTGAGGTCAAAGCTTGAATCCAAATGTGTAGCCTAGTCTGACCTAGGCAATTCCTGAAGGAATGTGCTAGATGTGGAAATCTGGCATATTGTGAGGACGGCACTTTTGTATGTTGCAGACTTCCTGTTCCCAAGCTCTGTGTGAAAGATCTCTTCATCCTGGCTGCTTTGGTTCCTTCCAGTCAGTGTGCCCTAAGCCTCTATTATCCACATCTGTGTGAAGGAAGAAGCAAACACTCACATTGTTTTTCATTAAAATTACATTTTCAACAGGAGTCTTTGTGCTAATAATTGCTATAGTCAATTTCTATCACTTGCTCCAACTACTAAATAATAATAACTCATATATATAATCATTATACAGATATAATTATATATGCCCACAATTATATGTAAACATTCATGTATTACATTGAGGTTTGGAAAACTCTTCGTAAATGATTTTAGTTGATTCTCTCAGCAACTAAACACTGATGCAAAAGGTATTTGATTTGCCCCCATTTTACAGATGAGGCTCTGATTTATCCAGGATTGCTCAGCCACTAAGTGTCTGAGTAAGAATTTGTCCCTAGGTCTTTCCGGCTTCAGCTCTACTAGGACCCTTGTCCTGCCAATGTTTGCATCCTGAGTGTCTCTCCTGTTAGCCTAGCAGGTACTTGAGGGCTCTTCCACCCTGGACTTTGCTTTTTCTTGCTAAAGGAACCCAGGAAAGTTTTGGGACATCCAGAGAAGATTTCCTGAGGGGTCCTGGTCATATATTAACTAGGTATAGGATAGCAGAAATAGAAGAGAATTTTACAGATGAAGAAAATGCGAACAAGTGAAGTGAATTGCCAGAGGTCATCCAGCTAGTCAGTGACAAATCTAGAAAGACAATATAATTCTGCTATAATGCTTGTTTGGAAAATGTGAATCTGTTCCAATGCAATTGATATGTTAAGGAATTTGAGTAACATGAATTTTACATTTGCTTATGTATGACTTTGTCTACCGGAAACAGTGAGAATGCAGAAAACAATGCCAGGTCTCTTATTTTCTGTGTGTGCCACTGATAAAGTTTTGGAGAGCTGTGTCCCTAATCTCATTTTTCCCATAAGCCCTGTGGTTTTTATAGTGTGATTTGGCAATGACTGGTGATTTTAAGAATGCTTCTTCTCATTATAACAGAACTGACTGTATAAATCTCCCATTTTGGTGCTTTCTCCACCATGTAAACTGTTGTGTTGTCTTCTTTCATCCTTCCATTAAAGATTACCCATACAGAGAAAGAAGGAAAACAGGTAGTAGCATCTCCAGTAATTAGTGTCCTGAACTGCCAGCATAGGCTGGCAGACCCGTGTGCTGAGCATGGGCAGACTGGATGGATGCATTGGGAATAACTGAATCTCTTTGACATTTCATTAAGAGGTGAGAGAAAGTCCCTCACATGCTACTTAGGGATTAGTGTCACACCACTGGGTTCCATAGCGGGCTGAAGGCCCTGTCTTTAAATTCTTTCAGAACTTATAACTGAATGAAGAAAAACACAGTAACTGCTAAGCCATGTTTTTTCAGTGATGATTTTTTGGCTGTAATGGAGGATGAATCAAGCAAAAGATGCACCCCTTGAATAGAAGAAAAACAAACAAACACATAACCATTCCACAGTTTTCTACATCTGGAATATTGCTTCTGATGTCATATATTAATTTTTAATATTTAATAATTTTAATATTTAATAAATATTTAATATAGAATAAAGTTAATACATACATCAAACTCTGAGCTCAATTCTTTTCTGAGACTCAGGACTGAGCAGACATGGTGAACATAAGATAGAAAAGAATTTCCAGACTATTTAGTTCAGTGACCTTATCTCCTAAATGAGAGAAATAAATTCTCTAGAGATCAGCTGACTTATCCAAGGCCATCTTACTAAGCATCTGGAATGGGGAGCCAGGACAGCAGCCCAGGTCGTCAGACTCCTATGTATTCTTTTTTCTCCCCTTTCTACTTTATTAAAATAAAATTCCTTTTCTTGGTCACCATGCTCCTGGATGTATTGTATTCTTCTGTGAGAATGGATGCTCCTTGAGGGTATGCATGCATACACACATATATACATACACATATATATGTATTTGTATATATATGTGTAAAAATGCACATATGTGTGTATTTGTCAATTCATTTCAGTTAATTCATTTCATGACCTCATTTGGAGTAAAGCAGTTTGCCATTTTATTCTCCAAGTCATTTCACAGATGAGGAAACTAAGGCAGAGTTAAATGACTTGCCCAAGGTCACACAATTAGTAAGTGTCTGAGGTCAGATTTGAACACAGATCTTTTTGATTCCAGGCTCAGCCCTCTATCCAGGGCACCACCTAGTTTCACACATTTGTGTGTATGTATATGTATATATGTGTGCATGTATGTGTGTGTCCTGAGTTTCATATGGTTGTTTGGTTGTTGTCCTTTATTCTTGAAGAGGACCAAAATGATATTACTGTGACAAAGTCAAGTTTGAACGTGTCTGACTGTGGCTGATCGGACCACTATGAGTTTCGAATGTTCTTTCTCTGATGTGGACATGCCATGCTGAATGGTCCTGTGCTACTGTCTCCCATGTCACATATTCAATTCCAAAGTTTTTGAGAGTGTCCTTGTATTACTTCTTCTGACCACCGTGTGATCGTCTGCCCCATCTGAGTTCTCCAGAAAACAGTCTTCTTGGCAAGCCTACATTTTGCATTCAAACAATGTGGCCAGCCCATGGGAGCTGCACTCCCTGAAGTAGAGTTTGAACACTTGGCAGTTTAGTTCGAGTAAGCATCTCAGTGTCTGGTACCTTATCCTGCCAGGTGATCTTCAAATTCAAGATCAAATGGAAGCAATTCAGTTTCCTGGCACAGCGCTGGCAGCCTGTTCATGTTTCACAGGTATACAACAATGAGGTCAGCACAACCACTCTGGAGACTTTCAGTTTGGTAGTCAGTCTAACACCTCTTCTCTCCCATACTTCCCTTTGGAGTCTCCCAAGCACTGAACTAGTTCTGGCAATGCATGCATCAGTACAATGTCTATCCCAGGGGTTAGAACAGATTAAGTTCTTAATAAATGCTCATTCCTTCTTAATTACTATTCCTTTTAGATAAAGAATGACACTGAGTCACCCAAGGTTTTGTTTCTGACAAGAGCACCTATATATTAATCAAGATTTCAATCTTCCTTAGACCATGGAACCATCACGAATGAATTTTCCTAAGCTTTCCTTGAATCTTAATCTGTATCATCAACTGCATCAAGGTAGGAAGATCTATGAGTTTATTTCTTGCATTATATCATTAAATTCTGGCTTTTTGTTTGCCTTAAAAAACCACTTTCCAACTATAAGGACTGTCCCTGTGAAATCCTGGTAAATATTTCCTCAGGGGAATTTGTAGGAATCCTGGTGGCTACATGAGAGGAGGCCTGGCTTATGAATGGAGAGCAGGCCTCTGCTCTAGGAAGCCCTGGACTCAGTGCCTGCCCCAGAAATGCCTGCCTCTGTGACCCATCTCTTCACCTGTCCATGCTCCAGGCAGTTCTAGAAGACCTCAAACTTCAGAGAAAGTACTGGCCTGTATTGGCATAGAAGATTCCCTATAGCAAGGGAATCACAAGTCTGGTCTCTGTCCCTAGTGGCCTCAGTCTGAATAAACTCAATAGAACCAGCCAAATAAGCCATACCAGACAAAATTATTTTTTTTCTTTCCCCTAGTTCGGTTCTTTACATATGCCCTTCACTCAGTCCCCTAGCCAGTACCCATCCTGTGCTTCATTCTTGAATATTAATAATTATCTTTTAAAATCATATTTATATAGAAATAAAATATTTAAACATCACATATAAATGTAAAATTCATGTTTTTACAATATTATATTTATTATAGAATAAAATTGTTAGTATACACGTAAATTTCTAAATACAAATTTATATATACAAATTTCAAATAATAATTATTGGTATAGCTTTTATTATTACTGATTATCATACTAGGCATTCCTATAGCTAAGGTTTGCAAAGCAAACATACATCAAATCCAATTTTTTCTTTGACCCTTGCTCTCAGATGACTGTCAAATAATGTCCTTTAAGGTATTAGCTAAATAACTGATTTAAGCTTTCCCTCCTCCCTGGAGTCAGTCCTTCCTTCCTTCCTTCCTTCCTTCCTTCCTTCCTTCCTTCCTTCCTTCCTTCCTTCCTTCCTTCCTTCCCTTCTTTTCCTCAAAAGAAATGGTGAATTTGGAAATTCCATGGAAGGAGATTTGGGTAGTATAGCAGAAAGAATTTTGGATTAATGGTCAGCAGAACTGGGTTCCAGTTCTTGGTCTGTCGTTAACTAGCTCAATGATCCTGACTGGGTCATTTCCCGTAGCTGAGTCTTAATTCCTCACTGGTAGAATAAGGGGACTGGACTGGATGACCTTTAAGGTATCTTCAGGTTCTAATACCTTTGCATGATGAGAGAGCTAGAGAAACTGATTACTGAGGTCCTCTCTCTCATTTCTCTCTCATTAGTGTGGCATGTTGTGGCTGTTCAGCAGTTTTTCAGTTATGTCTGACTTTTCATGAGCCCATTTGGAACTTTCTTGGCAAAGATACTGCAGTTGTTTGCCTTTCTTTCTTCAGCTCATTTTACAGAGTGACACAGCTAATAAGTGTCTGAGGTCACATTTGAACCCAGGACTTTCTGACTTTAGGCCCAGCACTCAATCAATGTCACCCTTCAATTACTCTAATGTGGTATAGAGGCCTGCAGTACGAAACAGCACAAATGCACTGAATTAGGGGTCACAGAGCCTTGACCCTTGTCCTAGGGCTGTTTTTTACTCCTTGAGTGACACTGAACAAATTGTTCAATCTCTCTGGATCTCAGTTTCCTCACCTGCAAAATGAAAGGGTTAGTGAAAGTTCTGTAATATTCCTTCTAGCTCTCAGATGTTTCCAGCTCTAGACCCTGTTCTCCTAGCAAATAACTAACCCACTCACTGGAAAGGTTGGCTTTGTCATTCTTTTCTCTTTGGTTCCTTCATTTATTTTTTAAAATAAATTTTACCAATGCTTTTTGTTTTTACATTGTAGCTTTTTCAGTAAATATCTGTTTTCCTTCCTCTCTTCTCCACTCCCAAGGTGAATCCCCATATGTAAAATGAAGATATTGTGAATAACCGAGAAACATCCCATAGGGCATTAGCCAACTTCAAATTTACAGTTCCAGCATTAAGAACTGCTGTCATAGAGTCACCTCTTCTGACAGTGTCTAGAACATTCTGCCCCACTCTTTGCCAAGAGGAGCTATGCCTCCCTTCTTAACATTCAATTCAGAAAGGCAGTTTTGTTTTTTATTAAAAAAGAACAGTAGCCATGAGCTCCTCTGGGACTTCAACTGGTGACCTTTCTGATAACACCACCAAAGCAAAAGGAAAAAAAAAAGTCCTAATCTAGTTTTTGAAGTCTCAAGCTCTTGTCTATCACCTGAAATTCTGGGGTTTGATGTATTCCTCAGAGGCTACATCAAATGCAACTTTTCAAAATTCTAACTCTGAATTGAGATAAAACATTTTTAAGAAGGTATCATTCTCCTTCTGCCTCCAAATTCTGCAAACTCTTTGTTTTTCCTTTCTCATTTTCATGACCAAAGATGAACTATATATTCATTTTTCATTCATGAAAACAGCCTCATGGCTCGTGTCTTCTGAACTAGGGAGACTTTGAAAGGGCCGCTAAACACAGCTGTGAACGCAAATGTCTCAAAGAAGAATTCTTTTGACCTGGGAGACTGGAGTTATAGCTTCATTCTGCTGGAAAGTAACCTACTTTTCTAAAATCTTCACATGTGAAAAGAATTCACCAAGACAATTCTCCTTTTAGTTTTACATGTGATGAAAAGGAAAGCAGGTAAATAAATAAACAGAAAATACGCATCGACTATTGCTGGTGGCTCTGATTAGAACATTTAAATAAATCATTAAGGGATAACATATACTATGAACACATTTTGAATAAACAGCTATGGCTTAAGAAAATATTACCTTAGGAGAAAGAGAAAATAATACACTGAGACAAAGCTACCAGACAACATATTATTCATTTCTCCATTTTTGGTCTGAAAGGATTACCCTTTAGATACAAAGTTCTCTCTACCTCCCCTACTTGGTGACACTTTTTAATCTATTTATTATCATATGAGGGATATGTGAGAGACACTGTTTTATCAATGTAGGTTACACGTGTGCTCATGGGTCTGCTATGTCCTGCAGGGAGACAAGAAGAGATATCTCTAGATTCTCTTCCCCTCTCCTTTTTCAGGGGAGACGTTTATTCCTGCCAGAAAAAGGACAAGAAGATTGAATCTAGAATCTGCCTCTTTTATTCTCTTTAAAGAGAGTATGTACCGAATTAGAATGACATCCATCTGCTCCCTTTCATATTATTCATCTAGGGGAAATAATTTTTAGGCCCAAGTTGAGTTCCTGATCACTGTCCCTTAATGGAGAAATACCTCATATTTTACATCCAAGACTTGACTTCCTACCAAATACCAGTTCCACAATGAATACATATAGCAAATAGTAAATAAACCCATTTACTCAAACAGATAGCAAACCAAAATCATAGAAAAACATACCTATGAGAATACCAAGCAATATGCAAAAGGGAATTAACTCTCCTGTTGGGAGCAAGACTACTCTGCTTAATCAAGGGACCCTCTGGATCTCACACAGGGGGAAATTACCTAAAGTCTCTAGAGTAGTAATTTAGAGAGAGAGGAACATGACCAAATTCTGGCTCCTCTACCTGTCAGTTGTTTGCTAGTCTTTCTTTCCTGTGAGGATCCTGAAGACAGTCTGGAACCATGCTTTCTCTTTTGAAGCTGGAAGCCGGAAGACCATCATCTCACTTCTCTTCAGGTCTTGCCAACTCTACCATTCATACAGGCAAAAAGTATTGAATAATCAATTTCCCCCACTGAGGATAGTCCATGCAAATGGCCTTTTAAGCTAATAGAAACATAATTAATGCTATTTCACTGGAATGTTTTAATTTTTTCCCCTTTAATGATGAAATTTTCAAAAGTGTGTTGCCTTCTTAAACGTGACTTTAAAAAATTACCCCTTCAGGTAAGGAAGTTTCCCACAGGAAGACATTTTCTATTTAATAAAGGAAATCAATATAAAATGTTGATTTGATTTTATTGAAATTTTTTCATAACCCAAGCATCAGATATATGCCTATTACTGTAAAGTGAGCTACAATTCAACTACAGTAATATATTATAGAAATCAGAGCTGGGAGGGACTTTGGAGATCATCTAATTCAAACCCCCCCCCTTCACAGTGGAGAACCCTGAGGCCCAGAGACATTAAATGATTTATCTAAGGTCACACAGATAGAGATTACAGCTTTTTACGTCCTGAAAAACTGAAAATCCTTTAAATCACTTCATTTTTGTTTATAATCTAGTCTTAATCTTTTAGGTGTAACACCATTTCCCTATTATAATTTAATAGTTGTCTTTTCAGTGTTCCTCCAATTAGTTTGCCATCATAAAAATGGATTAGAACAAGAACAAAGGAACATCAACTTCTAATTCATGCCATTGAAATATTTAGATATATTGGTAATATATAAAGAAATTGAATGAGTTCTCTCTTGCTGGGATCAGGAATGGGATTTAGGGCTTGGGGATTTTTATCACTTACTGGTTTAATTAAAAAGAGAATATATACTCTCCCCAAAAGAGATGAAACAGTCATGTGGCAAAACCAGAGAAAACAGAAGGTCACCCTGAGCACTTTACTACTATGGATGAAGTATAAAAAGACTTCGAGTTGGGTCTCCAGTACTCTGAGTGGATTCTTTGTGGAGAATCTATGTGGGAACATGAACAAGAATTCTATAGGCATGACAAGGCATAAATGGATTATAATTTGCATCAATGAAGAGAACATCCAAATGGATGAGTGCAGATAACGACCGTAGTAACTAGCATTTATATATCACATTTTAAAATTTGCAAAGTGCTTTTCAAATATTATCCTATTTGATCCTTTCAAAAAGTCTGGGAGGTATGTGCTATTATTCTTCACCCGTTCCCCCACTTTTTTTTTACAGATGAGGAAACTGAGGCCAACTGAGGTTAAGTGACTTGGGTCACACAACTAGAAAATACCTGAGATAGGAGATCCATTAAAGCACTGTAGTATTAGAGTCTAGAAACCTGCCTCTGAGAACAAGATAGTCAGCTACAATGGAAGGAGACTTCCAGAGGTCATTAAGTTTATCTCATGGATGAGAAGCCAGACAATTCTGAATCAGACCAGACCAATAGTTTTCTTTCAGTGCCTTTCTGTGCCCTCATTGGCCCTCTTTGAGCCCTAAGGATAAATAGCAACAACAAAAACACGGTTTCTGGGATGCTGTGAGATAAAATGAGATAATATTTACAAACCTAAAAGTTCCATATAAATACTAGCTATTGTTGTTGTCATAATTGTTTTTACAAATCTTTCAATCTGGGATTTAAAACCCTCCACTGAGGGCTAGTCTTAGTCAATCATCTTATTGATTTACAAACTCTAATCTAACTTTCCAATTTCATTTCATTTCATTTTTCTTGCTCTATTCTCCATTACAATCAAACTGGCCTTTAGTTATAACCTATGTGAGATATTTTTAAATAATACATTGTTATAGGTTTTTTGTTTGCTATTTTTATATTCCTGACATTTCCCAATTTATCCTTCCCCTTACAGGGTTCCATCCCTATAAAAAAAGAAGGGAAAACAAGTAGTTCAGTAAAACTAATCAACATATCAGAAAAGTCTGCCAACATATGCTGAGCTCCACACCTCTCCTAAGAAGGCAGGAAGGTGCCTACTCTCATTTCCTTTTGGGAGTCAAGTGTGGTTATTACTTCACATCATTTCGTTTCTATTGTTGTGTTATTACCACACCATTTTTCGTTGTTGTGGTCATTGTGTATATTGTTTTCCTGGTCCAGGTAGAGAAATCTCTTCAATTCCTCTCCTCTAGATCTATCCTTGTTGGGGATGGTTAACAGCTGCCCTGTGCTCTCAGTGTAGCAACTTTCTATTCATGTTTACATCTGAATAATCTCACCAGAGAAATACGTCACTATCTAGAAGGGAAAAAATTGTGAAAGAAAAGATGCATATGTTGGGAAAAGCAGAGCTGATCAGGTTAGGTGGAGGGCTGAGCTAGAGGCAGTTAGTTCACTAATGAAATGCATGACAAATTCGGTTACAGGCTAATGATCTTGGCTATACATAGAGGTTGGTTAAGACTGACTTCAGTTTAAATGAATGGAACTCAGGCTTGTAATGAAAAGAAGTATGATGTAAACACTGAGAGACCAAGAGCATATTAGCAATGATTTCTAGACCAGCAACAGAAGCAGTGGACCAGATTTCCTTAATGAAACAGCATGGTGAAGTGGACAGGGTGTTTGAAGTAGAGTCAGAGGACCTAGGTTTATCTCCCCCATTTCTGTCACCTCTTGCTTGAGTGACCTTGGGCAAGGTGCTTGAGTTATCTAGATCCCAGCCTCAAAGGAAGAGGGCTGGGCTCAATGACCTCTAAAGTCTACCAGCTCTAGATCTAAGAGACTATGAGTTCCACAGTCACTTTGCTGGCTGAGGAAATGGGTGATGACACATTCATAATCCCTGCCTTAGACTCCCACAGAAATCATGTGTTCTAAGTGATAGCGAATAATCCATAAATCTTTGAGTGCCTAGTGGGTACCCAGCCCCACCTATAAGGGAGCTGAAGATCTAATGGGCAAAGAAGACATACATGTGGAGGAAATGAAATAACACTATAGTACGGTAGATGCTTGGTAGTAAAATAGGTGCAAAGACAGGGAGTGTTCAGCTCTGATTGGGAAGAGATCACTGTGGGCTAAAGTCATCAGGGGAGGTTTCATGGACTATGAAGAAGAAGTCATGTTGAACAATGACTACCATCTGGAAAGATGAGAGGAAAAGTGGAAAAAAACAATAGCAGAGGCATGGAATCAGAAAAACAAAAACAACAACCTAGACGGTATATTCAGGGAACTGTGAGAAGAGCAGATGAAAACAGAGCATTATCAGAGTATAGTGGTAATATAGTATATACCATTTATCATTTACTATTTACCATTACCACTATCTAATATAGTATAGATCAATATGAAATCACGAATGCAGCTCAGGTAGGGATCTACTGAGGAGCTCTCTCTACTTGCTTTCTACTTGTAGGAGCAAGTGGAAAAGTCAGTGGGTGACAAACATCAGAACCATTTCTTCTCTCAAGATTTACTCTTTCGAAGCATGACTTCCAGTACATTGGCACATCTTCCATCTTGATGTGATGAGAGGCAGAAAAGAAATAATGCTGGGCTTGGAATGAGTACTCCAGTCTATTACTTACTAGTTCTGCCTTTGGGCAACTCAGTCAGTTTGCATGTAACAAGGGCTTATTTTATGCCAGGAACTGTATTAAGTACTGGGGATACCCCCAACTAGGGGAAACCCTTATGACTGATAATGAGTGAAATCCCTGCTCCATACTTTCAGAGCCCAAATGTGGATCTCAAGGAGATTAGGCTCCTAGTAGAGATGGATTGCTTGGCTATACCAACCCCAAGTTCTTTTCCTTTTAGAGAGGAGGGTAATAATGTGAATTTGACTTGATTTTTTTTTTTTGGACTTGAGTTTATTGAATTTTTTGTTGTTCTTAGATTATGTTTGATATCTTCTTGTCCTGAGTGCTTGAACAAGGGCTGAGGGCCCCTTTCCATTCCAAAAATTATGATCTAAATCTGAACCAAATTCTAACATTCCCAGGGGAAAACTCATAATCCAAAAAAACATATTTGAGTGCTTGGGTTTAACTCCTGTAATCTCAGAGCATGACTTTTAGATCACAAGCTACAATTCTACATATTAAATAGCACCAAACAATCTCAGAGTCTGAAGAGACCTCAGAGGTACCCTATTCAATTGTCATGAACAAAGGCCCTCCCCTCCCCAATCTAGACACCAAATGAATCATTAAGTCTTTGCTTGAAAACTTTTGGTAAGATGAACAAACTACCTTCTTAGGCAGCCGTTCTCCTCAATGCCCTTTTTCTAAGGAAGTTTTCGCCTTGTATTAAGGTTAAGCTTGCCTCATTACAAGTTCCATCCATTGCTCCTGCTTCTGCACTGTGAGCCCAGGCAGAACAAGGCTAATCCTTCTTCCATAAGACAGCCTGAGGCACCTTGTTCAGACTCTACTCTGCCCCCAGAGGCAGAAGAGGAAGCTTATAGATAGAAACAGCCTGAATGACTAATGTATCCAGAAATGTAGCTGCAGAACATCAAAGGAATTGTACTAACCAATGTACAATTACATGGTAGCTTACTTCTTATTGATGTATTCAAAGGTACCTTGGGTCTGCTTAGCCTAGAATAGTTCATTTTTAAAAGGCTCTCACTTCATTATTTTACTCCTGACTTTGAACAGTGTAAGCCCAAACTTTGGGAAGCACTCTGGTAATTTCTATGTCATGGTAGGGCTTACTAGTTTACGGTTTTTCATCTATACTTTGACATGATCCAAATTAGGATAAAAAAAACCCTGCATGATTACATCACAAACTGGTGTATGTGCTTTCTATGTTCTTTGTTTTGATATGGCTAAGTTATCAAAATCATTGTTATTATTTTTGATCTAGAACTATGATTTCACTGATATGAGGGATTCCTAATATATAAACTCCTTCCTCCAATAAAGATTATCAGTCTTTCCTGTAACATAACTTTGGAGAGTTGTCAAGGGACACTGAAGTTTTAAGTGACCTGCCTATGGCCACACAGCTAGCATACATCAGAGCTAGGACCGAATGGTCTCTTATTCACTATATAAGGCCATCTCTAGCACAATGACTCCCTGAGTCTATTTCAGGTATGAAAAACTATATATAATAGGAAGAGTGATGAAGAGAGAGAAATAATCAGAACCAGAATTACTGCATATAGGCTAACTATTAATAAAGAGAATGAGCAAGCAAGAGGAAGGAGAGAAGGAAGGAGAGAAGGAAAGAAGGAAGGAGGGAAGGAAAGAAAGAAGAAAAGAAGGGAAGAAGGAAGGGAGGGAAGAAGGAAGGAAAAGAAAGAGTGAATGAAAGAAGCAAAGGAAAAATGTAAGAATGAAGGAAAGGAAGGAAGGAGAAAAAATAAAGGAGAGGAGGAAAGAAAGAAGGAAGAAGAAAGAAAAGAAGAAAGGAAAGAGGATATGAAAGAAAAAAGGAAGAAAGGAAGGAAGGGAAGAAGGAAGGAACAAGCTAAAACAGAGAAAATTTCTTTCTTAATTCATAGAATCTCAGAGTTAGAAGTATAGTGTAGGGTTCACCTAGTCTAGTTCAGATCCGAACACACCCATCTGGTTATCCAGCCTCCAGTCTTTTCTTGAATTTTCTAGGAAGTGAGAACCCACTACTTCCTATGGCAGCCTATTCCATTTTTGGATGATGGTTAGTAATTGCTAGAGAGGTAGCTTAGTGTAAAGGGGAAGAAAAGAAGGATTTGGAGTCAGGAAGATCAGGGGTTCCTCCTCTGATATCTATCATATCTTTGCCCATTAACAGGCTATATAACGTCTCTGAGCCCCAATTTCCTCATCTATAAAATAGTGATCACAATAGCTTCAGAATCTACCTGACAGGATTGTTCTTAGATTTGCCTGAGATGTATGTAAAGATACTTTGCAATCCTTCGACCTCTATATAGATGCCATTTATTGGGTCATTTTTTTTCCTTACATCAAAACTAAATCTGTCCTTGCAATTTCCACCTACTGTTCTTGGTTCAGCCCTATAGAGCTGAACAAAATGCCCATAATCCCTCTTCTGTATGGCAATTTTTCAAGTCCTTGAAGACTGTTACCATAGCCCCCTAACCTTTCTCTTCTCTAGGCTCAACTTCTCAAGTTATTTCAGGTGAACTTTAGATGTCATGATTTCAAGGTTCTTTATCATCCTGCTTGTCCTCTACTGGACAGTCTCCAGATGATTCCTAAAATTTGGCATCCAGAACTGAACACCATATTGTTTGTTACCATGGTCTGACCAACATCAAAACATCGAGACCCTCTCTCATTTTGGACATTATGCTTCTCCCAATTCAGACATATAATTCACTTTTGGGGTGTAAGGGGAATTGCCCCTCATGTCTCTTACGACCTTATACTGGGCTACATCCCCTAGATCTTCTTCAGAAGAACTGGTATCTGGTCATGGCTCTGCCATTTTCTACATGTGAAATTGAGTTTTTGAACTGAAGTAAAAGATCTTACATTTATCCCCATTAAATTTCTTCTTAGATTCTGCTCAGTGTTCTAGGGTGTTGAGATCTTGTTGGATCCTGATGCTGCTATCCAGTGAGCTTGAAGGATGACAAAGTGTTTTATACTGATCTCACTTGAATCTCAGAAGAACCCTGTAGGATAGAGCTTGCAGCTATTTTCCTCACTCCCAACTTTGTCTTTTGGAAATGTAGTGTGTTATCTATACCTTTATCCAAATCATTGATTTTTTTAAAAAGATAGTACAAGACCCATAACGGATCCCCTGGGATATTCCATGAGAAGCCTTCTTCTGAATTGACACTGAGTCTTTAAAGACTGTTCTTTGGACCCAGTTATTAATCAAGTAATGAATCTCCATAACTGTCACCATAAAGTCCATGCCTCTCCATCTTATCTATGAGATATTCTGTTAAATTCTGCATTGAAATCTAGTTAAACTATATCTGTAGCATTCCTCAGATCTGTCAAGCTACTAATTCTCTTAGAAATAAAAAGAAATGAGGTTAATCTGAGATGGATAGTCATGGCTGAAGTCATGTTGACCATTCATGATCACTTCCTTTGCTATTGGTTCAGCATTCATCCCTTTAGTGACATATCCAGATTTTTGCCAAAAAGAGGAGCCAAGCTCACTGCTCTAGAACTTATATATTCCATTCCCTTTCTTTTTTCAAAAGTCAGGAAAACATTTGTCCTTTTCCAATAGGGTTCTGTTCAATAAGGGCCTGTTTCAATAAATTTGTATGTTGCATTATCTTTCAAATATAACTTTTTCAATAGCATAGGACGTTAGTTCATTGGGGCCAGATAACCTGACCTCATCAAAGATGATGCCTTGCTTTCTTACCATTATCCCATTTATTTTGTATATTTACTTCCTAGCAGCCATTTTTGCTTTATCCCTTCTGGTCAAAAGATCATTGTCTTTGGAAGAGAAAACAGATATAAAAAAAGAGATAAGGAGTACCATCTTCTCACCATTAACCATTATCAATAGCCCATTCTATCCTAGCAACTGTTTGTCCACTTCTTTGATTCTCTTCCTTTTCAAAATATAATTTAAAGAAAAGCATAAACCCCATCTTTGCATTTTCCTACCTTTCCTTATAACTCTTGCACACTAGAAACTTTATCTCTCTTGACACTGTTCTCATAGGATCATGCCATACTTTTGTAGTTCTCTATTAACTGTCCTTGTTTCCATCTTCTGTATACATCTTAAAAATTAAGCTGGTATTGAATTCCCTACATACGAACATCACTTTCCTTTCATTTTTCTCTTCATTAGAATTATTCTTCTTTGTGTCTTTAGAGTTTCATCCTTTAGACCTTCTCATTCCTCCTGGGCTGATTTCTCCATGTAGAATTTGTCTCTGGGATCTTACCTGTCTAGATATGCTTTGCCAAATTTTAGGGAATATGTCATAGTCTGACTAGATTTACTCTCCAAACTTTAACAGATTCTAAGATCAAGTAATCACATCTCCAAAGTTGTCATAATATCTACCTCTGAAATAATTTTTTTGTTGATGAGTATTAGATGTAGAACCAAAGCCTAATTCTTTGTTCCTTCCACTTTATTAAGGCTGAAATTGCCACTAAATTTAGTCATTAAAGAAACAAAATTTATTTGGTTCCACCTTGTTAAATTATTTATCTTGTAATTGTAAATTTTTATGTAAGATTTTTACCCTTCCATTTGTATGCTTATTTGATTATTTTCAAGTTAATAACTTATAATTAAATAATTGCTAACATTTATATGATGGTGTAGTGTAAAGAGCCCTGGATTGGGAGGCAGCGGATCTCAATTTAAATGTACTAGTGAACTTGATCAAATTGATTAATCTTCCCAGGCCTCAGTTTCTTTATCTGTAAATTGAGTGGTTCCTAGAGTATGTCCCAGTTCTAAATCTATGATCCTATGATCTCAGCTGACCCTCACAACAACCCTAATAGGTAGGTGATATTATCTTTTTTTATCTGTTATCGTGAAACTGAGGCTCACGCAGGTAAAGCAACTTGTCCATGGCAACAGGGCACATAAATGTCATAGGAAGGATTCCAACCCCAGGTCTCTTCATTCTAAATTGTACTCTTTTCCCACTTTGCCACACTGTCTTTCAGGGAATTACTAAAAAGAAGTTATCTCCCACATCCATTAATCTGCTCTAGATCATAAACATAGGAGATTGCTATTCTCAAAGGCTGTTGCCTACAGAGAAGGGTGAGGGTCTCAAAGCATCGCTCTTGGCTACCTGACAGATGCTGATAGTCAGTTCCTATTATTGCAGCCATTCCTTTGACATTATCTATCCCAAATACTTGTAAAATGGTACCTGGAGAGAGGAAATCTCTCCTGGACATCCACAAACCCTTTACTAGAGTCCTTCTCTGTGTTCCATAATGACTTATTGGTTATATTGGGTTCACAAAGAGAAAGTCAGAAGAGCATAAGCTCTAGAAGTTCTCCCTCCCATCCACAAACTGGGAAGCCTTTGAGTGCAGACCTAGCAATGCTAGTTGACTTGACTTGGCAATGAACTATGTGTCTGCCAACCCAAGATGGACCTCAGGAGTGATGGCCACCAGTTAGGTAATCAATGCCTTTGACAGCAGGGACTCATAAAATTATTGATTAAAAATGTAGAGCATCTATGAGTCATACTGAGGGAGAGAAAAGAACCAATGTGGATGAAATTGTAGACCCATAGAGAATTAGAATATTGTTCACTGTTGCATCTTGTGTATTTCTACTAGTTCCCTAACTTGATGACTATGAGATCCTTGAGCTCTTGGATCTATGTCCTCTGGTAGCCTGCAGAGCCTAGCAAAGTACTGAGCATATAGCAAGTGTCCAAACATTACCTGATTGATTGATTAATGTATGATAAGTGGCAGAAAGCCAGAATCCAACCTTATTTACTTAACCATTTTGCTGATGATCAACCTTGTCCAAAAGAACGAGTAATTGGTTCTCTGATGCTTCAGATGTTATATATTTTCCCTAGCCTCCACCTGTCAGGAGGTCTTAGAGGGAGAAATAAAGAATGGGTCATTAAATATTTTGTGGCTTGTCTCACCTGTCTTAACAATTAAGAAGTTTATTAAGATGAACATGAAAAAAATTCCCTGGTGTAACCTGTCATGCAGAAAGCTTAGAGGATGATGAATGAGTATGCAAGGGAAAAGGAAGGTTTTGTCAAGGTAAAAAAGAGAGATGCCATCCAATACCACTGGAGAAATTAGGGAAGGGGTGAATGAGTTCCCTTTCTGACCACTTAGGGAATACCAGGGAGCTCAGTCTAGGATGGCATCTGCTTATGAAGAAAGATGCGAACAAGTAACTCCATGACCTCTGACTAAAATCATGGATTTTTAGCTCCCTCTCACTAAGGTCATTAAACTTCATGACACTTAACCAAACCTAGATCTCTCTAGAAATCTCATCCCATCCTTTTGCCTGTCTCTATGAAATACTTAATAGGTCCTAAAGGAATGGGTTCAGAAGTGACAAGCATATCTTCCCAATCCCCCCAGCTCACTGACTTCCCAGATTTCCTGATTAGAACTTCATTACTATGACTTAAGTCAGACAGAACCACTATCCTTTGTGAAAAACGAAAATACCCTACAAAAGACAATATATGAAATCACTTATATCTTCGCATGTGTTTATTGAACCTTTTTTTCTGCAGCAGGTTTCAATTAGAGGAAATTCAGATGGAACAGGAACAACTTGAGAAATTGAACGAATATTGAAGAAATGAAGGGTTTGGTACCTGCACCATCATTTTACTCCAGACTGGCTCAAGTTTCTCTAGCAAAGGGGATTTTAGGCAGTGTGGGAACATATTGGCCTTCTGACATTGGCACAACCCTTATGTACCTCAGAGGGAATGGAGTGAGAATGGTGCCAATGACTAACTAACCTTGGTGTCCTCTTGCAGACAGGTGAAAATATTTGGGGAACATTTTATAGAATCATGCAAAGGTCAAGTGGGTCATAGAGGCAAAGTTTGGTGGTTCAGCTAACTAAGATCATAGGATTTTGGATCTAAAAGTGATTATTTATTTATTTATAATCATTATTTATATAATTTATATTTATTACTTCTATTATTTATTTATAATTATTTATATTTACTTTGTATCTTGAATCTGTTTTCATTGGATTATAGATTTAGAGCTGGAAGAGACCTTAGAAGTGGCTGAGTCTTCTTACAGATGAGGAAACTAAGGCCCACAAAGATGAAATGACTTGTGCAGGATCACACAGATAAAAACCTAGTAGATCTTCCTGTCTATGTACATGTTTCCCCTCCATACATGTAAGCTTCTTGAGGGAGGGGGGTGTTTATTTTTCCTTAATGCCTAGCATAATGCCAGGTCAAAAAATATTGGTCTGGATTTACCATGTCATTGGCTTAGGAGTCTCCTGTTGAGGAAACTACCTCTATCAATGCAGATCTGCAACTATTCTGCAATTTCTATTTTTAGTGAGTTGCCCGGGGAATTGAGAGATTTCTCGATTTTCCCAGATTCACACAGCCTGTCTATGCCACAGATGAGATTTAAACCCCAGGCCCTCCCTCCTCTCCATCCACTAAACCATGCTGGCTTTCACCGTCTGGCACATAGTAAGCACTTAACAAATACTTGTTGAGTCAAATTGCATTGAAGTGAATAGAGACCAACCCAGTCATTTTACAAAGGAGAGAAGTTTCCTACATGGGGCAGCAGCCGATGTTGGGGGATGGAGAGCTGCATTCCAACCAGAGTGTGAATTAAGGGAATTCATTGCTTCAGTTTGTAGAAAGGGCTGGTGGCAT
Organism: Bettongia penicillata ogilbyi; assembly: GCA_023548195.1. NCBI lineage: Eukaryota > Metazoa > Chordata > Mammalia > Diprotodontia > Potoroidae > Bettongia > Bettongia penicillata. The sequence goes on from JAJHZJ010000090.1 coordinate 10,024,732, forward strand.
GGTGAGCTTCAGTCCTGTGCCCTAGTTCCCAACAAGTTACAGCATGTTAGCTCTGCAGGAGCTGCATTAATCCCTTTCTCACCAATGTACCCAGCCTAATGCTCATGTACTGCAAAGTGGCCTTCCTGCTGATTTGGAAGCAAGAGACTATGCACAAAACAAGGTGGGGGAGGGAGGTACATCCAGGGCACATGCAGAGGGATGCACACATGCATGCATAGGCCATGTACACAGGTCTCTGCAAACCAACAAGGGGTCTATCTTTTCTGTATACTCTTATAGCTTTTCCTCCCATGGGAGGCTCCATCCCCTGTGCCTTTCCTTTTGTACTTGTTACCTCCACATTGCAGAGTCCCTTATTTCTTTCAAAACTCAGCTCAAGTGTTTTCTACACAAAGCCCTCCAGCTGCCAGGGCCTTATCTCACAAAATTACCTTGTATTTATTTTTAAAATATTTTGTATATACTTATATTTGCATATTCCCCCTCCCTCCCATAGAACATAAACTCTTTGAGAGCAGGAGCTGTTCCTTTCCTTTCCTCCCCTCCCCTCTCCTCTCCTCTCCTTTCCCCTCCCCTCCCTTCCTTTTCTCCCCTCCCCTCCTCTCCTCTCCTTTCCCTTCCCCTTTTCCTTTTCCTCTTTGTTCTCCTCTCCTTTTTTCCTTTCCCTTTCTTTTTATCTGTGTATCCCCTAGCATATCTCTTGGAACATAATAGGCACTTAATCAGTGTTTCATGATTGATTGGTTGAGAGCTCCCATAGGAAGCAGGATATATGAAATTTACATAAATGGTAAGCTGATAAGAAAAGGAAAGACAGACATCTGCTTTTATATCTTGGATGCTTTTAAAGGGATCCCAGTGGAAGGACAATGATGGAACTGATGACCTCTTGAGGTGCTTAAGAGCTCATGACTCAAAGAACTTATCCATCCATTAGTCCCATGTTTCATCAGGAGTATTTCTGAAATGTTTACTGCTTTTTACAGAGCAATTCACATCTCTCTGTCTGGTAAGCAAGAGGGTTTGTTTCTCTGTCCCACTGGGGCTGAGACATAGATGGGATTTCCAGTCACTATTTGGGGGGTTCTGACTTTCCTGTCCCCTCCACCTCAGCTTTTTTAAAATATTCCTCTGTATAAAGCTCACCTTAGAGCAAGCCAGTCCTCTTAAGAGGACATGGCACAGTGCCTGAGTCAGTGATGAGTGAGAGAGCCAGCTTTCTGCACACGCTGATCTCTGCCATTCCCAGAGGCAGCAAAGACTTGGCAGAAACCTTTCATGGTCTGAGCCAATCTTCTCCCATGGTGCTTAGATCTGGGACCATAGCCCAGGTTCCTACAGGGCTCACCTCCAGGGACAGCTTGTCAATGAAGCTGATGCCCAGGGAAGGATTCAAAAATCAGCCCCATTTCAAGCGCCTGGCCTCAGACCCACAGGGGAAACTGAACTACTAGTGAACTCATCAATGGCATTTCCCTGGGGGAGAAAATGAGTTTCCATCACTTTCCCTTTTCTGACCCTCAGAATACTTTAGACAGTCTTTCCCAGAGTAGGATTTTCCCAAAGAAGCAATAAAATATAGTGGATAGGAAGACCTCAGACACTTATAAACTATGTGACCCTGGACAAATCCTTTAACTTCTCTGTATCTCCTAATGATCTCTAAAGTCCCTTCCAATTCCAAATCAATGACCCTGTGATGAATGAATAAATGCATTGTGCATGAAAGAATGGATGAAAAAAAACATTAAGCTTTTACTATATGCTAAGCAGAGGGGACATAAATAGAAAAGCAAGACTGTTCTGAAGGAGTTCAGAGTCTAATTGAGGAGATAAGACATTTACTGCTCAGAAGTGAAGTGTATGGCAAAGCCCTGGACATCAGCAGGTTATATGATAAAGACTGATCATCCTCCATCATATTGGAAGGATTAAAGTCGACGACTCTGTATTCACTTAGGTGGGATGGGCAGTCATATCATCTATTGGAGAGAGGGGATAAGGGAGTTGGCCTGGATGTACTTGCAACCACCATTGCAAAGGGGGAAGTGAGCCTTGGGGTCTGAGTAGAGCAGGGATTCTGGCTTCTCTCCAGTGGTAGTGGAGACTGGGTAGAGAGAGCTATCCTCATCCAACCAGAAGGAGAAGAAGAAAGGACTCAGAGAGTCTGAATAGAGGAAGGATTATTAGATTTGTTCCCCAAGGGATGGGATTGGGAAGATCAGTGTCTAGCCAGAATAACAAAGAGAAAGGGCATTGGCAGGAAGGAGAGCACCCCTGGAGACTTGCTTCTTCTGGTCTTCTGGCACATTGATTAGGTTTGCATGCCCGGAGTTGGCAAGAAGGGGGGAAGAGAAGGCCTCATTCTGTTCTTAATGTCATCCACTGTCTCCTAAGTTCAGTCATCACCCGAGTAATTAGTGCTCTACTTTCTTGGCTAGAATGGGGTCCAGAAAGGTAATAATTGAATAAGACAGGTATTACAGAGGCCAACAAAGTCTAGGGAAACCTTCAAGGACTTCCAATGACTACATCCTATAGTCTATGTCATGAAATGGCATCCAGAATGGCCTCCAGTGGAGGTCCCTCTTGCCATTTTCTATATTCTAGGTAGCTTGCCACTGACATGAGTGTAGGAATGTTTCTGACATGTTTATTGCTTTTCCAGAAACATTTGCATTTCCATCTGCTGAAAGTTAGATAACTCACCCCCATGGGTCCAAGCTTCATTCTTTTAGAGTACCAGCATGACATTAGTGTGTGTACGTGTGTGTGAGACTATGTTTGTGTAAATAAACACAATATACATAGCAGTGGGTAAAGCAGCAAATCAAGGAGCAGTCATATAGAGGGGTGGATAGAGAGCCAGCCTTAAAATTATGAAGACCTGGATCAAGTCCTGCCTCAAACATAAGATCATTGATTTCAGGGGCTCCATGAACTCAAATAGGTAAAAATTCCATCTTTATTTCAATATAATTGGTTTCCTGTGCATTTTGTTTTATGCATTTAAAAGAATTATTCTGAGGAGTCCGTAGGCTTCACTAGACTGTCAAAGAGGTCCATGACACAAAGTGAGTTAAAGCCCAGGACAGGCTTCCCTGTCCTCTTTGCTTACTTCTTTTGCTGGGTAATCTCTAAAGTTCTTGATCATGTACCCACCCTCTCAGTAAAACTAAATAAATAAATAGAGCACATTCCCCATACATAGTACAAATAATATATGTGTTATACACTTGCACAAAAATAGAAATTTAAATGGATGAATTAAGAATGAAGGAGTATTTGATCCGAGAGATAATGGGGAGTCGGTGGAGTCTATTGAATAGAGGAGTGACATAGTTAGACCAGACCTTTAGGAAAATCACTTTGGCAGCTGTGTAGAGGATGGATTAGAGGGACTCTTGAGGAAGGGAGACCAATGAGAGAGCTATTAAAACAGACCAGGTGAGAGATGGTGAGGGTCTGAGGTAGGGTGGTGGCTGTACAAGTGGAGAGAAGGGGAACATACAGGAGACATGCTGTGAAGGCAGACATAAGAAGTGTGATTGGATATACGAGGTGAGGTAGAATGAGGCATTGAGTCTGAAACCAAGGATGTGAATAGGGGTCATTGAGAGGATAGTGCTGCCCTTAAAAAGAGTAATAAGGCAATTTGGAAAAAGGGGGAGTTTGGGAGGAAAGATAATGAGATCTGCCATGCAATTCAAATCTCAATCCGTGCCAGTCCATCCTGTAAAACTCACTTTGTCCCAGACAAAATGAAAAGGAGGGAGGTGGGATTCTTGCTCATTGGTCCCTATGCCGGAGAATATAGAATTTGTCAGTAATGTAGGGATCTGGGGGGTGAGGGGTAGGGGGTGGGTATACCGAGTGTGAGAATTTTCCCAATGGCATCTGAGCAGCTGCTGTTGTGGACGGGGAAAGGGTGAGGTTATAACTGCCATGAAGGGTGTACCCTACCTGCTCAGAAAGGGAAAGGTTTGAAGATTATACATTAGCAGGCAAGAGCAGAGTGGAAGAGGGGATTAGGGTAGATTGGTTGTATTCAAGACAAGTCACGTGACTGACTATCTGGAGAAAGGTGGAATATGACCTAGCTTTTCACCCCATGATTGGTTGATTGCACTTCCCTTAGGATTAGGCTCTACCACCTTGAGACTGACTCATATCCACCACTTGTAAATCGCTGCTCTAGCTTTCCTCTTGATTACCTCCAAGACCTTCTCCTCTTCCATGTTCTTAAATTTCTGTATTTCTTTTACCATAAATCCCTTTCTTCATCCAAAGATACTAAATCCCCAGAAGATAGTATGAAGTCATGAGAGATGGGTTCACGTTTCCTGACTTCACTGTACTTTCAGTACAAACATTAACATATCTAAAATTCAGTTACATAATCATTATTTAAACTGGATTTAGAAAAGAGATTTTCAGCTTGCCTATGATTTTGGAGTCAGAAAGATTTTGGTTTTGTTTTTAAATCATACATGAGTGTGAGAAGTTGGTATATAGGAATTCTGCAATAAGTATAAGCCTCAGAGATTGGAGACCACGCCTGAGGGTATCCCAGGAAAAGAAAAGAAAAATAATTGCTTATTTATGTTTAATTATACATATATACACATATATGTATATATGTATGCATATATGTTATATATAATAAATAACACATGTATGTATATATGTGTATACATGTGTATGTATGTGTGCATGTGTGTGTATGTATGTGTATATATGTATGTATGTATATACTTAAGACCTATGGAAAGTGTGTCAAATGCCTTTGCTGAGATTCCAGTCTTCTTACCTACTAAACCACTATCACTATGGCTGAAACCTTGTGAGTCAGTCCTCAGGTCTTTTCCACTGGATTCGTTGTCCATAGAGATAAAGAGATGTGAGTGGGATGGAAAAGAATGGGGGAAAATAAAATGTTCTATCAATCAGCACACTTTATCTTCATAGCAATCTTATAAGCCCAACAGTTCTAGTTAACCCAATTTACCCATTAAAAAACTAACGGTCAGAGAAGTCTACATCATGCCTACCTTCGTTTATCTAGTGGCCGATACCAGTATTGCACTTGGATCTCCTGAATTGCAGGTCCCAGGCAGAGCTTTTGCACCAGGCCACACTGCTTCATTAGATAGCAGCTTGCCCTCTGGTGTCTGCTGACCCAGGGCCTTGAGACCAAGTCATCATTCTGGATGCCAGTGATATGCCACTTCAGCCTCAAGGACTGGAGCTGAGCCCTCCAGCGACACACACATTTCAATTCAGACTGGCCCTGAAATGACACCTTGGAGAATTGGAATTTGATTCTTGAGACGGGAGGTAGGGCCCAGGGAACAAGGAACCATATCTCTTTGAGTGATTTATTCTAGTCTTTCAAAAGCCCTAGGAATTAGACATTTCTCTCCTCCAGCCTCTCTTTTAATAACTCTAATGCACTGATGACAGAGTAATCTCTCTTAAACACTATTTTTATATCAATCCTTTGCCCAGAAAACTCTAACAGTCCCCCTTGAAGTCCAAAAATCTTAGCCTAACATTTAAGCTCCTTCACAATCTGGGCTTAATTTACATTACACTAATAATATTCTTAATAGCTTTTAACACATTCCTTCTCAAATAATCTGCTCTGTCTTCTGCCTCTGTCCTTTTGTTCATATTGTTTCTAAGTTATCATGTCTTCCATTCTTCTCTGACTAATTAAATCCCACCCATTTTCAAAGCCCATTTCCAAAGTTTTTTTTTCCTCCATAATGTCTGCCTTGATTTCCTCAGTCCGCATTGATACCTCCTTTCTCTCAATTCCCATAGTACTTAGTGTCTGCCCCTCTCATCCGGCACTTAGCAAAGTCCTTTTATGGCATTGTGTACTTTTTTCTTGTGATGTTATGGAACCGAGAGAGGCAGTATGGGAAAATGAATGAGGTACTGGGCTTTAAGTCAGAAGGACCTAAGTCCTTATCCTACCTCAGATTACTTGTGGCACCTTGGGTAAATTCTTTAAATACTCTCCGGGTCTTAGTTTCCTTATCTACAAAATGGAGAGAGGTTGGACTTGATGATGTCTAAAATATTTGTAACTTCAAATCTATGAGTTTTCCTTGTATTGTTAGAACTGTTCACAGAGAACAGAAAGTGCTGGAAGGAATCTCAGAGGTTATCTATTCTTATGCCTTCAGTATAATGGTTTTTAAAGTAATTGTTATTGATATTTTTATATGACCAGAATTTTTCCCAGCATCCTTTTCAATATTCCCTCCCCAAGCTCCATTCTGTATATTAAATACCATTTTTACAGGAAAAAAAGTAAAAAGAAAGAAGAGATAAAAAATCAGCCAAACGATCAATATATTGAAAAAAATCTGAAGATACATTTCATTTTCCGCACTTCACTTGAAAAATATCACTCTGGTAGCAAGAGGTAGAGGTAGGATTGGAACCTAGGTCCTCTGACATATGAGCCAGCATTTTTTCCAGCATAACATGATGTCATTGCATGGGGGCAGGTACTGGGTCCTTTTCTTTGGATGACCCCACAGTCTATAACTGAGTGCTGGGCTTAGAGGAGATGTTTGAACCTGTTTGTCCTCAGAATCATAGAATTTGAGAGAAGGAAGGGACCTGTAGTCCAGCTGTTACTTTTCCTCCCTCCCTCTCTTCCTTCTTTCCTTCCTCCCTCCCTTCCTCCCTTCCTCCCTTCCTTCCTTCCTTCCTTCCTTCCTTCCTTCCTTCCTTCCTTCCTTCCTTCCTTCCTTCCTTCCTTCCTTCCTTCCTTCTAGCATTTGTTAAGCCCTCACTAATTTCAAAGCACAGTATTACACCCTTAGGAAAGCAGACAAAATAAAATAAAACAAACAAAAACAGTCCTTGCCTTTAAAGTACTTCTCTTCTACTGGGCAGCTAAGTAAGGACAATTCATTCATTCATTCAATTAATATTATGAAGAATGAACTGTGTGTAAGGTATTGTGATCGGCAATAGAAGTGAAATTGATTGTCAGGAAGAATAATCCATTGCATTTATAAAGAAATTCACATGGTCCCTTCTTAGGGACTCATTTTTTTTTTCTGAGACGTGGGGGAGAAAGGGCATTGAAAGTGGTGACTTTACTGATGGTCCACAACATAGAACTCATGCCTCTCCCCTCTCCTACAGGGATACTTTGGAGCAAAGACTGTAAACAGGGCATGGGATCTCTCTAGTAGTGAAATTCCTCTTCTGGCCAGGTAAAGATGATCTATGACTTTCTACTTTACTCCTTGGGACCATGCATACCATGAGGTCTACTACACAATTGCTATAACTACACTCATTGGCATACAAGGAAATAAGATTAACAAGATGGGTCATTGAGGGTAACACCAGCAGCAGCATCAAAGGCAGAGGAGTGGGTGCGTAGCTGTTGAACTCTCAGGGTACAACCTGCTTCTCTGTGTAGCCCAAGATGTTCTTCATTGGTCTCTCTGATGTCTGTTGCATCACTTTCTGCAGAAGGCAGGTCAGATCCACAATGTATCCATTAGGAGCAGAAACATGGAAGGCGATGCCTATGAGCTTCCCATTCAGCTCTGGATGGGAGAGTTGGTGCATGCCCTTTTGTTGGCAGATGATTGTGCATTCGGTGCAGCCCCTGAGGCTGAGGGGCACCAAAGTATGGATCAATTCTCTGCTGCTTGTACTAATTTTGGCCTGACAATTAATGCTTAGAAAATAAGGTTCTCCCCCAACCAGTAGCAACATCCAAATGCGGAACCATCAGTTACAGCCAATAGAGAAATTTTGAATGCTGTGGATATGTTCACTCACCTTGGCAGTATGCTTTCCAGGGATGTGCACATAAATGATGAAATTGGTGCATGCATTGCCAGAATAACCTCACTGTTTGGGAGGTTCTGAAGGAGAGTGTGAGAGAGAAGCATATTAGACTGCTTATCAACTGAAGGTCTACAGAGTCATTGTGCTGACTTCACTGTGGTATGCCTTTGAAACCAGTGCCTTGCTGGGAAACTTGAATTATTTCAATTTGAATAATCTTAGGAAGACCTGAAGATCACTTGGCAAGATAAGGTACCAGACATTGGGGGTCCTTTCTCAAGCTGAACAAGACAAAGTTGGACAAGCATTCAAACTCTACTGCAGAAAGCACAACTCCAATGAGCTGGCCATGTTGTTTGGATGCCAAACATACATTTGGCTAAAAGACTGTTTTATGAAGAGCTCACACAAGGCAAGCACTCACATTGGGGTCAGAAGAAGCAATTCAATGACATTGTCAAGGTCTCTATGAGGAACTTTGGAATAAATTGTGAGACATAGGAGACACTAGCACAGGACCACCTTGCAGGGCATGCTCACATCAAAGAAGGCACTATGCTCTATGAGCAAAGCAGAATTGCAGTAGCTCAAAAGAAATGTGAAATACACAAATTAGAGACATTTCCACTCCAAATGTTCATATGGACTATTTGTGCCTGACCTGTGGTAAAATCTTCCAAGCTTGCTTTGGTCTGATCAGCCACAGTCAGACATACTATACCTTGACCCCACATAGTGATGTTTTTTGGTCCTCTTTGAGGAAAAAGGACAACAACAAACCAAGCAGAACCAGGGGAAGCAAGGATGATATTTTGGGCAATACCACATCCATCAAACCACAACTTGCCAGAGGGGCTATCTACTATTTTCTGGATAGCAGTAATGGCATGGGCTATGGCCATGAGTCCTTGCCAAAGTTGTCATAGCATCTAGTGTAATGCTGTGCACACAATAGGTACTCTAACATTTTCTGAATAAGAACAAGAATGAAAAGATTTCAATGCCCAGTGATACTTGTAGAGGAGTAAGGAACTGAAGTTGCAGTACAAGAATGAAGTACGAGTAACAAGTCGTAGGGAAGGCCCATGAGCACTATGTTGGGAAGGTCTATGAAAGCTAGGTCCCTCCCTTATCCCCACAGCAGTGGCTGAAACAGCATTTGGAGAGTACTTCCTGAGCCATGCTTTGGGTCCTCCTGCTGGAGATGGTAAGCGTGTGTGTGTGTGTTGAGTTCTGGCTGATGTTTTCTATGCTATTAGAGCTGCTTAGAGGCCCAGTTTATTTCGGCATGGATAGATGATCCACTCTTATACTGGCTTTTTCATGAAAGTCTTCTGAGAATATTAGTTGGGTGAGGGGGTGGAGAAAGAGCCTATGGGAAATGAAGTCATTATTATTGAAGAGGCAGAATGGAATAGTTGATGGGGCACAAGACTACAAGTCAAGAAGACCTGGGTTTAAATCCTGTCTTAGATACTTTCTAACTGTGTGATCCTCAGTAAGTCACTTAAATTCCCTGAGCCTCAGTTTCCTCATGTATAGAATGAGGATACTGGACTTTTAAGGTACCTTCCAGTTCTAAATCTATGATCTTTTCTCAACATTTTATGGCCTCATCAAAATTTGCCTGATCTTTGTTTCAAAGAAACATGAAATTTGAAAGTTGGAAGGAGCCTCATTGTTTTTATGGACTAGTCCTTACAACTTCAGCAAACTGTGACTGAGATGATAATTGTAGAGAGGTACTGAAACCTAACAGTATAAGGGAACTCCACATCAAGGATTTGGAAAACAAAGTGCTTTGCACATAGTAGGTACTTAATTTTTTTTAGAAATAAACCAACGGTGATGAGTCTATAATCTCTACTCAGTTACATATAAAATTTTGGAGCTTACCAAAAATTAGTCCTTAGACACTTTCTAGCTGTGCGACCCTGGGCAAGTCACTTCATCCTGTTTGTCTAAGTTTCTTATCTGTAAAAAAATGGGCTGGAGAAGAAAATAGCAAAGCACTCCAGAATCTTTGCCAAGAAAACCCCAAATGAGAGTGTGAAGAATTGGACATGACTGAAACAAAGGGACAATAACCACCACCACAATAAATACTTTCTTCTTCATTAGCTCATCACATCCATGTTAAACAATTCTTTGCAGAGGGTACTGGTTATTGATGTGTGCCTGTATTAGATAGGAAAACATATTAGGTCACATATTTGATAGTGACCAAAATAGTAATTCATAATCATATAGCACTTCAGCTTTGCAAAACATTTCCCTCACATCAATGACTTTATCAGTTTGGCCACCTTGTCACCTACCATGACCTTGAGGGAATCAAACTATCTCTGGGTAATCGCCGGACAGGGATTTCTTTCATGTACGAGTTGGACTAGATGGCCCTGAGATCCCTTGTAAATCCCAGTTTCAATGATTCTGTGAAAAATAGAAGGAACAAGTTTTGCTGGGGGTAGGGATTGTCAGGAAATATATGGCTCATGGGAATTACATGGCAGGGAGGTTAACAAGAGAAGGATGAAAAGACTCTGAGGATGCTACTTTCCTATTTCTTTCATAGATCTCTTTTCCCCTACCTTCATTTCCAAATTCTGATTATCTCTGAGTGATTTTATGAAATCTCTTACAATACTTTCAATCTTCTATTGGCACTACAAATAGAACAGATGCTAGGACCAAATATACACTCCTTGGGTTGGCTTTGAAAGCCCTGCTCAAGTGGGCTCAGCTATGCTTTCTAGGTTTATTGCCCATCAGTCTCCCTTCCATGCTCCCTACAATTCAGCCAATCTGGCCAGTCTGCTGAACTTTGCACATGATACCCCATGTCCTGCCTCCCTGACATGGCAGAGGCTGTCCCCTATGTCTAGAATTCACTTCCACCACATTGAATCTCTAGCTGCCTTCAAAGGCTCAGCTCAGGGGCTATCTACCGCAAGTAGCTTATCCTTAGTTGTCAGTGGCCTCTCTCTCAGACGTTACTTCATACATAGTTTGCGTTTACTTCTCTGTGTCTCTGTGTATATACAGTTTCCTGCCACTAGAATCTAAATTCCTTCAGGGCAGGGATGATTTTGTTATAATCTTTGTATCTTCCACATCTGGGTCAGGTATGTAGTTGGTATTTAATAAAATGGTTTGAATAAATGAGTAATGGATCTGATATCAAAGGACATGGGCTTTAATCCCATCTCTGCTATCTGCCATCTGTTTGACCTTGGACAGATTACTTTACCTCTCTAGTCCTCAATTTCCTCATGTGTAAAATAAGGGAGTAGGATTAGATGACCATTCAGGGCCAGTCAAGTACTCTACCTAATCAGAGTATATATGGAGTATTATGGTCAATACTGGACCCGTGATTTAGAAGGGACATTGCTAAGTTGAGGAGGATACTACCCAGAGGAGAATAGCCAGCATGGTGAAGGGTTCTGAGTCACTGCCAAATTAAAATTCCTGAAAGCAATTGGCAATAGCCCAGGAAAGAGAAGATTCAGGCTGAGCAAGATACCTTTCTTCAAGTCTTTGACGGGTTGTCACATGGCAAGGAGATTAGACTTGTTGTGATTGACCCCAGAGGTCAGAAGAGTAGGTGGGCATTACAGTGAGCCACATTTAGACTCAATGTAAGGAAATGCTTCCTAATGTTTAGAATTGTCTAAAAGTTGTCTTGGAACTGTCTTGGGAAGTTCCCCTACCTTGGAGGTCTTCTGCCAAAGGCTGTATGAGCACTCATCTAATCAGTATGTTATAGCAGGGATTTGGTGGAGGGGATGTGTGATGTGAAGAAGGTGGTGGCTGAGGCTGTTTGCAATTCTCATAGTCTGCATTTCTGTCATCTTGTGACCTGTCTAGGGAAAAATGGCCCTGAGTCACATTCCTCAGCCCTTCTGTACCAAAATGACCCATTAAAAGAAACAAAAACTGTTTTATTGGAGTAAAGGACCCTTTCTCTAATGCAGTAACTTTGTTTTAAAGTTAAATTGAGAGTTGAAATGACTAGACAATAGCCTTTTAATGTGACTAAGGATAAATGCATTTTGAACGAGAAAGCATCTTGGAGATGGGTCATTTCTAATGTTCTTTAAAACTGTCAATTTAGAGGTTGAAGGGAAATGTGATTATAAAGTCCAAAATAACAAAGATCCTGAGACCACTAAGAATTTGGACAGCACAATGGTGTAATTTAAACTGCCAAAGTTCTAGCACATTTGTGATACCAAATGTACTTAATCAGTAATAATCCTGTCTCTCAAGAAGGTCCCTAATTTGTTTTATTGCCTTTTTTATATTTGTCCCCTTTCATTTTCTGAAATATAATCATAGTTCAGCAACTCCATCTGTGAGTGATCCTGCGATGAATTCCAGCCTGTAATGATGTACAGCGAGTGAATAACAATTCCTTAATCATGCAGCTTGCTCCCATTGTCACCTCATTTGAATTCATGGTTTTCACAGAATTCAATTATATTTGCAATTTCATCAAGAAATTACTCAGATAAATAACTGACAGAGTAAGTGTTCAGTCATTCGCTGAGAACTGAGGGAAGAATGAAAGAGTGTCAACAGTAAAAAGATAAATTTCATAAAAATGAGGGAAAAACACCATAAAGAAGAGACAAGTCATCTGTGGTGTGCGGCAAAGACACTGGCAGAGTTTCACAGCTCTAGATGCCAGCTACATTTGCATGGGGACATCTGACAGCAGCTACCAAATTGGGCCTTACAAATCAGGTCAAGTGTGATTTGCATCATGTCCAGTCCAAGAGCCATCATTGGCCTTTACCAGCATTGCCCTCTTTCTGGGCATCTATGTTGGCCATGGCACTGAATAGAAGACATACATGAGGACGTCCTAGAACCTGGCGGCCTTCTTTGTAATCTGAGCATGGCATTAGATTTTTGAGGTCTTATGGAATGGCCCATGTGCCTTCTCCTGATGAGAAGTGCTGTGCTAACTTCATTCCTGCCTATAGTGATTCTTCGACTTAAAGAGAAAAATGAACCATAGTCTACCTGGCAGCCCTATCTCCACTGGTCTCCTTGGTAGTCCCCAAGGCAGTCATGACCTGAAAAAAACTTAGTTCTTCCCTCTCCCCTCTCCTTAATTACTCAAAGACATCTTTCTAGCCCTTGTATACACAACATAACAACTTTGTCTTTAATCTTAGTTGATCGTGCTCCCTTCTGGCAGTCCCCAGGAAGCTTAAAGTGAAGCCCCAATACTAATTTTACAGGGTCAGAGCCACTAGGCATTCGAGGGAGGAAAGACTTCTAGCTCTCAGCCCATGAAGCTTTATGACTTTTATAACTCTGGCCAGAGTTGTTTTGGCACACACACCAAAGGTTCTCCATGGGACAAACAGTCAATGAAGGCGGATGTCAGAACCCAATAGTAATATTTTTAAAGCAAATGTCAGCAGATGTTATTTTCGAGTAGAAACAGTTCTCTGCAGATTCCTTCATCTAAATATAGAAATATATTTCTATAGAAATATGGACGGAGAGAATCAGAAAGGAATTTAGAGATGAGTAAACTGAAGTTCAGGCAGGGCAAGCGATTTTATTAAGATCTTAGGAATAGTTGGCATGGTTGTCAAATGTTAATTTTGTACATATTATGTTTATACTGTTATAATTGTTTTGTTTTCCTCCTTGGAACATAAACTCCTTGAGGGCAAGTTTTGTTTTTGTCTCTGGTCTCTGTATCCCTATCACCTGGTGAAGTGTCCTGACAAAGTAGGCACTTAATAAAAGTTTGATATATTGATTAGATGCTTTGGAACTAGAACCCAAGTCTCCTGGCTCCCACTACTCTGTTCTTTCACTAAAACTATTGTGCCTCTCAGTTCAATTGAAAAAGCAACAAATGTTCCTTCTACGCACGAATGGCTGCTCCTAGCACCATGGGGTACACTAGAGAAGTCTTCTGCTTTATAAGTTTACAATCAAGGCAAAATTAAGCATATTTTTATTTCTTTATCAGCTCAGTTTACCAGGAAGACTAGGCTACTACCTTTTTAGTAAACTGGTTTAGATTATCTGAACTCTCCATGAGAGATACTTATAAATTTAAGGCCTTTGGGTAGTTATCTCTGATTCATAGGACTATGGCACCTTCACAAGAATGCTTGACCAAAACGCATAGGGAGAGGGTGTGAAGCAGCTGCCCTTGTGGGCACCGAGGAGAGTGCAGGAGAATATATTTCTCCTTTGTTCTTGGAGAGGGGACCATGACTTCAGGGAAATGATGAGGTGACTTGCAGTTGACTTTGATTTGAGTGAGGGG